>VZRL01001565.1:416041-476143 GCA_013397895.1 Origma solitaria | reverse complement strand
TTGGGTGCGGTTTGAACGCTTTTTTTTTTTTTTTATTTTTTTTTTTTTTTTTTTTTTTTTTTTTAAACAATTGAATGAATCTGGTTCTACTTGTAACATGAAACTGCTGAGTTTTGAGGACAAAATCTCCTTGTCTAACTATCCTGGCTACGTGTAGAGAAGCACATTGGCTCAGATAGAGCACACTGACTCTGACAGGCTCTTTTACTTCCATTCAGTTTTACTGATTTTTTTTTTTTATGTTGACTGTTTCGTGGGAGATGTAGAGACATATCATGCCCTTCGGGCCATCTCTGCAAGGCTGAGGATTGCTAGAATGTGGGAAAGGAGTCAAAGCCATGAAATAAATCTATGGTTCATGCAGCTTGCCAGAGGACCTTGATAAACTGCTACTCAAATGTTGAGTGTGTTTTTAGAACGAACAATTTAAAAAGGCAAAAGCCGTGCTTTTCTTCCTGGTGTAAGATAGCAATGGGCATGGCCACTGGAATTTCGGAGTAGAACTCTGATAGATAGAACTGACCAATGCTTGTTTTTTGGTTTTTTTTTAAATATTGTGTCACATTTATATTATGCTGCCTGAACTTTACAGCACGTGTCGTAAGATCACTGGGCAAGTATTAAAAAATTAACACATAAAATTTGAAAATGCATCTCTGCATTAAAATACCCACGCCACAAAAAAATAAGCAGAAGAAAGCACTTCTTCTTTCTGGCTTGATGTTGACAGTTGTGATGAACAGGCAAATTTTGCAGAAGGTTAACCAAAGGATGCAGGCAACTGGCATAAAGCTTTCATTGACTGTGATATTTATTGGGATGTGACAGTAAACACAAATGAATAAATACTGTTGTGAAGGTGTAACAGCCCAGGCATTCTGAAGCTTTTTAGAATTGGTATTTTATGAAAAGCTAGTGTAGAAAAAAATTGACCATATTTCACTCCTCCAATGGGATTTCATCCAACATTTAAACTTTTATCCAATGATCAGGTTACGGCACCATGCAGTGGCCGCCAGTCTTCACTGGGATCATTTTCATCATTCCTTTTCCTTAAAGAGCCTGAAATAAAGAGAGCATGAGAAGCATGAGATGAGCCCAGAGCTACAGTAATCTGCAATCCTTCCTTTTCCATGTGGTTCTTCCCACCTTTGTGGATGCTTTCCAAGCCTCACTGGGCTGAAGACTGGGCAGATTAGTTTTCTCCAAACTAGCTTATGGTTTAGGTAATTGGTTTTCCAAGGGCTTAAAAAATAAAAATTGTAAATCTGACACAAGGTCAGTGTTAGTTCTTTGCTTATCTGCTCTAGGCTGTTTATGAGAAGCATCAAATGCATTTATCTCTAAAATGCTTGGAAATAAAATCCTGTAGCATTTCATAGCTGTAGCAGGAATTAATAAATATAAAGGCCTTGTTTAAGTCCTCGTTATCTTCACATGAGGACAGCTTTACACCTTCATCTCCTGTGCTGTTTGAACCAACAATTTAGTTGTTAAGGCCTCTGTGAAACAAAATAAAATACCTTCTGTGGGTCCAGCTGGTGACCTTACGAGGTCTTTTTTGAACTTTGTGTTACAGAGATCCTCAGTCTGCTCCTTCCTCAGGTGAAACAGAAGTGCAGCAGAGGGAGTAGTTATTAATTATTTTTTAATTGTGTGAGTGGAAGTATTAATAACACGTAGAATAAGCTTTTTTTTCTAGGACCAGCCCCTGAAAATGATCAGATCACCAGAAGCTGAAGCTGAATCCCATCTCCTTCTTTTCTCCTCCTAGCAAATTTCAGATCCACTTTTTGGTGGCTGCTGAAATCATAGTTTCTCTGACTTAGTGCATGCAACCGTGCCAGGACAGGCAGGAAGATGAATGTGGCACCTAATGCCCCATTCCTTCTCTCCTTCCACTTGTGCCTGTAACCTTCCAGTCCATGCGGCTCAATTGCATCATAAAAGGATAGTTTCCCTTGTGGCAGCTTATTTTAAATTTAGACATGTCCTGAAACCCAGGAGATCAAAGTATTTTCTATACACAAGAGGAACTCATCCATAATAGAGAACTTAAAGCCAGCTTCTTGTCTGTAAGCTGATTTCATTGTGCAGCAATGGTTGGTCGCTCGCTTTTTGTGACTGGGGTTATGACAATCCTGCATTTAAGGACACATCTTGGTCTGGATGTAATTGGCAGCTGCAAGGCTGGTGTGGGCTCTCAGGTGTGACACACAGCACAGAGTTAATTTCTAGCTGCTGTTTGAATGCCTGTTATTCAGTGTTATGCTGCTCCACTGCCAATATGAGCAGCCAGGGATTTATGCAGACTGAAAAAACTGCAGTGGAGAAGAACAGCTGGAAGTGCCTCCCTGGACACTGGTGCTGTAATCGGGCTCTGCTGCCACTAAGGTTTAGAAATTAGAGACAGCTCTGTCAGATCTTTGAAATGTTTTACACTTTGGAATTTTCTATACGTACGCACGTTGCTCGTGCTCACTGGCTCTCAACCCACACATTCATGCTCTTACTCCTTTTAACAGGTTCCAGACAGAGTTTGATTTAAAAGCTTCTATTAACTAAATCAGAGTGGAGTAATGAAAACTGAGAGTGACTGTGGCTCAGGTTCTGCCATGTTTTGTACAAATCTGTGTTAAAGCCAGGTGATAACAAGGGTACCTCCATACCAGATCACTTGGCTGTGGCTGCCAGACCTTTACCGTTCGCTTGTTCACACCTTGTTAGGAGCACACCCTGTTCAGGAATATGTACAAGAATGTGGGGTTTTTTTCTCCTCCCTGAAGGCTGAAATGGCAGTGAGTCTGTTGCCATCTTCCATTTGCACACACAAAAAAAACCCCACCCCCAAAATCCAGGTAAAATTTGCTGCCACCTGGACTCCCTCACCTCCTCCAGTGCTGGCCTGTTGCAATTAATTGCCTTGGTTGATCATTAGGCTTCTGTTTTGATTTTGACAAAAGACAAGTGTGCTCTGGCCTGGGCCAAGGTTGTTTAGTATTTTGGGGCTGAGGCAATGAATTTCTTGTGTCTGTTTCGGTTATTTCAATTCTGATGGCTGTATGCAACGAGACAGTTTGAGTATCTGGGAGCACTTGGTTACAAATTCTTGTCCATAATTAATTCATCCTCTGTCTCTATCAGCAGCCAGAAATGCAAAGTGCTTGAAACAGATAATGATTGTCAGAAACAGCAGATCTAACAAAGATTGGATGCAAATATGTGGTTTAATTATTGAAGTTATTATATGGGACTGTTCAGATTTGGAGGAGAGCAGCACTGAGAAGGGGTTGGAACAAGGCTTTGGCTCACTTTAAAAACTAATTTTTGTGACTCTTTTAACTCACTGCTCTTCATTAGGTCTACAAAAATATTGTATGCCTGGAGGGTGTTACATAGACAAGTATGTCAAGAGCATTAAGATAGATTTTATAGAATGATGGGATATCAGGGATTCATTCTGCTTCCACAGCTGTGGTGAGAGATAAACCAGGAGTTAAAAAGGAAGGAGAGCTCTTGGAGGATGTCAGCTTCCTTAGAAAAACTCTGGGGATTTGTTTGATGGAAAAATTGAACAAATTTAAGGACAAGTGTGACTAGCTGAGAACAATGCCCAGATGGCATGGGAAATGTAATTAACCTTTGGCAGTGCAGCAGTTTCAACATGATGATACAAAAATTCACCAAGATTCCGTAGTTTATTAAATGATCAGTTTTTCAACTTCAATATCAATGTTATTATAAAATATTTATGGAAGTGTTTTAATACTGTTTAATTAAAGGCCCAGAAACACCCTCTTAAAATCACACTAGTTAATGGCAAGAAAGGTAAAAGTGATGGAGATAGTCTTACATAAAACAAAAAATGATTGAATCTTACTTATCCAATTTACAAGGTGAAAAATTATGTTTCTAGCAGTAGGCAAAAGCTAGGAAACATGGTACTTAATGAGGAAATTTGTTTCAGTGCTTTTCTGTAACCAGGTGTAATTTCTTTCTGACCTGACAGGTTGCTAAACCTTGGGATGCCATTAAACTGGTAATGAAGTGCCATGCTAAAAATAGTCTCTCTGCTTTTTTTTCTGGTTGCCAGAACCAGCAGAATCATCTCTATACTCAATTTGTCACTGAGTTTGAGACGTCTCTGCATGGAAACCTCCAGGGGGGAGAAGTGTCATCTTTTCTCTGTCACACAGAGCAGAGTTCCGTGCTCATCATGTGCTAAACAGGCAGATAGAATTGGGAGCCAGGCATTTGATCCTGTGTGTTTGCTCACCAGGTCTGGATTATCACGAAGTGTGCTTCGGAAGCTCAGTCCTGAGCCAAAATGAACCAAGGAAAGTGCTCTTCGTGGAAAATGGATTGCGCTAGTTTATTATATTAAACAATGGAGTGCCTTTGAAGCCAGGATCTTCGAACCTTACATTTCTTTAGATGTGTAAATATAAATTGCTCTTGATTAAGAAATGGAGCAATTTATTAAAAACATAATTTTCTGGAGGCTGAAGTAGACTGGCAAAACACATTGCTGAGAACAAACAAATATTTTACCTTAATTTTTACTTCCAGCTGTTCGCAACATCTCCAGAAACCCCAGAATTTTGCAGCCCCCGAGGTGAAACTTGGAGCTCTTTAGTTGTTTTGCCCTTTCACAACAAATAACTTCACACAGATTCTTCTGCAACAGAGCCAGTCTGCTCAGCTAAGTTTTAGCATTTGCATGCTTCTGGATCCTTTTTGTGCCATCAGTGATGTCTCATGATGTGCAAAGTGGTACAAATATGTGCAAGCGTTTTGATGAGACATAAGTGGATCTTTAATAAGATTCTGCTTTAAAATTGGAGGAATATCACAATCAACATGCTCTCAGGCCTAGTATGCAAGAAAATCTGAATGTTAGGGTTGATTTCAGTGCAAAAGTCCCAATAACACAGAGAGCAAAATCCCAGCTGAGACCAGCACCCACTCCAATCTTCCACTGCCTTTATTTCTCATAGTACTAAGGCTGATGCACAGTTCACTTCGAACACTTGTTATTTTTCTTGTTGGTGTTTCTCTAAGTTCTTTATAAGGAGAATAATGTTGTCCAGTCCAATTTTACCTCTGCCATTTTGATTTAGTTCTGTCTTGTAGTTTTGATTCACTACTGCAGTATTTCAGTAATTTGCTTGAAGATTACAGAAAAGAAATTGAATTTTATATGCTTTATTTTGCAGCAATAATTTTTCATTTCCAGGTCTGCATGTCAGATCTGATTTGTTTGACCAATGCCAACTTCATGTGACAATGACTAAAAGCATTCTTGGTGTGCTTGTTACTGGAAAGAAATGGGACTGTTCAGTCCCCACAGCGTATAATTTTACATAACATATCACATACCCATGTAAAACTAGTTAGTACAGGGAATTATCACTGATTTTAATTAACTCACAGTATCCCCATGTGTTTGTCTCATTCTGGACTAGAATGAAAGTCTAGGAGTTTGATGAAAGACTCTTTCCCCCCCAAATTCAAGTTCAGAGGGAAATCTTTATGTAAATATTATAGAAACCCACTGAATCGACACTTTGCTCCTGCTGAGAGAAATAAACTGATATGGGAACAGGAAGGGTTTCTCTTCCCATGTGAAGGAAAATGCAGTAAGAGTATTTTTAGCTGCTTTTGACTGAAGGGTAAAAAGAGAAAAGGGAGAGGAATCGACCTGCATTTGGAGGCATTTTGCTTTTTAAAGTGGTTTCCTCTTTTTCAAACAAGATATTTGGAAGACTAATTCCCTCATCATTAAACATCAAAAGCTCAGCTGCTGCCAAGTGAAACACAACAAGATAAAATAATGCAAAGTAAATTCTCTTCAGGGAAGGAAAGTAACTTGTTAGATGGCACCCCCAGAAACACCTGGGGTGATCCTACAGTCTTGGAACAAGTGAAAGCACGTATTCCACATGTACATACTTTATTTTGGGACGTGCTTTGCGAAGCATCGCACAGGAGCCAAGTTTCATGTATTTGTAAACTATCATCAGCTGATTCATTGCTGAATAAAACATTGGAATTGAATCCACCCCATGGGGTTTTCAGTCTTGTAGAACTGACAAACACAGTAGCTAGGGAAGAAGAGCTCTTCTGATTGTACTTGGAGCACGTAGACTTCAATTCAGACAACGTTTTTAGTAATCCAGCTACCTTGCAGAGAGCAAGATGTTTGGAATGCATCACATGGAAAGAAGTCCTCTGTACAGGAACAAAATATTAATATTAAATTTTTATGCAGATGAAGAGTAATGAAAGAAATTATATGAAGGTATGTGAACTATTTCAAGTTAAATTACAATGCATCAAGCTAGAGGTATGCCGGGTATGATAGTAATCTTTGTTTCAAAACTGAAGTCTTGAAGACAAGTTATGCTCATTGAGCTTCTAATGAAGTTTTTATCAAATGCAAGACTGATGTAGCCAATATTGCTAAACTGTGGAGTTAAAATATAAAGCTATTTAAAAGAGAAATGTTTTCAATTTTCTCCTTACTTTAATTTGAAAGCGAGCTTAGTATCTTTTCTAACCTTCATACATTGAGCTGTTTTCCCATCAACAGTGAGAAGTATAAATGCAATAATTGTAGTAGGATCATATTTGTGTGCAGTATCAACTGCAGGAGCTGGAAAAATCAAATGTACCAAAAGTGGGCACATAATTGACTTAGCAACGATGAGCAGAAGAATCAGCATTTTCGTTAAGCTGTATGTAGAAATGCCATGACCACATTTCTCCAAGTGTACCCTCCATTCGTAATTAAAAACATTTTGCTTTCTGCTGGCTCTTTTTGCCCTGCAGTTTTCAGACTCTTGCCTCCAGCTCCAGCCAGCACCCCCTGTGCTTTCTGTAGTTCAAGTTCTTCTGCAGATCCATGGCTTTGTCACAGCCTCAAAATCTGTGTGGATTTGGCCACTGTGAGCCAGGTAAAACCACAGGTTAAAAACAGAGCCTGTTTTTTGGAGAGTTACTTTACACAAGATTTACATGAACCAGAATTCATTACGAAGACACGAAGTTAAGCCTCAAGTGTTAAGCATTTACACCTTTTGCAGTTTAAGTAAGTAATTTTCAGCCTGGCCTTACCTGGTCAGAGAGAATCAGTTGGATTCAGCTGATATTTACCTGTGTGATTAAAAAAAGAAATGAAGTTGGGGATTTATTACACAGGGCAGGGCAATGATTTGTGTGGTGTTGGCAGCCCTCCTTCCAGCCTTGCAGAGGAAATGGGGAGAGCTATTTTTGAATGTGCAAATGTGGCCTTGGGAGTACATAAATATTTAACTTTGAGGATTTTACCCAAGCTCCATCCTGCAACTGGAGCAGTGAATTTGAGCCCAACCTAAATGTGTGGGAGGTCAATAAAAAACATTTCCACCAAACACAGCACATCTGGATCAGGTCTGACTGAACCTTTCTTCTGTGTTTAAGAAATAATTTAAGACTTTGTATTTGACAGAAACATTGGTCCTCACACTGCCTCAATCCTCCCCATCTGCTGAAAAAATAATTGACTTTAGAACATCAAGCTGAGTAGGTGTAACTTTTGTTCCGTTTCCTTGCTGCTACTGGGAATTGCAAAAGCCAGATTTTCTAATGAAATCAGAGGTACTTGCAGAGAACGGGACTTCTGAAAGTTTTACAGTTCCTGTGCTGAAGGAAGTGCCTTGTCAGAAATACACATTGTGAAAAAAAATACTCTCACTCTTCAGCACAAAGTACTGGCTGATTTTTAAAGATGAGTCCTGGCTTCAAGGACTGGCATGGGGCTCTTTGTCCTTTGACGCTTGCTGAGAGCAAATTAAATTCTCATCTTACAGGTTTTAGGCCAAGAAGTGATTGTCTTATCTGTATAAAGTGACATAATTTGGAAGATGAAAGAGAATCTAGAACTTTCTAGAGCAAAAACCCCAAATTTCTGGGCCTCTTAAACAGCCAGCTTTGAGTGTATTAGAAAATACTAGTTCTTTCTCTGCGTTTTGGTGCCTAAGTGTGAAAACAGTTGTGGTTTAAGCCATGTCCTGAACAAACCATGTCCAAAATAAGCAAGAAGTTTGTGGACAGGACGGGGGGGACATAAGGAAGTGGGCGTCTGAAGTGGATGTGGCAGTGAAAAAGAGGGAATTTAGGAACATATTAGGGTGGTCTACTTCCTCCATTTGCAGGGATTCAGAATGAGTGTAGTCACCCAACTTCCAGCTCCTGTGATGAAAGACATTTCTGCTAGAAAAAAAAGCTAGTACAAGAAAAGAAAAAATATATATTTCCTTATACTTTGAAAAAAAAATCTGTTTCCAGATCACTTGTATTTCTATCTTCTGTTTTGTTTTTTTTTCTTATTAATGCAAGGCTAAGATGCCACTGCCACAAGTACTTACGGTATTTATTATGATACGAAGACTTTCATTTCAACAGCCAACAAAAGGAGAAAAATCTAAGCCAATGACCTAAGTTAGTGACCGTGCAGGCATATAAAGCAATTTATTAGAGTCACAGTGCCAAAAAGGGAGTCTATTGCTCTCATGGAAAGTGGTTCAAGGTTCAGTACATAACAAAGTAACAATGATTTATGGGTGGGCAGCAAAGTTTTAAATGCATGGTCAGACTCTTAAGGGCCATTTATGCTGGACTGCTTTGTGCCACTGCCTCAGATCAGCACTCAGTTTTTTGATGTGCTTGTTTATAAAATTGCACTTTGCATGCAGCCCACTGCGTGGTAGTTTTTAAAAGGCCCTGGAGCTCTCTGCAGTCAGACCAGATGAACAGAAAATGCCTATTTACAGCATAAAGAATTAGTAAAATGTGGGCTGAAGCATAATAAAATTGCCCAATATCAGCAGGGTTTGGTATTGTGCTGCTTTCTATATGTCGAAATGCTCTAATGTGAAATCTGTTCTCCTCAGCTGGTGAAGAAATACCACACCTTCTTGCACCGTTCAGTGGTTTCTCATTGCTCCTTGGGTGGTGATGGTGATGTAATTGTTGCAGGCTGAATGCTGTTGACCAAAAAAATTTCTCTCCAGCCTTCTTCTCCTGTCATCGTGTCCCAGAACTGCCATGTCCTCATGACGCCTCTCTCACTGATGGCTTTAGCCCTCCATGATGAGCAGGTCAGGCAGCGTTTTTTATCTCTCCTTGTGCTAAGCCACATGTGATTATCAAATATGGGAATTCATCTTCTCAAGTTAGAGAAATTGATTTTATATTCTGGAGGACTTGAGGGCCTTATGGTACTGCAGCACCCAGGGCTGTTACTCCACTGTTTCCCTTACTCAGAATTTGTGGTTTTGGAACCAGGAGGGGATCCGTGAAGCTCTTCATGGTGGATTATGGAGGGAAGAGTCAAGAAACATTTCAAATTATTCCAGATGTGAGTGTCTGAGAAAGGATGTATGGAAAACTCGATGTTTGTCCACTAAAGAAGACTTTCAGTTGCCTCAGGGGGCCTTACTTTTTTAGAAAGGTTCTGTCCATCTGACCTTCAGAGTGCCCTGCATCATTTCTTAATGGGTAAAAAGCTAGGAGGCTTCAGAGCTCTCTGGAACTGAGAATTTTGGTTCTTCTTCTGCATTTTTTGGTGGGAAGGGGAAACAGACATCACACAGCAAAACATCCAGTGAGTGCAATGGCTATTTTTGTTTCTGGAGCATCTTAAAATGTGGCATAAAATTATTGTCTAAAGTGATGGAAAGAGCTATTTTTCTCCATTTCAGGAAACAAAGGTCATGCATGATCTTGTACCTCTTGAGCCGGTGGAGAACACCTTTTTCACACAGCCTCAGATAACTACATTGCAAACAAACATTAATTTTTTATTACTTAGAATGCAACATTTTGCATTCTGAGTAACTAATGGGGATAGATAGGAGAAAAGAAGGTGGGGGATGTTTCTGCATGATTTTCACTGTTCTTCCATCTTGCAGTAAGATATAGAATTCTACCTGTGCTCCAAATCTGCTGGCCTGTCCAAAGTGAAAAGCTACCCACCGGGGTCCAAAATTCTGGAGTAAACTGTACACAAGTATGTGAAAGTACATAAATAGGAAACACAAATACATCTCTGAAAGCTTCTGAGAACTGGAGGGGTTTTTTTTTTTGTTTGTTTGTTTTTTTTTTTGGGTTTTTTTAATTCTCTCTGTGTGTGTGTGTGTGTGTGTGTGTGTGTTTGAGATTTTTTTGTTGGTGTGGAGGATTTTTTGGTTTTGGTTTACTTTGTTGTTGTTTCTTCTTCTTCTTCTTCTTCTTCTTCTTCTTCCTGGAAAAGAGGAAAAAGGAGTAATTCACACGTGATCTCTCCATGAGTATTTGTTCAGCATTTGCAACCCACTGCTTGAAGTGTAAAGATCGTTTTCTCCCCTGCAAATCTCAGCCACTCACAGCTTCAGTAGAAAAGCACCACTGCTTTACAAAGAGTCTGCTGTGATAATTTAACTCATGGCTCTGATGTTGCTTTGTGGATCTAAGAATTGAGGCCAGTTCATGCACTGTCAGAAAGAGTGCAATGAGGATTCCATTTGTATTCCAGTTCTGCAGATGGCTCTGTCTTTAAATTCCATTTCAGGGCAGTAATGCTGGTTTTTAACTTCTCATTTGAGTGCAATTTGCTGGGAGTGGCAGTGCCTTGCTCACTGTCATTGGTTGAGTCTTGTAGGGTCTTTTTGATATAGAAGTCATAAATCTCTTAAATAGGAATATAAGCAAAAGAAAAAAGACATGACATAAATACCTTGCAGCATATAAAGAAGTGTTTGTTGAGCTCAGCAGGGACGTATTGTTAGCAATAATCAGCAGTTAACTGAGCCCAGAAGTAGATTGTTTCTGAAAAAAATATTCCAGGTGTTTGGTGACATTTGTTTGTGGGGTAAAGCCACTCATAAAATATGGGATTTCTTTCATACAATATCAAGATGAAACATCTTTCCAGATACCTCTTAATAACTACTGAAGCTCAAAAAACCAGAGTGGACTTGGGAAATATTTAAAAAACTAGGCAGAGGGCAGAGAGAAGCAAGGAAATCAGAGGATGTTGAATTTTAACACTAGAGGCAGCAGCCAGCAGATCAGGAGAGGAAAAGCAGAGTGTAAGTTATCCCCAAAATTTTCTATAACAGCAACCTATAAATTATGGGGAAAAGGATGTCTTTTGCACTTGAATCTTTTCCCTAGCTTCAACATGTCCTCAGATAATTTGCTTGAGTTTATTGATTGAGTTTATTTGAGTTTTGCTTGAGCTTATTTGTTCATTTGTAATTTTTTTACACTTATTGCATAAAGAAAATACTTGCAATACCTTTACTTTTTCTCTGATACCAATAAACCCATACACATTTATATATACACACATAAATTAAAAACTAGGGCTAGTAACAACACAGAGAAAAGAAAAAAATACTAACATACATTTATCATGCCAGATTCAGCCACTTTTCTCAGAATTTTCTGGCGTCTGTAATAAATATTGATATTCTGTCTTCCCCAGTTTAATATTGCTGGTCTTCATAAATACTTTCTAAACACATCTTCCCATTTTTATTGTTTATTTTCTCTTTTATTGAGGCATTTTGACAGATTTCCACATGTTTCAGGAGAAAAACTTTTTGACATAATACATACATATGGGTAAATACTGACTTTGGGGGTTTGTGGCTGTTAAAATTCACAGTTCCTTAATGTCATCTTTGATTTCAGGTTTGCTGAGGATCTCTGTGCTTCTCAGGACAACTAATCTTCATCATTTACCATGGGGTTCAGTATTAAAGCACATATCATTTAACTCTACAATTGTATTACTCTTCAGGCACATGCACTGATTTTGTGTGAAAGCGGTTCTTCTGAAATCAGAAAAATATGTTGTAAATTCAGCTTTCTTTTAAAAAAAGAATGAAGTAGAAAGGGATTACGTGTGTCTGCTTTACCAAAGTGGGATATCAGTGCAGTGCTGTAGGCAGAAATTTGAATTAACGTTGCTGAGATACAGCCAGATTATTTCCCGTGTGCTTTAAAGCTTTGCATTTAGTCGCATTTTCTGATGCTTCAGCAAATGCTCCAAACTCATCAAGTGCTGATGGATGTGTTTGTAAAGGCCTGGATGGTCACTTTATATGAAATTATGAACCCACTCTTGTACTTAATGAGGTCAGTGAAGCAATCAGAGAAGAAATATATAATTCTGTAGCGTGGGTCTGTGAGCATGATCCTTCTTAGGCTTTTTAAGTTTAATGAAGCAGCTACTCAGCAGCTGAATGTTCTTGTTAAACAGCCTCAGCATGGATTTTAAAACTAAAACTTTGCTGAACGCCATGGTCTCCTTGGAGAGTCCATGGCTCTTATTCTCTTGAAATGTCTGCATCTTTTATATGTTAATGGTTTTGACATCAGCCATTTGCTTCATTTTCATTGTAAATGAGGCCCAGAGTCTGATTCCCTTCCCCATTCTCTGAACACTCTCTCCCCTGTAAGCTGTCTCATCAGTCTCCAGCTCACTCCCTGGGGTACGCGTGCTCTGAAAATAGCTGAAGTAATCCTGTAAAACAAATGCTTTGCCAAAGCATTTTCCTATTTTAGACGCCTTTCTAAGAATATGAGTCCCTGTGTGAAAACTTGTGTGGTTCAAGTGGCCCAGCATCCACATCAGCCTTCACGTGCTGCAAAATCTGAGAGCCAAAGGCATCCCTTCAGGGGGTTCCGGAGGTCAGTGCTGCTTTTCCTCAAATCCCATGAAGTCAAATCACAAGGTTTCTTCTAAACCCTTGGAGAAACACCCCTGTTTAAAGGGTTTTTATTAATGCTTCGTTGTTAAAGATTCTTCTCAGCTGCAGTGCTGATGCTACACAACAGCGGTGTGTGATGCAAAATGCCTTTTTTGGCGGTGAAACACTGGATTTTAACGTGGGAATATCATCACTGTGACCTTCAATGTTTACATGTGACAGCGGCCAAGTGTCCCAACGCACGCTAGGAAGTCTTCCCCCTCTTTTGCAGAGGGATTAATCCACCCTGTGTGTGTGTTTTTGGTGCCTGACCCGAAGGGGGAGAGGGCAGGGACACAGCCTGGTGGAACCACGCAGCCTCCCCTCCTCGGCGAGCGCACCCAGCCAGGAGCATCCCGCAAAAAAATAGCAATTTACACTCCCAGGTTCCTTGTTCCCAGCAAAACCCTTCCTTCCCAATTACCACGGTTGAAAGCACCATGCAAAACACACTTCCAGCGATGCGAGAAAGAGAAGGAAGATTAGGGGCAGGCTGTGATTTCTGCCTCACCTTGTGGCATAAATTACTGTGATTAAGCAGGTTTGTGTGACTAAAGCCCTGCACAGGATTAATTGCCAGGTCTGGGCTCTGCTGTGGGTTGGTGATAGAAGACACTAAGCAGCAGTGAAGTGTTTCCAGAGGGGATTTGAAGCCGATCAGCCCATTTTCTCCTCCAGCACACAACTTTCCCCATTGGCGGACAGCAGCAGCCTTTAAATTTAAAAGTGCATGGGGTGAAGATTGCATATTCCTTTGAAACATTTGGAGAGGGGGGTGACAAAAGGTTCAGCCTTTCTATTTGCCACCCGTGAGTGTGCAGAGGGAGAAAAGCAGAGCTGTTGGTTTGCTGGATGTGCAGGCTGTTTTTCTGTGACAGACAATATTGTAAATTCCCTCTCCCCACCGAGCGCCCTTCGGAAACGTGGGTTTGGGGATCGAGGGATGCTTCTCCTCACACCTGGTGTCGGTCACACTGACCCTGTGCCCCACACCACCTCCCTGTGCTCCCTCCTGCCTAGATGGGGACCGGCCCGCCAGCGCCATGAGGACGAGCCGCTGCAGCCACCTGCCTGGAGTCCCGCCGGAGTGCTCCCCCGATGGCAAGAGCCTGCCTGGCGGCAGCGGGGGCCCGGCCAGCAGCTGTCCCCAGTATGTCATGCAGGTGTCCTCCAAGGACGGGCAGCTGCTCTCATCCGTGGTGCGGACGCTCGCCGTGCAGAGGTACGTGGGGGCGGCGCGGCGGACAGGGCCCTTCCCCTCCGGGGCATTTGTTATTAATCCCCCGTCTCAGAATCACGATGGTCATGCCTCATGTTTCCTAAATGATGCCTAATACGGGGCTTCCTAAAGCAGAAGGCCGGGCAAAGTTAGGAGAATAAAAAGCAGATTAATTTATTAAAGGCCTTCAGATGCATTCAGGGCAGACATGGCCTACTCAAGAGGCCACACCCAAAACGGACTGCGAGTCACGAATTCTTCACATTTTATAAGTTCTGTCCGTTAATATATCGGGCCCCAATTCTCCAATTACACCTTCAGGTGATGATGTCAACCCACCCCAAGCTTGCTCCCCCCAGTTCACTCTTGGTTACATATTTTGGGGCTCTGAGGCAGCGAAGTGTCCTTGGATTTTTCAACTGAGAGCAATTGTTTTGTCTAAAATGCTAGAGCCTAGAGCTACACTCCAAAGCTACAGACAGGCGAAAAATAGAAGCTAAAAATCCTTAAGGCATCATAAACACCTCCCCAGCCAGCGAGCTGAGCAGCCAGGCAAACTCTTTCCAGCGCCAGTGTTGCAGCTTCAGTCATTGTCCAAAAATTAACCAGCTCTTTCTGCTGCTTGGTTAGGAAGGCAGATTAGGGGTGAAGTATATCGTTAATCTACGCCTTTGAAGCATACTTCAGGCTGGCTTTGCTTTCATTAGAAGTAAGAAAGAGGATGATTAAGGGTCTGGCTTTATCCAGACTTGATGCTTGGGCCAAAATTAATTTGTCTTTGCTGAAAAGCCTTCATGGATCTTAAAGCAGTGCATCAGGAACACAGCAGACATGCAGGTATTATTTTACACACACTTTACATGTGTTTGTCCAAGTCCTTTTCAGTTCTGTTTGCATCACTCCTTGACCTGCTCGTGGGGTGTTGTCCTAAAGAGAGGGAAGTCCTGCCCAGGGACAGGAGGTTTCTGCCCTCCTGAAGCTGTGGCTCTGCCCTCACAGAACTCCAGGACAAGGGGCTGCTCATTCAGACTTTGCTGTTGGCCAGTGAAAACAAAGTTTAGGTCAGAAGATCACGACCAAAACAAGAAGTGCCCAGCTGCCACAGATTTAAAAGTCCCCTGAGACACTTTGGGCTGCACTGCCACTCTGTAAAGATCTGGGAAATACAAAAGTACGGATGCATTTGGTCTTCTGCCACTCTGATGTTTTTCACCTGCACTCTTCCCCCCTGACAGAAGAGTTATTTTAAACAAAAATACCAAAATGCCTTAAACCATCCTTAAACCAGCCCAGCAGCTTAGACTACTAATTACAGAGCAAAGTACTCTTAAATGCAAATATTCCCCATGCTGTTAATTCATGGTGGAAAAGGCAATACCACAGCCTCATGCACTGACCAGCAGTTTTCTCTCCTCCTCCTCCTCCTTACAGCAGCCCCTTCAATGACCGTCCCATTTGCAGGATCTGCCACGAGGGCAGCGGCCACGAGGAGCTGCTGTCCCCCTGTGAATGTACAGGGACATTGGGGACCATTCACCGCAGCTGCCTGGAGCACTGGCTGTCGTCCTCCAACACCAGCTACTGCGAGCTCTGCCACTTCAGGTTTGCAGTGGAGCGCAAGCCCAGGCCACTGGTGGAGGTCAGTGAAATCTTAATTTTACTGGAAAAACCACATCTGCTTTCACACAGGCATCACGAATCCTCTGCAGCTCTGCCAGGGTTTTGGGGTTTGGCAATACAAGGGCAGGAGCTCAGAGGAAAGGCAGGAAATAACAAAAGTCCTCATTTTGGACCAGATTAAAACAAGTGAAATGGGTTTGGTCCACTGTAAAGCCAAGTGAAAATTTGGGAAGCAGTGGATTCCTAGAATGTCAGCCAGTTTGGTTGAGGATGGAAGAGAGGTAAGTAGCAGTTTCTGTGGAATGTGAGACTAGTGTCAGCACTCAGCATGTTAAATATAGGTCAGGAATTCTTTTTGTTCTTGCTTATTGAGAGACAGGTAACAATCTTGGGATTAGAAACCCAGTTTCCATGTCAAACCCACAAGAAGGAATTGTTCTTTTTCGGGATCTGGCGTATTTAGACATTTGTGAGAGACCTTTAGGCCTCCTCTTGCCTGTGCACCAGACTCGACAGTGAACTGGACAATTGTTTCTCCCTTATCAATGAAAATTCAGTTTATGCCAACTATAGATAGCAGCTTCATAAACTTTTCCAGGTTTTAGGGGTTTTTTAGGGAAAAAACCCCACAGATTCACTCTCTTGACACTGTTAATGATCTTTCTCCTCCCTTATATTATTTTGGAAAAAAGATAAAGAAAAAGTAAGGTTTCTGTTGGAATTTAAAGTGAAACACAAATAACATTTGGCAAAATGAATGAAAATCATTATTGAATACCCGTTGGTGACACAGGCACCTACATGCAGAACTACCGTGGTTGGTTGATTGTTCCCTGATGAAGTGAGGCTTTTTTCTGGCAAAAGCAGTAATAAATAGTAGAAACAGCAACAATGATATTTGGAGTAATAATGGTAAACCTGCCTTTTGTTTCTCAGGTGAAGACAAATGGAAACCCTGAGCAAGAACATTTCTGAGACATAGTTAAATGTTTTTCTCTTTACTACTCAATGTTTTCTGCCTTCTCAGCTACTTACACCCCCAGTGTTTCAGCGCAAAAATCAACAATTGGGTGCAGTTGAAGGAAAGGTCATAAAAACCACAAATCCTTTGTGATCTTATAAGAGGAATATGTTCTCAGTTTAGAAGGGAGCTGAAGATGTACGTTTAAAGTTGAGACAAAGAGTAACTAGAGTGAGCTATATGCCAGGGGGCAAATGAAGCAGAAAGATAATGAAATTTCTTGATTTCTGCTAATGTAATTTAAGTTTGCCCTGGAAGTTTCTACTTATTTAATACGCAGTGCTTTGAAATGCAAAGACTCCCCCATGCAGATAATTGCAGCAAATCTGGAAGTTCCCAAGGCAGGACTAAAGCAGATGCAAGTTGCCAGATTCCCCCTTCTTCTGCATCCTATAAGCACTTTCATGCCTGTCTCTCTGTGTTACCTACAGTGTGAGGACATGGAAGGAGGTTTATCAGGTGCAGTAGGACCATTTCTCACAAAAAACCTACTGTAATATTTGGAGGAGTGACAAGCCAAAGTGACCACTTGCTTTTAACACCATGGTATGTGTGTGTTCGGGGTGGGATGTCAAAGTTCTCTTCATTTAGTGAGGTAATTAATTCTCCAAAGATTCCCCTGACCTATATAATGGGAAGAGTAAGTGTTCCTCCTTTCACTGGAGGTGAATGATGAGTTTTTCCAATAAATTTTAGTGGGTCAAGAGGGACTATTGTAGTCATAAAGTGATTTATACAGTATAGACTCTAAAAACCTATCCAGTAACCCCTCAACAGGCCCTATCTCATGCAGAGAATACATCCCATTCAGGGGTCAGTGACAGGTAGTGAAGGAATGCTTGAAGCAATCAGTCATCATATTGATCTTTTGTCTGAGAGATCTTCCGCCCGGGGAAAAAAAGAGGTATTTCTTACTATTCCGAGACATATTATACTCTTTCTTAAAGGGCTCTCCAGCCCAAAACAAAGTTAAAAAAAAAAAGGAAAAAGGGAAGGAAACAACATGATATTATGTTTTCTCCTCATCCCTTCACTGGATTGATGGTTTCTTCCTAGTGACTTAGACATAAGCATGGAAGAAATCTGTTTCAGAGGAAACAATTTGAGGTACTTTACTTGTTTTATCTAGAAATGCCATTTATGAATTTATTCCTGCTGTGAGCAGGAGAGGATGCAGCAACAGTGAGCTTGAAATAAGAGTAAGTGGAGTGGTTGATGGTTCAGCCAAATTCCTTCCTCCCTGTGTCCATCATCGTGGAAGCAGCAGAGGAACTCACCAGAGACAGCTGTGTACTTCTCCTTTGTCTCTGCCATAGGATGTGTATTTCTGTCTGAAGGAAGAACTTCTCCCTAGAAAAACAAAATGTGCTGACTGTTTGATGGCCAAAACCCAACCAGAGACGCAGGAAATGGTAGTACAGCCTGTCAGGCAGATCCATCCTCTCAACAGTAAATTTGTGAAGCTTCTTGGTTCTTTTTTTTATTTAGCTCAGATTATTCTCCCCAGAGAAATTGTGTGTCCACACAGCATACATAAATCAGGCACTGTGGTGGTGATTAAACCCCTCCTTCAGCATTCAAAATACAGCAAAATCCAGTTCAAGGTGTCAGAGTCTGAACCCACCCATTCTACCCTGTGCCAAAGGAAAGAATAATCTGTATTAGGGTGGCTGAGATGCTCAGAGCTGATATTCCTTATGACAAGCCAGGCAAGGACCTCAAAACCAGCACAGGGAAATCAAAATGCAGTAATTCCGCTACTGACTTATATGGACCTTCCAGTTTTATATAAGCTGCCTTTTTAAGGCAGCCAATCCACAGAAAGAAATGTACCCTAGAAATGTGTGATATTATTCACGTAGCTGCTTTTGCTGTGTTTCAGCAGAAAGATTAGTCAAGCTTAATGTCAGTATTATGTATCATCTTCATTTCAATTTCCATACTGCATCTCTGTTGCTTCCACTTGGCCTAGTGCAGAAGCAGACACAAAATACCTGGCAGTACAAATGTATTTATATGCAATAAAATGTTAGGAAACAACCAGCTACAGCATAAAAATGGTATAAGAGTATTGTGTGACTGCATAAGTCAGGCTTGTATTGCCTGTAAGTTATTTATATGTTTTAAACAGACCAGGATTTGGTATCTGTTGGTTCTTTTTTTTTTAAATTTTTTTTTTTCAAGCAAACAGAAAGCACTTAATTAACAATACAAAGCTCATAAGCAAAACAGCATGGCTAGGAGAAAAAATAAAGTTAGGGTAATCACAGCAATATTGGGCAGAAATTAGCTTCAGTTTATCCCACTATCTTGCTGGCTATAGAGCTTATACCGGTAAGGTAAAATAAATTTTAAAACCCTCTAAAATGTACACCTATGCATGAAGTAGTTAAGATGAGCTTATATTATAAATTAAAATTTCCCAAAGCCTTACACTGAAATATGAATTCATTTCCTGTGCGGGACTTCAGGTCACGATGTTTTTATCTGTTGGGATTATTTTTACTTATTTTTCCTTTCCACTGTTCAGTGGAGCAAGTCATTAGCATTAAATTACTGTAATGAACAGACACCAGATTTGCTTCAGGTAGTTTATAAAAGGATCATGCCTCAAGCCAGAAGGAAAATAAATGGTTCCTCAGCATAGTCACCAACCAGGAACACTTTAATAAATCAAAGTTTGGAGGAGCTGCATCTGTCCACATAGCATATTGGGGCTGGGAGCAGATAATTAAGGCATGTCCGTCCTCCTTCCTTTCTTGACCCAAAAAGGGCAAATTAGAAGGCCAAGGTGATAGAGACATTTTTGTACGTAGTTGTCTTCAGCTGGGAAAATAATCCCCCAGAGTCCAGTTCACACAGGGAGAATTTGAAGCAGCCATGTGTATTTCAACTAGAAGTATGTCTGAGTTAAAGAAAGTATTAAAAAAATAAGTAATGAAGTCCCCAGCGTGGTTATAAAACCATAAACTCTCCAAGATGCATTTTTTTAATCTATTTATTCCTAACGGAATGAATGAAATCCAGAGACCAAACCAGAATGTTTTTTCTCCTTCAAAGAGAAATTAAGTAGTTGTTTTATGTTCCTTGCAACAAAGATTTGCTACAATGCACAAATCTTTCTTATAGTACTGACAGCAAGAGTGCAAACAAGAGCAACCCACTCCCTATTAAAAAAATTATAATTACTTGTCAGTGTACGAACTTGTTCAAACCATCACTTCTGTAACTGCTCATTCCTAAATTTATTACAATCAAGGGCAGAAAAAAACTCAAGGAAATTTTCCAGGAGAAATAAAAAAACAATCAGAGATGCTGTTCTTCAAGAATGAGCGAGATGTGGAAAAATGCTGTGAATTTTCAAAGGTACAGCTTCGTATTTGTTTTTGGTAAAGGGTTTGGTGACTTTTCTTTGGACATCATGATTCTGTAAAACAGTTCTAAACTGCTCAATTGTTATCTATCTCTGTCCTTTCTGTTTCTAGCATTTCCTACCCCTGATAGGAGCCAGCCAAAATTTATATTTTCTAGGAAAATAGAAATGCTAAGATGAAAAGTGTTATTGCATCTGTCTTTTTGTAGACCTATCAAGCATTTATTATCCATCATGTCTTTACTTCCCATATATTTGAGCTTGTAGATCCGGACATTTACAACATGTTGAAATATGTGCTGCCAGAAGCAAATCTGCTTTGCCTTTGTTTTAAAATGCAAAATGTGATTTCTGCTGAATTTCTTGGATGCATATATCTGTCTGCCTAACTGGGAATAGAGTCACCCAAAACAGAATGGAAGCATTGAAAAAAATACACAGATAGAAAGAAACACAGTTTTCCCCACAGTTCCACAAAATCCCTTTTTTTCTTGACAAATGGCAAAACCATTTGCTTCTTTCCCTTTCTTTGACCAGCAGGTCCCTCCCAGCCCATGCTGGTCTCTCGCCTGCCTTGCCCAGTTTCTTGCTCCTGTTTTTTAGCTGGCAAAAGGCCCAAGGTCTAAATTTCAATTTGAGTTATGGTGGGGCAGCAACAGCCTGTGGTGATCTCCTTACACTCAGGAACCCACCCGAGGTGTTGTCTGTCTTTGCTGGGGTTTATCCTTCCTAGAAAACAGAACAAAACAAATTAAAGGTTTATCACACACCATCCTTGCAATAAAAAATGTAATTTTTCCACTTTCAGAGACATGCAAACATAGAAAAATTAATTGACTATTTCAAAAAGAAGCCTTTTCTCATTGAGACATCCACAATTAAAATGTTGCCTGGAATTTGAGTTAAAATGAGGGTTAAACTTAAATATACAAAGACCCACAATATTGGCACAATAACATTGCAGAAATCAAATAAGTTTGATTCCAACTCTCAAATTCCTCTGTCTCTGAGACCAAAGAAACATCTCTTGAGCTGTCACCATGACCTTTCTAAAAGCACCGACTAAAGACAATATCACTGTGCCAGTAACTGAATGTTTTAGGTAAGGAGGAGAACCAAAATCTGAAATATAAATATTTTTTTCAGCCAAAAAGTAACCGTCAAATGTTTGTTTCCCTTGGCAAAACATTAATCTAGGAAAGTTTCAAGTCACCCAAAATGTTTCACGGCACTGTAAATGAGTCTATATATCATTTTAGTCTGGGAGATTTTATTTTTGGATTAAATGTAACCAAACCAAGTTAGAAAACATTTCACTGAAAAATGTTAAAATTAATTTTTCAAGTAAAAATAAGGTCAGGAAAAAAAAAATTGTTCAGATGTAATTTTTTGAGGAGGGACAATAAATGACCCTCCTGTTCTTTGAAAATGTTCTTCATTCCAGAGAAATACTCAAAAAAAACCTGGGCAATACCAGCCTTTCTGTGCTTAAAGCTCAGGGCAAAATGCTCCCATTGGTTGCTGCTGGCAGGAAACCAGAAACCTCAGTAATTGCGAGCACTTGAGCTTGTGCACAGCCTGCTTCCACCAGGACTCACTGCTGAGCCGTCAGCGTGCAAATGACAAAATGAACTGATAAGATTTGATGTGCATATTTTTAGCTCAAAGGACAATGCATTTAGGGAAGATTATTCCTCCCTGTCCTCTCCCCCCAGCTCCGTGGTGTAACTCCAGTAACATTTGAAATCACTTCTCAAAAAAATTGTACTTTGCTAGAAGGGCTCTCCTGCAGAAAAAGAGCGTATCCTTAGGTTCTGATCCGACAAAAACACTATGCACACACTTTACTTTTACATTCGTGAGTCATCTAGTTGAAGTCAGACCTACAGACATGAGCACTTCCCAGGATTTGGTCCTTGGCAATGGTGAGGCAGCTCAGAATCGCAGAGGTGTTTTACAGCAGTGCTCTGCAGGCAGCTCATTTTGGATAGGATGGATAAATTCAGAGTCTGAGCCTCTCCAGGGTGTTCTGGTCCTCGGCTGCTGCATGTTCCGATGATTTCTTTCTCCAAGTGTGAGGCTCCAGTTTCAGCTCTGCTTTGTGAAGTGACTGCAGAAAATACTTCTGTGTGTGTTACGTGTGCAGGGTGGAGGAGCCCCAGGTGTGCTAATGGTGTTTTCAAGTTGAATTCAGTACATCAAAAATCTCTTTCAGAACGTAGGCAAGTTCCTTCTCAAAGCTGTGTCAGCTTTTCAGGGTTTTAGCCTAAGCTGCTCTTCCTGGGAGCTGCATCCTCAAGGATGGTGATTTTTTTTCTGATTCTTATCCTAAATTTATTTGTGGATAACTATTATTCACTTACTCTTAAGCCAACCTTGTCCTTGAGCTTAAGTAGCACTTCTACTTCACTGGTGTCCCCCTGAAGCTCTCCATCCTGGCTTTCCCCAGAGAGTGACTTTGCTGAGATAAGTGTGGATCCCCATCCCTCTGGATTCCTGGATTCCCAAAAGATCTCTTGGCTTGCCTCAGTCATGACCCAAGATTGGGTTTTTCACATCAGGTGCTGCACTTACCTGTTCTTGAGTTTATTTTTGCTGCCATGGCTGAAGTTATTTCATGTCTTGTTACTCCAGGTCTCCGCCTGTGGATCAGGAGCAGGGAACACTGATCACTTTAACACTGCACTGGACAAAATACCAGGCAGGCCAGCATTTTACTTCAAACACGACCCTTTTGCTGACCTGTTTTTTTGGTTTTTTTCCTCCCCTAAATGGAAATTATGAGTGTGAGAGTCCTGATTTATTGCAGAAATAATTGGGCGCATTGACACGTTTTAACAGGACAGATTTCATAGTGCCACACTGCAGATCTGACAGCTTCATCTGGCCTTATATCTCATTCTTGGCCAGCAGGGCAGTCCATACCATACTGCTACGGCAATTAATCATCTCAGGCCTTTGCTGGGATCTCTGTGTGGGTATCTGTTGCACAAAGGGATTTGCTGATTTAGCTTTTTGGCTATAAAGTAACTTGACGGTGCCCATTCCATTCCCGAAACAAATGACTGAAACCTAGAAACAGAAGCAGATTTAGAAGCAGGTGTGCACTACTTCAGGAGAAAAATAAGAGCTGTGACTGAAATCTGCACAACCACTGAAACTGCCTAATCTTTGCTTTTGACTTATACTTCAGAGCAAGCTAATGAAATCCTTCTGGCTTTTTGAGGTAAGGCTGCAGAATGGCTTTATTTATTATTTAATACTACTCTTGCCTGTCACAGCCTCATCTAATATTTGAATTGCTTGGGTTTGGCTCTCTGTGCCACAAGGCATAAAGAGCAGTGAGCCATCAGCCTGTGAAGCAATTTCACACCATTTTGGTCTGCTCAAACTTTCAGTCAGGTTTGATGTCACGCTGAAAAATGCTGTCTTAATTTGGGTGCACTGTACTGAGTCTAGTGAGTGTCACAGGGTGGGGATAACAACACAAAACACGTGTACTTTCAGTTCCTCTAATTTTCTTGGTGGTTTCACACTGCAGGGACTTGTGGAAATGGAGCAAAGGGAAGGGTGAAATCAGTCCTCTTTAGAAGCAACTAAATATAACCTGGAATGGTTATGCACAAACCCTTGGGGATGTTTTTTAGTAAACGGGTTGAAAGCTCCAAGGAAAGTAGTGCGAGACTTTCACTCACTTTTTAGCATTCTCTTTAAAGCTCCAATAAAATAAAACAATGTTCAAATGTAAATGTTTCCTGGTTAAGGAAAGAAAAAAACAGTATTGATCCTCCCTCTTTAATTGGCATCTTCCCTTACAACTTCTTGCTTGTAGTCCATAGCAGCTATAAAAAACTTCATCCTTAGCATTTCAGAAATATTCAAGCAAGTTAAAAGCTTACATCCTGGAAAAAAAAAAAAAAGATGAAAATAGACCCATTTTTTGTGTTCTGAATTCCTGAGATGTACATGAGGATGGACCTTGGGCTCTTGAGTTACTTAATGGCAGTTAGGCCTTACAGGAAAAAATTAGATTATTTATTTCCACCTCAGAGATGGTGAGGCTGAAGCAAACTTGTCTGCTGATTTGTGTCTTTTTGGCTAGAGCCAGAGTAGCTCCTGGTTGCACTCAATTTCTTGACAGTTTTTCATGAAGATGGAAAGATAAGTGCAATATTTGTTTTCATGGTGTGGGCAAATTGGGAAAAGATGAAGCAGAGGCTGAAAATAATGGAGGGACAGGATGCCTGGATGAGAAATATTCATTAGGTTGCATGCAACCTTGTCAAAACTCCTGAGCCCTGCTGCTCCTCCAAGTCACTGCCGTAGAAATTTAACAGGGAAGAACAAAACAACCACAAACCAAAACAACAACCCCCCCCTAAAAAACAAACAAACAAACCCACCGAAAAAAACCCCTAAAAGAAAGCAAAACCCCAAAAAATCCCAAACCCCGCCAACAAAACAAAAAAATCTCAAACCAAAATACAAAAAAAAAAGAAAAAAAAAAAAAGAAAAAACCCAAGCAAACAGACAAACAAACAAAAAAAACCCCAGAAAAACCAAGCCTAACCTAAGATGGTGGCTGTAATTAGGGCATTAACTGAAGAGATGAACTTTCCTCCTCAGCCTTAGTCGCTGGAGCTAAAGAGACAGGACTTCTACTGCCGTATGTAACACACTTGAAGAAACAGGAGAACCAAAGCATTTAAGAATGCATGGCCCTCATCTGGTTCTGGTGGCCAGAAAAACCCATAAAAGGATGCTGCAAAGCAGGTTTGACCAAACCCTACAGCACTGGCAAAAATTACAGGGCTGGGTAGTCTTCCTGTTCAAATATTAACTTGTGTGACAAGGTTGTTTTTTTATTAAAAGGCCCCAATGTGCTGTTGTAGGAACCTCTTTCAGCTCTGCTGTCTCAAATCCTGTTTATAGAAATGTGGGTGTGTGGGCTTGATAGCTGTTCAGTCCTAACTTTTCCTTCAGCAGATGACTTTCAGGCACTCTCTTCAGCAAGATTAATACTCTCTTAATAAAAATAACCTCGCGTACATTGAACTCTGCCTAAATGTGGGTATCTGAAAACAAGTTGAAAGTGGCTTTGCAAATATTACAAGCAGAATGTAAAAAAAGGATCTTAAAATAGCGTGCAAAATGTGAAAACATTTTCTGCATGCTCGTTTCTTTGTTAAGAAGGGAGTTTCTCAAGCAGGCCAGTGGGCAAGTGCAAGGGGCTGCACTGCATAAAACACTACATAAAACAGGTGAATGAATGATGCGGTAAGTACAGATAGAAGCGGACACGATCAGGAAGCCGGGGGGAGAAATTCAGGTCTCTAGTGTTGCCTAAAAACAAAGGAAAAACCTTTAATTAATTTATAGAATTAATTTATATAATTATATTTAATTATTTTTAATTAATATTTTATTAAAGATAAATATTTAAGAGCGTTTTAATATTTATATTATTATACTTAATTCTATGTTTACTTTAATACTATTATAATATTTAATAATATTTGATATATAATTTATATATGATATATTTAATGTTATTTTTATTAAGTTATAGAACTAATTTATATAATTTTGGCAAACAATATTAAGGGGGTAAGATAAAAAGCAGTTCTTTAATGAAAGCTTTCAGATGCTCAAAGCATAGGAATGCACAGGTGTGATACAGGATTTCTACAATTTTTATAATGTTAATTAATGAGTATATCTAGCAGTTACATCCAGTAGGAGACCAGTTGCCCCAGGGTCTGCCCCTTCGAGTTGGTCCAGGGAGTTGTTTGGCCTATATTTTGTTACTCTGGTAAAATTCTGGTGGAAAAACTGATGTCCTTGTTAGAAGTTCTCTTCTTGAGAATAAGACTGAACAGAATTTCAAGAATGTGGTAGAAAGGGTTAGATTATTATTCCATAAAGTGAGAAGGCAGGAAAAGTACTAGAAACTACACAATTATGTATTATACACAATTATATACTAAAAATCTACAAAGCTCCAAATACATGAGAAAGCGAAAAACCTTTGGGCATCGCTAGGGATATCCAGAGCCACATCCTGCACTTTTGTGCTCTGCAAGTGAGCATTTCATCGCGGCTAAAACGCCCTTCCTGTGCTGACTCTTGCTCTGTCTGCATTCTGTCCGCAGTGGCTGAGAAACCCGGGTCCCCAGCATGAGAAGAGGACTCTTTTTGGGGACATGGTGTGCTTTCTGTTCATCACCCCGCTGGCCACCGTCTCCGGCTGGCTGTGCCTGCGAGGAGCCGTGGATCACCTGCACTTTAGCAGTCGGCTGGAAGCTGTCGGCCTCATTGCACTCACTGTGGCACTCTTCACTATTTACCTCTTTTGGACCCTGGTGAGTATCAGGGGTTTTATTTAACGCACAGGAATAAGGGAAAAACAAATGAGAAAGTTAATTGATGAGAGTGTAATTACACCGGAGCGTGTGGAACATTGCACAGAGCGTTGCTTCTGTTTACCTCCTGTGCTGGAAAGTTTTTCCAATTTCCTTTGTGTATGGTGGTCTCAGAAACCAAAGTGTTGACCAATTTACCTAATATACTTAATTCACCCTCGCCTGAATTGCTGGAAGCTGTAAAAAGGCCATTTTTAGTTGGATTTAATTAGCTCTGACAAGTAGACTTATCCAACCTTGCTTAGTAATGCTACTGCAGCATCTCAACTTTAGTCCCTATCCCTGGGTATTGCATTTGCAGAGTGAGAGGCAAAAATTCCTTTTCTTTTCTTTATAAATTTTACCCCTTCAAAAGAGTACAGAGGAATGTGCTATTGGCACATTTGGTGCTGATAGTGAGCCTGATGTAAAACACATTTACTCTAAAACAGACAAGTAATCCATAAAACACTGTTGCATTTAGTCTGTATTTTTAACACACACACACAAGAAAAGTTTGAGACACTGCTTAGTAAACCAAAATTTTACCCTCAGATAGCTGTAAAAAGATCTAATTTTTTTAAAAGTATGGTTTTAGCCCTTTTAGGACATGGTTGACAGGTAAATTTATTTAGATAGAAGCACCTTTTTTGCAATAAGGAAAGGATACAGTGTACATATGGGTCAACTCCTGCCTACAGCTCAAGACCACAAAAACCATCATCTGGCACATTTCACCCAAAGGTCCCAAGCCAATTTAGAGTTTGCTGGTGGTTTTTGGTTCTTTTTTTTTAAACTGCATATATACATCCTCTCACACAGCTACAACTCCCACAACACTTAGCTGCCACTAAAACAAGTAGCAAACTACTTTTTTAAAAACATGGAGCCAAGCAATCTTGCATCTCCACAGCAGCCATACATTTCTTTTCCACAACAAGGTTGAAATTACCTGATAACAATAAAAAAAAGTCAGAGACACTCTAAATTGAGACACACACATGTCAGTTCGTTTCCTCTGTGCAATCCCAGTTTTGATGTATTCAGCAGTAAAGTATTTCAAGGTAGAATACATGAAGCAGTTTTCAGCTGCCTGTGAGCCTCCACCATCCAAACAATTACACACTATGTTAATTTAGCAACCTGTAGCAAGAAAGGATATCCCAAATTCTCACNTAAAGATAAATATTTAAGAGCGTTTTAATATTTATATTATTATACTTAATTCTATGTTTACTTTAATACTATTATAATATTTAATAATATTTGATATATAATTTATATATGATATATTTAATGTTATTTTTATTAAGTTATAGAACTAATTTATATAATTTTGGCAAACAATATTAAGGGGGTAAGATAAAAAGCAGTTCTTTAATGAAAGCTTTCAGATGCTCAAAGCATAGGAATGCACAGGTGTGATACAGGATTTCTACAATTTTTATAATGTTAATTAATGAGTATATCTAGCAGTTACATCCAGTAGGAGACCAGTTGCCCCAGGGTCTGCCCCTTCGAGTTGGTCCAGGGAGTTGTTTGGCCTATATTTTGTTACTCTGGTAAAATTCTGGTGGAAAAACTGATGTCCTTGTTAGAAGTTCTCTTCTTGAGAATAAGACTGAACAGAATTTCAAGAATGTGGTAGAAAGGGTTAGATTATTATTCCATAAAGTGAGAAGGCAGGAAAAGTACTAGAAACTACACAATTATGTATTATACACAATTATATACTAAAAATCTACAAAGCTCCAAATACATGAGAAAGCGAAAAACCTTTGGGCATCGCTAGGGATATCCAGAGCCACATCCTGCACTTTTGTGCTCTGCAAGTGAGCATTTCATCGCGGCTAAAACGCCCTTCCTGTGCTGACTCTTGCTCTGTCTGCATTCTGTCCGCAGTGGCTGAGAAACCCGGGTCCCCAGCATGAGAAGAGGACTCTTTTTGGGGACATGGTGTGCTTTCTGTTCATCACCCCGCTGGCCACCGTCTCCGGCTGGCTGTGCCTGCGAGGAGCCGTGGATCACCTGCACTTTAGCAGTCGGCTGGAAGCTGTCGGCCTCATTGCACTCACTGTGGCACTCTTCACTATTTACCTCTTTTGGACCCTGGTGAGTATCAGGGGTTTTATTTAACGCACAGGAATAAGGGAAAAACAAATGAGAAAGTTAATTGATGAGAGTGTAATTACACCGGAGCGTGTGGAACATTGCACAGAGCGTTGCTTCTGTTTACCTCCTGTGCTGGAAAGTTTTTCCAATTTCCTTTGTGTATGGTGGTCTCAGAAACCAAAGTGTTGACCAATTTACCTAATATACTTAATTCACCCTCGCCTGAATTGCTGGAAGCTGTAAAAAGGCCATTTTTAGTTGGATTTAATTAGCTCTGACAAGTAGACTTATCCAACCTTGCTTAGTAATGCTACTGCAGCATCTCAACTTTAGTCCCTATCCCTGGGTATTGCATTTGCAGAGTGAGAGGCAAAAATTCCTTTTCTTTTCTTTATAAATTTTACCCCTTCAAAAGAGTACAGAGGAATGTGCTATTGGCACATTTGGTGCTGATAGTGAGCCTGATGTAAAACACATTTACTCTAAAACAGACAAGTAATCCATAAAACACTGTTGCATTTAGTCTGTATTTTTAACACACACACACAAGAAAAGTTTGAGACACTGCTTAGTAAACCAAAATTTTACCCTCAGATAGCTGTAAAAAGATCTAATTTTTTTAAAAGTATGGTTTTAGCCCTTTTAGGACATGGTTGACAGGTAAATTTATTTAGATAGAAGCACCTTTTTTGCAATAAGGAAAGGATACAGTGTACATATGGGTCAACTCCTGCCTACAGCTCAAGACCACAAAAACCATCATCTGGCACATTTCACCCAAAGGTCCCAAGCCAATTTAGAGTTTGCTGGTGGTTTTTGGTTCTTTTTTTTTAAACTGCATATATACATCCTCTCACACAGCTACAACTCCCACAACACTTAGCTGCCACTAAAACAAGTAGCAAACTACTTTTTTAAAAACATGGAGCCAAGCAATCTTGCATCTCCACAGCAGCCATACATTTCTTTTCCACAACAAGGTTGAAATTACCTGATAACAATAAAAAAAAGTCAGAGACACTCTAAATTGAGACACACACATGTCAGTTCGTTTCCTCTGTGCAATCCCAGTTTTGATGTATTCAGCAGTAAAGTATTTCAAGGTAGAATACATGAAGCAGTTTTCAGCTGCCTGTGAGCCTCCACCATCCAAACAATTACACACTATGTTAATTTAGCAACCTGTAGCAAGAAAGGATATCCCAAATTCTCACTCCATGTGTGTGCCAACAGCTCTAAGGGAAAAGCAGAGGCGGGGATGGCTGATTTTCCAGGTTGTGGAAAAGGGGCATGAGAGGTAAAACGGGCAAAGATTGCTTTTCTCATCTGCTGTGGCACCTTGGAGCGTGAGCCATCCACATGGTAGGTGTCTCGTTTCCCCACTTTTTGCCCATTTTGGAAGGCATTTGAAGCCCCAGCTGACTCCTTGTAGGGTTGCAGCAACCTAAGGCAGTGTCTCTGTGTCCCCAGGTGTCCTTCAGGTACCACTGCCGGCTGTACCACGAGTGGCGCCAGAACAACCAGCGGGTGATACTCCTCATCCCAAAATCTGCCAGTGTCCCCTCCACCCAGCAGTCCCTGCTGGGCCTGCAGCCCCTCAAGAGGAGCTCCAAGGAGACAATCGTGTGATTGGGGGTGGATCAGCGCGGGAGTCGTGCACTAAAGATATTTTTTTGTCGGACTCGTTGGGGACGGGCAGCGTCCGGAACCCAGGAATGTGTTATTTCAATTTACAGACTCTGATTGCAGAGGGGTAAATCACTGTTTGAGATCAAGTTGTGGATGCTGCAGTCATGTGACATTTGCTAAGCTGCCAAACTTGTTTAGTTAGTAAGGACCCTATGGATTCTACAAATATGTTAATTGTTGCATCATGAAGGGATGCAGACTTTTTTTATTGTTTAAGGTATTAAACTGTGGTAATTAACAATGCAAAACAGGTTTTAAAAGTGCTTTGCTTTTATGATTTCTTTCTTTAGGCAGCTGGACAGTAACCAATATTTCTTTCTGCTTCCTAAAGCACAGCAATGGCATTTTCTCATCTGATTTTATCTGCAGGTCCATTATACCAATGTTTTGATTATTAAAATTCATGTGTAATGAGTTCTACAAATTGGCACATTATTTAAATGCTACAAAGTGATTAGAAAATTATCTTTCCCATTTCCAATTTGGTAGGGAAGGTCTGAGAGGAAAATTCTTCAGTTATGAATCTAGCATGTGCAAGAGAAAAATTAGATTGCAATAATCTTCCTATCAAAATCATTATAGTACAGAGTACTCAGGAAAAAAAATAGTACCTTTCCATGCAGAGGCAACAAATTAGGCACCACATTCTTCACTGAAGTGCACATTCTGCTGGTGTGAATCCTAACTTAGCCAGTTTACTCTGCATTTACACTGAGCTGAATTTAACTCTACAACTTTTGTAGAGGGAAAACTCTGCATACAAATGAAATGAGATCATCAGATAAGTTTTAGGAAGCAGGAACTCATCTTGCATAAAAAGCAGCATTATTTTAAAGCAGGAGAAACTCTAGCCTGACAGGTAGGATTTGGCAGAGTGTGTGCAAACCCTGACCTCTCACGGCAGCACCGAGACCAAGACACCTTTTAAAAAATTTAACATAGAGTCTTCTATGGTGACCAAATTGAATTTGGAGTGTAAAGATCAGACCTTATTCCTGGGTGACTTTATCCACTTCCCCTTGGGTTTATGCCCAATTCCTTCAGCTATTCTTCACTCCCAGAAGAGACAGACTTATGTAGATAGACTTATTTTAAATAACTACACCAAATCTCATTACCAAGTGCTGCCGCAACCAGAAATTGATACAAAGCCCCTTTGAACAGATGAGTTTCTTAGAACAGTGCATGGATGGCAATACATCCATGTACTTTGTTTTCCAAACCCTGCAGGAACCGAAAATCAAAAGGAAGGCATAGCAGGAAGGTTAATAATTTGTTATTCATAAAGTTCAAGGTATTATGGATATTTACCATCAGACAAGAAGGTATTTGATTTTTTTTGTGTGCTCTGTGGGGGGTAAAAAAAATCTTAGTACACAAAGCCAAATCTGTTAAGTTTCTTTATTCTGTCTGTGGACCAGTCTAGCTGTGAGCATGTTATTTAACAATATTCTTTGTAACTGTCAATCATGGGGATAGGAGAACCATGGGGATATAAAGTAATAACAGCTTCATTCCAACAGAAAGATTCTTACACAGCAAGTCAAGGTGTATAAGAAAATCATGAACCTGCAGATCTGTACCCATCAGTCTGACAAGGCTGGGGTGGGTCATGTTTGGCTGTGAATAACTGCTTCTCTTCCAGAGAAGACTGTACAAGACTTTGAAAATATGGATACACAAGCTCTGTGATAGCCTAAAACCTGTAGTACTTTTTCTTTTTTAAAAAATTTTTTAAAAACCTCTTCCCAAAAGTAAATAACTATCTGGGTGGAAGACTGACCATGCACTTAAGCAGTGTTCCAGGATAGAAGAAAATCTGCTAGCCACGAGCACAGAAATAAAGTAAATCTGGCTGGGTTAGGACAGTGTTCTTCAGAACTCTCGCTTCTTTGGAAGAATTGTTATTCTTCGTGAGTGCTATTGCTGGGTTTGTTTCATGAAACCAAAAATAGGGTGATACAGAATTAAGTGGCAGAACATTCAGGAAAACACTTATTCAAGGGAGGCTGCAACGTCTGTGCACACAGATCAGCACAGAGATTTGGCCCAGCTCATGGGTTATTACAACTGTTTTTTGTGTAAAGACAGCTTTATTGATCTGAAGAAGGCATATTGAAGCAGAGAGAGTATGGCCCAGTTTAGTACGTGCATGACCAATCTGGTTTATGTGCTTGATGCAGAAGCACAGCACAACTGCCTGGTGAAGTCGCCAACAGCAGTGTCCCATGGGTTTTCTTGAGGAAAGAAAAGAGGCAGGAAAGATCCAGTCAGACACTTACCATTGCATTAAACCCATGGAAAAAAGATATCATAATTGTATTCTTGTTTTTCCTACAATACAAGATCAGGAAGGTGAGAAATATTACTTAATCCCACTTCTGTTCTAAAGATTTACAGACAGAAGGATCTGCCAGATGGGAGTTGCTTTTTCTTCCATGAGCTGACTCTGTTGTTGTCACACCAAGCCCAAATTTCCATTAAAACTGGATCATTACAGCAAATATTTCACAACAGCAGTAATACCCAGTTTTTTCTGAATAGACGTGAAAGATAAAATTAACCACTGCAGAAGCCACAGCCAGCAAAGCTCCTGGCAGTACAATGACACCATTGTTATGCTCTCCTTAAAAAAAAAATTAATTAAAGAACAAAAATTAATGAAAGGATGAAGTGACCACCTTTCTTTTTTTTTTAAAATGTCACTCAACTTCCCTCTGAGCAACTTTGTTTTCTTCTCATGCATCTGACCTTGTCACTTAAATTCCTTTTCCAGATAAGAAGTCATATAGAAGGAACAGTCTTCAACACTATTTGAATCAGTATTTTAAGCTGCAAGTGATAAAAGCAGCCTATTCTGATTCAGTGTGATGAGTACAATGCAATTTGAGGGAGTTTTACTTTTTTTACATATTCTTTTCCCTGCAGGACTAGCCTATCTCATTGCATAGAGCTTTAGAAATACCACAGCTTTCTGTTCACCTGGAAGGAAGTCACAACAGAAGCAGTATTAAAGATACTTCAGTTTTTGGTGTTGTTTGGTTGTTTTTTGGGGGTTTTTTGTTGATCAACTGTAGAGTTCTGCCAGACTGAGACCTCAAACTGTCATTTACCTTTAATTTATTAAATGCAGCTTTGCACCAGTATAAAGTCACACAGGGCAAAGTGACAACTCTGCATAAAGGCACTCAGAGCCAACACATGCACCTGGCCTTTGATGCAATGGGCATCATCAGAAAGAGGGATGAAAATAAATAGATACTGGGACAGACTCATGCACTAAAAGAGCTAAAGAAACTCTCCCTTAAAAAAAAAAAAAAAACCATCTTTATAATTAGATCTCTTTACTTGATACCCTTTATGAGACCGCGGTTCATTGAACACAGAACTGGTTAACTAAAGAGGTATTTTCGTTGCAAGGAGAACTGAGTACTGCCTGTTTACTGCCAAATATTGGGTATTCAAAAGCATGTTTAAAAGCTACAATGCAAACTCATAGAATCACACAATTGTTGAGGCTGAAACAGACCTCTAAGATCGAGTCCAACCACTGACCCAGCACCACCACGTTCACCACAAGCCATGTCCCCAAGCGCCACACCCACAGGTTTTTTGAATACTCCCAGGGATGGTAATTCCACCCCTTCAGTGAAGTAATTTCCCCTAATATTGAGTTTACACCTTGTCTGGCATTGCAGGGGGCTTGTTGTGACCCAAGGGCAGGACCCAGCGCTCGCCCTGGGTGTGCCTCACGCCATTGGCCTCACCGCAGGGCTCCAGCCTGCCCCGATCCCCCGGCAGAGCCCTGCTGCCCTCCAGCACATCCACGCTCCCACCCAGCTCGGTGCCGTCAGCAAACTGAGCCAGGGGCCCTCCCCCTGTCCAGATCAACAAGGATAATAAATAGAGCTCATCCCAACCCAGTATGTACCAATGATGACACCACACTGATCCACTCTGTTATTCCGCATTTTCAATTTAGCTTCATGTGCATTTCCACATAAGACAGCTTTTTCAGAAAACCAGAGCTACATATTTCAGTCCTTAAACTGCTTTCAGGTCTTAAAGCTTTTGCTGACAGCCTCTCCACACCTGCTTGTGGCAAAGCTACAAAACTTTTGTCCCTTGCATTGGTGTTGAAAGATTACAGAACTGATGGGAATTTTCTTTCTAAGTGTACCAAATGCTTTCTCAATAAGACTTGTGAAAATAGAGAATCAATGTTGACACGCTATGCACAACATGCCCCAGCACCAACAGCAACACAGAGCACCCCCAAAACCAAGATGCTGCAGTTGCAGGGGAAACCAATGTCACAATTTCATTCTATAGCTTTTATTATGCATAAAATAAGACTTGCTTGCCAATAATCCTTTTTGTTCTCAAACTACAGAACAGCTATGAAAGTTCACATGCAGGAGTTAAATGCAGGAAAATTCTATCAATCAATCAGCTTAAGCTGAAATGTGCCTTCTTTTATTGATGCCCCAGATGTAACTTTTCTTCAGGGTTAATCACACAGTGTTTTTATCACACACAGGTCTTGTATTTATGCAAACGCACTAAAAAGAAACCAGGAGAGCAGCAAAAGATTGAGCAATAAATGCACAGCAAGCAAAACCTGAGATAAAATAGCTAACTTCTGCCATAATCCCGTGATAGATATAGTGGAATATTATAATAATTAAGTGTCCCAGCATTTCCTTGATGTTCACCATCACATACCTGGAAAGGCTAAATAAACATTCACATCCATCACACACAGCCTCCATTCCCTTTCTAAAAATCAACAATTATTACCAGTTGTCCACATTGGGACTACTTTATTCTCCATCAACTACTTGCTTTCTTTGCCTGGAGAAAAATGCTTCATAGTTATCATGTGGCCATTTCTGCAGAAACAGCAGCATTTAGTTTCCTACTAAAGTACAGATACTGCTTACAGTGCAGTATGAATATGAAAGGCACTGTTTCACAGAAAAACCCCTCCTTTTCAGTCCAGAAACCCTCAAATTAGTATCAAAATTATACACTGATAAGACAAATTTTTCATGGAAAAATTAAAATAGGACCAGCATTTAAAATTGCATAATTTATAGAAGAAAATTAATCATTAGCATCTGTTGAACAGAATTTACATATTAATTTCTCTATCCATACAAATGTCTCTGTCTCTGCTTGGACAAATGTGATGTAGGTATATGAATCAGGGACAAGGAAATCCAATTCAAAAGACAATTTTAGGTACAAAACTGCTGTCAACAACACTACAAACTAATTTGCACCAATTCTGATTACCCTGGGGTTTTTATAATGAACACGGTAAACAAAGAGTGCAGTTTAAAGGTTTGTTGCACAAGTCAAACCACTTGTTTCCTAAATAAATCCTTTATCTGTTTTCCACAGGAATGAGTGTAATTGAGCAGAAACATTCCTGGTTTGTCCAGTTAAAAGCAGCAAATTGCTACAGAGTTTTCACCTGCAGAGTGATGCAATTCCTATGTCATGCCGGTACCAGACTGGTAACCAAGCCTTGATAATCAAGATCTTTTGGCAGCTCTAGTAAGGACTGAATGCACCTAAAAGTAATATTACCGTAGAAATGGTGATAGATCAACCAAAACTTTTATCCCAAGTTGAACACATCTGCAGAGCTAACTGGGATACTGTTTGCTTCTTCTTGTCCCATTTCCTGATGAACTGCCCCAGAAAACATCAACACCCTTCACACAGAGCCAGAGAGTTCATTTTCCAGGAGGGGTCAGATCCCTTTACCAAATCCACCTGCATTGGTGTAATTTTGGCAGCAGCCACAACAGCTGAGGGTGTGAATTCTGAATGCAGTTCCAAACTAACAGAAACAGGAATTCCCCCAAAAAACATTGTGTGTGAGAAAAGGTGAAAAAAAAGTTAGAAAAGTTGGCATCTGCTGCATGCAGTGGCACAAAACATGTCTCTCAACAAGCCTGAGGATGGTGTTTTTCAGTCCAACCTACCTTGGAGTCATCAAAATCCACTTCTGGGCTTCAGTGTGTTGAAAAGGTAAGAGAGCAGAAGCTGTTCTGATCAATAACACAGAAGTTATGGAACTATGGAAGCGTAGGAAGTGTTGGGGTGTTGCTGTACAAATATTAAAAAGACAAGCAAAACAAGACCTCCACCTTGTGGCAGGATGTTTCACTCTGAGGGTGAACTCAGATGCAAACACACACTCCACACCAGAGACAATTGTTTCCCAACATTCCTTCTGCACATTTACAGGAATTCCTGTCACAGCAAAAAAAAAAAAAAAAAGTCTAAAATCTGTGTTTCTCTCATTGTCATCAAAGAACAGGCTATACAAAAGCTCTAACCCAGAGTTTGATTATACAGCAAGGCTCCCACCATAACTGAAGAATTGTCCACCAACCTTGTTTCTACATTCTGCTGGCACAAGGCTAAAATGCCACCATGTTGGTTACCAGAAAAAGGTTTATTCATGTTTAAAAGTCTTAATTTTACCATGGAAAAAAACCTAGTCAGCTTCTGTCTAAAAAAAAAAAAAAAAAAAAAATCCAATCAATTTCAAAAATCTGGCCATGCATTTAAAAATAACATTCAGACTATGTCAAAGGTAACTATTTTACAATACTTTTAAATTTCTCTTTATGCTGTTGTGCTTGCTGAAACTGCTCCGCCTGGTACTTGCATGAGTAAGAAGACAGTCCAGTAAGAACTGACTCATGAGCAAAGATGAACACAAATGCAACAGAGTGCGAATAAAGCTCGAAAGAATTAATTTTCCAAATGTGAAGCAATGTTAGTCATTATTCAGAAGAAATCTTTGCATCTGAAACGCCACTGCTCCATTTACATGGATGTTTCTTCATCATCAAAGCCCACCAAGGATTCAACACTTCTAGCTCAGTTCCAGGAAGGAACAAATTCAAAAACTTTACTATGTATCACAGAGATGCTTTATTAAATTGTTTTCCAGACATCAGAATAATGTGAAAAGGACAGAAAAAGTTTCAACATTAGCAAAATTACAGCTTTTTCCCACAAAAATGTAGACTAGACCTCTAGAGACTTTGTTTTTTTACTAAAAATTGTAAACAAGTAAGGCAATCCGTATTAAAACAGCTTCCTATTTTGTTAGAAAAAAACACATAAGAAAATTTAAGCTGGTAACACTATCTTAACAACACAACTACAAGGTGTAACATGAATCCTCTTCTGGAATAAACTCTAAACCAATCCCCAACAGCACCTAAATGAAAAGAGGTCGTAGCAACTAGTCTAGAGTGGTATAATCTAAAAAAATTGATCCCCAAAACACACTGGAATATTCCTACTCCAGCAAGGTTTCAATAGAAAGAGACTGGCGTATAAATCTGAGACAGGAACATCAATTCTCACTCAGTTCCCCGTCGGGAGCCACCAGATCACATCCTGCGAGGAAGCATAAGATACTTGTAACAAACCTTCCTTCTTTCAGTGGCAAAGGAAATTAAGGCCATCAGACTCGCAGCTTTAAAAATTCACAGACAGGAAAATAACGTTGTGCTTCTCAGAAGGCTCTGTTCTGCAGGCAGGGATTACCACAGCTGGAGGAACCTGGAGTGACTGGAATTTCACATGACCACACAGGCTCTGTTAGATGCTCTTTGTTCAGCCTGTTGGGAATAGAGAGAATCATTTCAAACAAAAAAATTAAAATCCAGCACAAAATATTTTCCTACTCAAAATAATCTACTCTATATTTTTAATATACTGAATTATTGGCCTGGCATGGTACAAACAAGAGTCAGCAAAACTGTACAACCTGTTAAATCCTGGAATTAATGTTACATGTCCTTTCCTATGAGGGGTAATGGAGGACAGGTACCAGGAAAAACACAAATAATTGCCATATTTGAATCAGGGAGCATATACCAGCATCTTGAGAGGTTTTATCTAAAGAAATCTAACATCTCTGTAACTTTTTGTGAGTAATGTTGCCAAAAAACACACACTGCAGGTGAACGACACAACCCCAGACATCACATGAGCAGGTGGATGTGCTTCAGAACAACCTGCAATAAAGAACTGACTATTCTCCATGCCACAAAGATATGATTCAGTCACAGGACCTAAAGTCATGGTTGCAAAAAAAAATTATTTCCAATACAGTCCTTTTTCTTGTCTTCAGAATTTAATTTTTTCAGCATGAAAGGGACGTTTTCTCTCTCAGTGTTTTGAAGTCTCAAGTCTTCTCTATAGGAGAAAATATGTGAATGGAAGACACTAACATAATTTTCTGTATTAAAGAGAGATTTGAATTCTCAAAACCTTCAGTAAATTTAGGTGCACCAGCTTAAGGTAAACTTTACCACAAACAATTGGCATGGGGGGAAATCTTAACAGGAACAGAGTTTAAGGGAAAAAAGGCCCCATATCTTTAAACTTTAAAAAATATGTACTTCCCTGCAAGGGGATATATTAGGCAATGTTTTTACACTGGTTTCAATAAAGCTCCACGCTTTCACTAATTACTGATTTTAAAAAAAGAAAAAAATAATCTACACTTGATATAATTTTTTTAAAAAAAATTCATTACTTAGATCTCCATGTTTTCAACATAAATAACCTTGTTAGCCCTAAAAGAGAATACCTGCTGACGGTAAATGTCTTCCTCATCCAGAGTTTCAGATGCTTCTTCCTCAACTTCTTCATCTTCCCCTTTGCGTGCTGTTGTTTTGAACACAGTGCTTCTCTGAGCAACCTCCTGCAACACATTTTAAAACATGACTGTTCAAAATAAATCTCCTGTTGCTCACCTGCTTAAGACTTTGAGATATGAAAGCACCAGCTGCTGGGAAAACTATTTGTACTCTGTATACTTTTCAGGTATTGTTGAGCATAAACAGCTAAGTTTCAAATCTCTTAATGATTAAAAGGAGCCTTTCTAACAAAAAACTCATCAAGCTCCTTAAAAATCTGCTTTTTTTCCATATATATTTAAATATTTTCTTTCAATTGCAGCAAGCCATAGTAACTGTCCCATTCCAAGTTTTAAATCACACCTTACCCTTAATTAACCCCTCATTGCTTCCAGTGAATTTCACTGTAACATTCCCCACTCCTCATAAGCACACAGGCTTAAGGAAAACTAATTAATTTAGAAGACAAATCACTGAAGAGTTTACTAAAACTTTCTTTTCGAAGTGTATTCTAAGGCACTGCCCAACTTCTGGCATGAGGAAGGTGAACAAGTAATTTACACTCAATACAGAAGAAAAAAAAATTACAGGCTTCAATAGAAGCATTTCTAAACTGCAGATAATTCTCCAAAAAGAGAAAACTTTACTGAACACTGCAGTGCATTCCTGTGTGAAGCCCTAACCTGTAACTTTGTAGGTGATGCCACCATAAAAAAAGCTCACACAGATCTGAGGTACTATACCTCTCCCTGAGAATTTTTCAGTACAACTTTCACATCTTCACCAGTGCCCCAGGAGTTCTGGTTCTTCCAGATGAGGTCAGTGGGAGGGCTCGCAGTTACTCCAGCATTTGCAGCCCAGATCTGTCAACACAAGTCACACATGAACAATGTTTGCCAGTCTTACACATTTTCAAATTATTTATTCTGTCACTGTACTCTTTTTAAGTGACACTTGTGAATCCCTTCCAGTCAAGAAAAGACAAGTTTTCTCAGGTGCCAATCAGCCAAGGCTTTCCACAATAAAACACATTTTCAATGCAGAGACTTTCGAATATGTAAGAACAACATTACACAGTGAAAATTACAGCTTCATACAGGGAGTAAAGTTCTGAAAAACACCTCTCTGTATTAATTGTCCCAGCAACTGACACACCTAATCGTGCCCAACATAAAGATAGGTGGTTATTTTCTGGACAGGTACATATGAAGGACAAAACTAAAAATGTTGTGTCCTTTTGACCCACACAAGTTGGCCTGAAGTCCTTTTCAACTGAGCAGCTGAAGCTTGACAACTTACTGTCACAGTCTGGCCTGCCTTTAGTACATATCTTGAGGTATATCTGTAACTTGCAGAAGTGTCTCCTATTTTTCGGATCATCTCCCAACCTCCCATAGGTTGATCCTAAGAAAAGGAACAAAAGAAAAAACAATTTCCACCAGCATTCATTTTCTCTTATGCATGTAGGGTGTTTTATCTTTAAGGTTGTGACACATAAAACTTTCAGTAAAAGGGTTTATTATCACTTGATCTTCAGCATGGAATTAGAATAATTTTAGGTAAATTTATTTTTCCTCCTATTTGAAGTTAAAGCTTAATGCATGCTGCTTTTCAGTTCTGATGTTAACTTAACTAATGTTTATGATTTGCATCAGTTTTGTTATCACTTGGTCCAGAAAAATATGTATTAGTAATATGTATTAAATATTAAAATCCCCTTACAAATATTTAATGTTTTTTGAAGCACAGAATGGCAAGCAGGCTTCCTAGAAAACAAAATATTGCTGTTAGTATTCTTGAAATATTTTTACATATGCACACCTGCCACCACATACTAACTTGCAAGACCTAATTCCTTTTTTCTATCAACTCCTTGAAAAGCATTAACCAATCATATACAAGTCATTGTTACAGAATGACTGCTCCAAAACAAGTGTCGGTGTTTTTTAAATTCAAAACAAGGGTAGTAAGATTTTTCACATTCTCCCATCAACAGAGTTCCTGATCATTCAACAGTTGCCACAGGACTCCACTCAGTTAAAATTATCTCAAATAAACAAATGTTACATATCTTGAGGGATGCAGACATTCAGTTTGTCATCACACCAAAACATACCATACTTAAAGAGGATTTTATACATTTTTTATCTATTTATTTGTAGAAACTGTCAAGCATCTGTGAAGGTTCCCCAAGTACATCATATTGCACTCAAATCTAGACCCCCTAGAAATGCGCTAAAAACCATGAACCACCATGGTTACTAGGAACAAAACCAATGGTTCTCTTTCCTTATAAAACAACGAATGTATAGGCAAATTAAATAAAAAGCGGGGGGAAAATCTATGTGGTAAACAAGTATGTATGTGGCAGGAAGCCCAAAAAAAAACCCTCAAAAAGGCAAAAAAAGGCAGGTTCTGATTCACTAGAAGTAGTTTTTGACTTGCCTGAAATTGAGTCATCTAAACACTAGAGTGTCTAGGCCAAGAAAGTTGTCATGGTTTCTTGAATTCACGAAATGAAACCATCGCTCCCCAGGTGTGGTAATTACAGGTAATTACAACCCTCATTATCACTGTCTGGAGGAGCCTGTCCATGTCCTCACTGATTAGAGGGGACTTGGAACCAGGCCAGCCTTTGTCATCTAAATCATCATGGTGAGCAGCCTTTTAGTGAAGATAAAGGATGCCTGGGACAGGACAGAATGCACCTACCACACCTCTGCACAGAGCTGAGGCACAGGAGAAGGCAAGAATTATGGAGACCTCCTCTGAAATCAAGGCTGCAAGAAATCAGGTCTTGTAATCTTGATGTCCTAATGAGACAACGCTCAATTTCCCTTCTCCCAGACAAACAATTTAAGAAATTAGGAGTCTACCGACTCCAACGCTCCTGTGATGACTTGCAGAGTGTATATAGCATAGAACTTGGGTTTTTCTCAAGCAGAAATTACTAATAAGGTCAGTAAAGGGAAAAGGGGGAAATGTACTATATAGAAGAGCATCATTTTGAGGGCAATGTAAGGAAAAGTTGTGATTATCATTTATCAAAGGGCTCTTCCTTGGAGTAGGTATGTGTATCCTCCCAATATAAACTCCAACCTACTCACACAATCAAATAATCTCAGCAGTCATTGTAACAGTTGCTTTGGCATGGGAACTGAGGGCTTGTAAAATTGTGGGTGCAGCCAAGGAAGAAGAAAAAACAATGATTTAGAAAAGCTGTATGCAGATACAAGGGACACTGGCAACTAATTTCATTTAGACATTTATTCTGCATCAATATATATTTCTTTGGGGGCTTTTTAAGGCAGAGAAAGTGCTGAAAAGTCTTCTAAAGCAGCCTGGTGTCTCCCTGCAGTATTTCTTGCCAGGAACAATGTTATCTGTAAAGCTTCACAGGTACATTGTCTGCAAGGCAGAGCTCTGAAGTGCAAGGTAACAATTTGGTGGGTGGGTGGGCCACCTTGCAGTGAAACAAATGCACTGAAAATCTTTGGGAAAAAGTCACCATCAATCCAGAACAGTGTGTGAAAGCTTTCTTTGAGACACACTGGCTCCTTTGTGCCATGAGCTCCGGGGTCAACACAAAGCCAGGAGCTGAAAGGGTACTGAGGACACCCTTGTCCCACTACTTGTGAACACATGGCACTTCCAAACCTGCTCAGAGGTGTTCTTCAAGCGGATGAACTTCCCATCGACGTCTGTCTCCTCAATGGACACGTTCCCTGTGGCAGAGGCCGAGTGGGAGATGGTCACACTGCTGCTGGCTTCGGACTCCTCCACGTTGATCCTCTTCCTCTTGCCGCCGGCCATGCGGATGCTGCGGCTGGACGAGGCCCGCGACACAGTCACCCGGGAGGACGGGCTGGGGGAGAGCTTCAACCTGGGTTGGGGAAGGGGAAAAACACACACATATATCACATTATGGAAAAGCAGGCTTGGGGAGGGACCTTTGTGCTCTCCACAATGCGCTGGCAGAAGGGGGAAGCAAGGGAGGGAACAGCACAGGTTGTGCCGGGGAGGTTCACACTGGGTATCAGGGGGAATTTCTTCACTGTAAAAGCAGTCAGGCATTGCGTCCAGGGAAGTGGTGTCATCACCACCCCTGGAAGTGTTGGAAACACATGTGGATATGGCACCTGGGGACATGGTTCAGTGCTAAACAGGGTAGTGCTGGGTTAACAGCTGGATTCAAAAATCTTTTCCAACCTTAATGATTCCATCAATTGGTTTACTTTTTCCACCTTTTTTTAAAATAAACTTTCTTCCATCTCTTCGTCTTCCCATAGGTTTTTACAGCAATATAGTAAACAAAGCATGTTACATGAAGAAGTGAAGCCTTAGAGTACTTAAGATGTGACTAAAACATTGTCAAACAGCTGATTAATGTTCCTGGAGCAGACAATACTGATGGACTACTACGTTAAGAGCATAAAGGCATTTCTGTGCATTTGTTAAAGACTGCAAAGAACTGAAAACCCTAGGGAGACTTAAGCCACTGTGGGAAATTCATGCAAAAATCCAGTGACATAAAAGCTTTGGCTCTTTCACTGCCACAGTTGAGAGGAATCAGCCTTGAGCAGCTTAGAGTACAGTGAAGTATCAAACTACTTTACACGACAGCTGTGACAGAGGTGAAAATTCCCAGTATTGATGAACTCTTGAGGCCAGATGTGGGAAATGCCCGTAGTTGGGTGATCATAATGGTTATTATTTTATTTAAATTATTCTACACTTAAAGAAATTTGGCTAACAATTAAATAACCCTGCAATTAATTTAGAAAAAGAGTATTAACCATGGCACCACACGGGCATACAAATGACAGTTCATTACTTCTTCTGTGCTGGATTTTATCTAAAAAAAAAGATGTTTGCTGCCTTGAGGGCTGGTCTGATACTCAGTGTTCTTGGTCTCATAGTAACTTAGAACCGTGTCAGGAAGGAGGAGGCAAAAAAAAAAAGCCTCGGAAAGCAGTCAAGCACCACTAAAAACCACTTTTTAACAGAGAAACAGACAAGTAAGGCAAACACAGAGAAAACAGAGACACCATAATTTGTTTCTACTTTCTTTCCTACCTCTCCTCTTCCCCCTCCAGCAATTTCCGGTATGCATTGATCTCCATGTCAAGTGCCAGCTTAACATCCAGGAGCTGCTCATAGTCAGTCAGCTGCTCCTGCATCTGATTTCTTATCTCTGCAATTTCCTTCTCTTTCTCCGCCAGCGTTTTGCGGCAGTTTTCCTGTTCCTGGGCCAGGCTGCTCTCCAGCTCCTGCGCTCTGTCCTGCCACGCTCTAGACTGGAAAAAAAACATTGAAAACATCAGGGATGGTGCAAAGAAGAGCCCACCCAAGCCTCCATGTGCTGTGCTATTCAGGCAACATGGAATTCAGAACACAAAATTACACACCCTCCCCTATTTCTGAGTTCAAACTCACAGGCATTCAACTTTCTGCTCTCCACTCCACCTACTTACTACAAGCATAAACACCTCAACTTCCAATAAAACTTGCAACATCCTTGGAAAATCCCAAATTCTGGGAGGCAGCTCCTCTGAAGCAACAGGGGTTGTTGTCAGTGAAACCCTGTCTGCCTATCACCAAAGCCTCCAAGGGCTACTCAGAGACTGGTGATAAGCATTCCTCGAAGAAACCTAATTTGTCTCCCGCTTCAAAAATTCTGTCAAAGCCAGCAGATCTTAAAACGGCACACACAGAATAGAAGGCTTATCAAAGAAAGGTCAAACGATGGCAGCTTTAGGGTTTACTTTCCATAAGCTTTCTTCTGTTTGATATCCCCTTGAGATTTAATTATATTTTTTAAATTAAAGGACAGACACAGGAACCAATGCCACACAGTCACCAAATTTGCTACGCATACACACAATTTAGGAAGTCATCCCAGTCCATAGACAGAGAGCAGAGTCTCCATGTCTGGTACAGGGGACCAGTGTAACTGGTTGTCAGATAAGGAATTTAATAAATGGAGTTGCATGTCACACAGCATATCACAGGTGAATCTACTACAGAGTTCACTGCTGGCAACCCAAACCAGACCAGCACCCAGGATAAGAGTGTTCTTCCATGAAAATAAAGCTTCACTTAGTGTTATTAAAATGGAAAACACAACTGTACTAGTTGACATCACTAACACTACCAAAAAAAAACCAAACCAAACACACAGGTTTCTTTGGTGGAAAATGTCAAACCAACAGAAGTTGATTTTCATAGCCCTCACGTTAACAGCAAACACCTCTTCCATCTCTCTCAACCAGTCTGTCACTCCCAAAGTAATAGATCAGAGGAAATTAAGTGAAAAACCTATTGACTGAACCCCCAAAAGATCTAAAGACAGAAATAAGATGTAAGTGGACAAAACTTTCCATCCAATTCCTGTGTAACCTCATGAACATTCATTACACCACCTGATCTTTTCCAGAGACCAACTTGACTATATGGAAGGAAAACTAGGAAGGTTCATACTAGTATCTGCCAATTTATTTGGAAAATTAGGAAATAAAATCCCCTGCATTTATATTTTTCACTTGAAATACACAGATTTTTTATGTCCTACTAGAGTCTACTGTACAGGAAGAATATAGTTTGAAATGTATCACAGAAAAGATCAAAGTTAAACACTACCAGTATTTTTTATTCCTAAAAAAATTTAAATGTTTTATTGAGTTTTCAAGTGAGCTACAAAAGCTTACTGCAGAGCCAACTCCTAACACTTCTCATTTTCACTCTGGATTTAACACTGCAGTGCACACAATGTTACAAACAGGCCAGTACTGAATGTATCACTTGTCATATGGTATGTCATACTTCTCTGGGTATGAGCTATGCCCTCTGTGATCTAGGAATAACCAATTACTGCCTGAGAATAACCAATTTCTTGCTCTACAGATGCACAGTTATTTGATGTATTTACTCAGTCTCATATTCCTAAGATGGGTAAGATCACTCCATTAGTTGTTTTTTTTCAGATGTCTAGATGCAAATTGGATCTAGGATAAAAAGAGACACTGAAAAGAGACTGCAAATTCCAGTTCTGGCTTTGAATGTTGCTTTGGAGAATTCTACAGTGGGCTGCCCAGTCACCACTAAATTGCTCAGTGTCAAGAACTTTTAATACAAGTTTGTCTAAAATTGCCACATCTACCCACAAAAATTTTCACAAAAGTGTTAACACTACCCCGTTTCAAACACTAGCCCTGTAGCAGAATACTGCACAGACAAAATAAATCAAGTCTGTAAAAAGGAGACATTGAGGAATTTGAAAAAGTAAGGTACAGTAGGAGAGAAGACAAACTCAAGTTGTGACACTGAACACACTTAGAAGTTAAGGGAAAGACAGAACTTTCATACAAAAACCCACAACTGTAATGGAAGGAAGGTCCTTTAATACAGAAATCAACAGCTGTAATTAGCAGGACAGAGGAGAGAGAGGCAGTTACCTCTTTTTGGAGGCTGGTGATGTGGGAGGACAGGCTGTCAATGCGTATGCGGCTCTCGTTCAGCTGCTCCCTGATGGTGTTGGCTGCAGAGCTGCTCATCTCTGAGGAAAGCCTGGCACTCTCCAGCTGCAGGACATCAAAATGAAGACATCAGTTTCAAGTTTACTTTCACTAGAAGAAAAAATGAATCACTAAAAACCCACACGCAACACCAAGCCACCAAGTTCCTCTCTGCAGCTCCCACGCAGCGAAACATTTCTTTCTTTAGGGGTAGAATGTGGTGCCTCAGTTACCATGTTGGATTGCCCTGCCTGAAATTCCAATTATTTGAATATTTACTCTAGGATTAAAACTTTCCCTTGTAGACATTACTGAAGTTGAACTACTGAGTTCAGTTTTCATGCTGGCCAAATTTTATTTAATATGCTTATATTGAAGAAGCTAAACTGAAATTACCAATTCTCTAAAAAGAAGCAGGCTTGTTAACTTTCAGCCAATACAAGCAAATTGGTTTTATGCCTTCACATTATAGTGCACTAAATCGCTTCTGCTTCATTCTGTCATTTCCATCTTGAATAATTTTACTTTTATAAAGTAACTAAATCATTCCTGCTGAACACTACCACACAGACTTGAGGTATGTGGTGCACCACAGATTTACTGAACTTGTTGATGATGCCAAGGAATCTAATTTCTTTTTAAAAAATAAGATTCAAAAAATACAGAAAAGTACTTGATGAGAAAGGTCTTGATGAGAAAGATCAAGAAAGCAATTAGAGGTTGCATTTTTGCCTAGATCTTATTTTAAATAATCTTTTCCAAACCAGATTGAAGGCCTGGAGAGAAGCAGGCCGAAGAGACCAAAATCCATGCTAATAAATTCACTTTGCATGAACTTTTTCTGCTGTAACATGCCACCTTGCTTTTAAAAAATACAGCGAGTACAGCCACAGAAACCAGGTTCAGTTGAGACATCAGGGTACCTCCTGACATAAATGCTGAATAACAGCAGAGGAAGGAAATGATGAAGTATAACTGACTTCAGCTTTCTGTCTAGATGAGCGAAAAACAGAAGGTACTGGACATTGTAAAACTTCCCCATGTTTTGTACAGTGTCAGAGGACTCTCTACACTGTCTTGTCAACAAGCCCTACTATGAATTTTGATACAGAGGGTGGGACACATTATTGAGCTTTGTTCAGTATCATACTTAATAACACATGAACTTCCCTTGAATTCACAGTAATCCCAGCATTAATCACCTTTCCCCTCAGATCACCTTCACACAGTGCTTCCTTTCCTTCTGTTACTGTACTTGATGAGGATTAAACCTGCTCCCAAAAGCAAGATGTGAAAATGCAAATTCGCACTCAAACACATGCTAATTTCAAACCAAGCTCTCTAATAAAACCTTTTGAGCTGCCTGTAATTATGGTATTAAGCAAAACAAAAACAAAGTACATCAAACAGCTATGTGAAAACATGTTCTCACTTTGGAATGGTAAGTCTCTTCGAGCTCTTCTTTGTACAGCTTCACTTGTGCATCGTGCTGCTCTCTGATTTCATGGAGGGCTTGGGCCAGTTTATGCTCATATTCAATCTGACGCCCAGAATCAACCTCAACCAGGCGAGTTTCATGCTTCCTTCTTGTCTCATTGATTTCCTATGAGAACCAGAAAAACATGGTAACACTCAGTAAACACAGGACAAAAATTTTAGAAGATTATCCTGTAGAGTGGAAAGTAATGTAGGTTCTAGCATTAGATTATTTAGACAAGAAATTTTTAGTAGAAACAGTCTCCCCAGTCTTACTTTGAAATACCCAGTCACTAAAATAAAAGCTAGGATACTATCAGCCTTTTTCTCCTGAGAGTTGTCTGAACTTTCAATAAATTCACCTCGGTATCATTAGACTTTAGAAATATATCCCTTCTTTCTTGAGGTATCTTCTGTGCTTGCACAAAATCAAAACTACTGTGAAGTAACAGTCACTCCTCTTTCCCTGTTTACTTGTGCGCTTGCCTGTGGTTTCTCTGCAAAGAAATGGATCCCAACATGAAACAAAGCTGAAAATACTAACTAGCAAGGAAAAGTACCCACGGAAGAGAAGATAGCATGGTTAAGTACATTTGTGACTGCTCTAAGGTTCCTCCGGGAAAGCCTCAAGTGCTACAGGTGAAAGGGAGGGTGGAAAGAAAACATTCTAAAAGACAACTACTCATTGACTTTTGTTTCCATTATTCAAAAGTATCCTGTTAGAAGGGTTTGAAATAAAAAACACTGCAGGTCCACAGTACTGTTTGAGTGTCCCTCTCCACTTACTTCTCATAATGGGATTATGTGGGAAATTACTAACCTACTTTCTCATTACTACGGAAAGACACGTGCATTGCATACCATGATAAGAATTTAACACAAAACTACACAATGGAGCAACAACATGAAATTATTTTACCACACGAACTCAGAGATAAAATGATTTTCCCTAGAAAAAGGAAGTTAGAAATCTTCTAGCTAGAACAGAGGTAAGCCCTGCTCTGAGCAGGAGTTCAAACAACTTGCAGAGGTACCTCCCAACCTAAATAATTTTCCTATTCCATAATGACCTCCCAGTTGTTTCCTTCCCTTTAAAAAGGTTATTTCTTGAGACTAAAGCATTTACCTCCTCATACATATTTTTACGGAATTCCAGGTCCTCAATGAGGCTTTGACAACGGTTTTCAAGATCCACCTTCTGCAAGGTTTCGTTTACAAGCTGGTCCTTGGCAGCAGCTAAAGAAGCTTCAAGCTTTAAGAAATAAAAGCAATCAACACAACAGTTATGCAGCAGAAGTCACATAATACAGTGACTTCAGCCTCACATAACTACAGCTAACTACATGTCTAACTTTACAATCAAATCCCAATATTTACCCCAGCAGTATTACATATTACACGCACACTTTCACAGTTGCTTATACAAGTTAGTTCTATATATTTCACATTGGTAACTGGCATAAAAATTGCTACTTACTCATTTTCCTTACAGATTTTAATGTTTAATACACAGCAAGTACCAATTTCCTGGTCTCTGCAACTTGTACTCTTGAGGTGGTGCTGCTCAAGATCACAAATCAAAAGGCTAACAAAACTAGAAGAGGTTTTTTTCCTCATTGTTCCATGAGAATATGGAGAACCACAGGCAGAACCAAATGGAGGGCAGAGAAAAATCACAAACTGTAATTTGTCAGTTATTATCTGTTCTCGTGAAGTCAGCCTGCCCCCCAAAACACTTCTGAAATGTGTCAAGTGTACTTTCAATCTTGACCTGCTTTCTTCCCCATAAGAAACATCTCTTGCAATTTCAGCATCTGCAATTTTAAGAGTTCTCTCTTCCATCATTGATATTATTAATTAACAGTACTGGACTCAGAAACCTACTCAACACTGGCTCTAGTGCTGAAAGTGAAGCACAATTTGTTCTTCCAGTAACTGGAGGACAGGATGTCAACCTTTTTTTTTGGTTACAAAGTTGTATTTTATCAGAATGGCAGCTCACAATATAGAAAACCACCTCACTTGCTAACAGAACCTGATGGTTAAGTATTTCTTTTTCTCACCTCTCTAATTTGATCTTTCGAATCTTCAATTTCTCCCTCCAGACTTTTCTTATCACCAAGGGCTGTGGCCAGTGCAGCTTCTTTAGAATTCAGGGCAGCTTCATACTCACGAAGTTTGACTTGGGCTCCATTGAGGTCAGATTCCTTTTTTGCATAGCTGGAATAAATCAGAGAAAGTGGATAAGAAAACCTAGAAATGCCCCCAAAGTCGACTGCTGACTAATCAAGCAATCTCAAACTTGAGAAACACCTGGCAAAAACATTTTGTCTTAGCTAAATTTGCTGTGCTTTGCGGCACCCTTCTAATCATACATAATGGCAAAGTTCCAGACCTGAGGAAACAGACTCAAATTCTGTCTATACAACAGTATCTGCCAAATTGCACTGGTGCAGGGGTGAAGTGATTTCTTTATGAATGCAAGCACACAAGCTTTTCAAATTACCTTCAAACTACCTTTTGTATCTACACAAGCAGTCAAGCAGTTTCTAGGTGTTTATTACCTAAAACAGCATATTCAAACGGAGAAATCAAACAGGGAAAATAATGCCACATAAACACAACCCCACACTCTTCAGACTAAGTTTATTATCCACAAATAATGCTACAACAGGCTACTACTAAAAATAGGAGGAAGAAAACCCACATTCATGAATCAAAATCTTTGCTGTCCTCAGATGGCATAAGCAGCCACATTTAAATGTGTAACAAGTTCTTCCACCCTGGAGTTCATTATTTTTCTCCCTGGAATATACGCATTTCTCTATCAAGAGCAGCAGCATGCAGAAGTCCTAGCTGATTTTAATTGAACTATGAACATTTTAAAGGAATGGACAGATTTAGGCTCAATAATACCACAGCTGGCACATCCTTCTTCAGTTCTCACACTTTTCTTTACAGATGTGAGAAAAAAAAAATTAAAAATCTCAAAATTAGTGACATAATACTGAGAAGACTTAAAATTGGATAAAGACTAATTCAGAATACATTCACCACTCTTTTAAATCACTGTACAGCTTATAAGACACAACAGCAATGCTTCTTGACAAAATGAGATTCAACGCAAAATCAACGTGATTGTAAAAGGAGAGACCTTCAGATTTAAAAGCTGCTTTTTTCCCCAAGATTACCTGCACTTAACATCACGCTGAGGAGAGGTGCGTGCACACAGAGGGATGCAGGGATGGAATCCATGTCTGGAGGTTTCTGCACACAGCCACACCACATGGCAGGCTTTACATAACAGATTTAGCGCTTGCTAATCCTGATCCTGTGGGATTAGCACCTGCTCCCCCGTGGCATCCAAGGGGCAGGCTGGGAGCCTCTGAGACACACATAAATACACTCTTCTGCACTCAGCTGTCTCCTGCTGCTCAGCACCACCCAGTCCCTTTGTGGTATTTCACTCCTCAGACCCACAGCTCAGACAAAAGCACAGGATTTGGGATTTGGACACATGGGCTTCTGCTTCCAGCTCTCTGCATTATTCACTGGAGGTTCTGTCCTGTCCTTCCTCTCCCACCGAGGCCTGTTGAAGCTTCAGCATGCAAGGAAGCTGTGCAGCAGAAGAGGAAAAAGAGGGAAGGGAAGGTGTCTTTTTCTGGTGTGTCTGTAAAAAACCCAATTTCTCCATCACCTATGAGGAAGTATGAGGACCCACAGCAGACCTTTCTTGTTTGATCACTGCAGGAAAAAACTTCAATGAAAACATGAAGAAACCACTTCTCTCGTGCTGAAACCAAGCCTATCAAAATCTTGAAATAAGAAAGTTGCAGAGCTGTAAGACAGTTGCAGAGCCATAGCCACAGATGTTCCCCAGATCACCCCAAATTATCCTGGACTCTGAAATGGGGAGACTCTCCAAAATATGACACCATCCAAAGTGTGTGGAATATCTTAAAACTACTTGGATTTTAAATTCTTTTAATGCAAGTACCTTTTTAAATGCATTTATGGACTGGAAGGCAGCTGAGAAGAGCATTCTTGCCATGCACCAGCAGAGAAAAAAGGATATACAAAGTGGACTAGCAACAACAACACAATTAAAACCCAATGTAGTACCTGTACCACAAAAAGTAAGCATTAGAAGTTAGATCAGCCCTTTCTGGCTTGTTTGCAACAAGACTGTCTGTGAAGCCATATTATAATTTAATGCAACAAAAGCCACAGCAGGGGGGGTGGTGGGTGGGTGGAGAATTAAAATTAATAGTTGTTAGTGGCATGAGTTGTCTAACTATGAGACAGCTCATGTGAACACATTCTCAGAGAGAAAACAGAAACTGGAGCTCAACACTTCAAACGCTGAGAGCCAGATGAAATCTCAGCAACTCAGCAGTGCCATCCCAGCCCTAAAGGGAATACAGGAAAGGAGGGAAAGATCAGAAAAGCCTCTGTGATTTATAAAAACAAACACTAATGTACACAACACATACTTTACCCTTACACCCACTAATTTTCACCAGGAAGAACTTCAGCCTCTTGACAATAGCTGGCTTCTTCCTCCCCAGAAAGCCAAAGCTACATCTGAATGCAAAAAACGAAAAAACCTCAAACGCCTTCCTGTTACAATGTTCAGAAATTAGCTAGAACTGTACTCCTTTTCAAGTAGTTTGACTCATGAAAGGAAAAGAAAAGCAAAGAAATAACTGCTGACTTGCATCTTCTTCAAAGAAGCAGCTTGGTTTTCTCTCTTTTGACTTCAAAGTGTGTGGATCTCCTTATCCATGGAATTGTTAACAACAACCAAGAATTTCCCGTAATCTCCTTAAACTTCTTCCTAAGTTAATACGAAAGCCAGGCAGAAAAAAAACAAAACAAACACAGAAATAATTTTCTAGCAGTTTAATAAGTTGAACTGACCATCTGGAGCCAGACAAACTACTCACCCAATATAAGGCAAGCAGTCAGTAGCCAGATCTCAGGAGGTATAATTAAATAGCTCCTTTGAAACTGACCAAGTGCGGGATGCCACCACCCTATAGCAGATTGTTCTCACCTCCTACACCCTACCCACTCCTTTCTGCCAGTACTTAAGAGTCTGATCACAAAGCTAAGCATTACCAACATTAATCAAACCTTCTTCAAAAAGCATTGGCTTTCAGCCAAGTCATTACATAGATACACACATGTTGTAATTCTTGATAATGCAGCCTATATTTAGATCCATATAAAATTACATTTACTGCACAGTGAGCTAGTTTTCCACTCCAGTTGTAGAGAAATATGAAAACAATAAAAAACCCCAACTATAGTCATTAACGTTTTACATTTTATTTATCTAGCAGTCAGTTTCCCACATTTTTCCCCATGGAAGACAAAACAGTAAGGCTGTGTTTTGCAATAAAGTGATTTTAAGTAACGTAAGAAACTCCTGTCCAAGAGCATTCAAGTTCTTGTACAGAGATCAACAGGAAAATAAGAGTAACTGGACAAGCTTGACTTTCTTGTAAATAAATATATATAACATGGTTTCAACTTGTCTCATGTCACTTACTTTATTTAAATGTAGTGTTTGAAACCAACAACAACACATCATCTCTAGTGACCCTGCTTGAAGTCACAAACCTGGCTTGAACTTCATGGTGACCTCTATGAATCCACAACTGCAACTCCATCTCTAAGCAGAACCTACACACATAAACACATATCAAGCCACTGCCCATTACTCTGTCATCATTACATGTCCACATATTGGAGACCAAATATATCTGTCCTACACTGCACAGAAGACATGCTTACTTGAGAATATAAATTCTTACATTTCAATGGCTTAAATTATTTCACAACAAGTTAACCACCCTACTCCCTTCCTATCTGGGTGCACCATGGTACACATGAAAACAGAGATAAAATTTCAGATTAAAGCTCTGGAGTTCACCAGACTCCAATCTTTGCCTCACTTTCCAGGACCACCTACAATACTGAAAACATGCTTCAAAACATCTCAAGTCAGCTTCTTTTCCACGGTTCCTCCCTAGCTCCTTATAGCACATATGTACCATGGAAAATCCTGGAACAGGTGTCACATCTTTGCCTGCACCAACACCACATGGTTCTGTGTAGTTGCTCAGGGTACCAGCTGCAGAGTGCCACACACTTGCACAGAAATTCAAGCCACAGGCTGATGGGAAGCTGTTACTGATATTTATTTTACTACCTAATCTCAATGTAGAAATGTGCCTCAGAATGTAGATGGGAAGGAAGGCCTGCTGGGGATACAAAGCAAGACAGACAGATAAATAATCTCTTTGATATTTAAAATTAAAGTTTAGTTCCTCACCACAATTACATTTGCAATTAATGCTTGCACTCTACAAAACATCTGAAGATAATAAAGGAAGATTAAATCCTTTACCAACATCTTCGATAAAACACACAATTTCCTTCAAAGTTACTTTAATCACATTGTCTTCTCCTCCAGGACAGCAGATGTCCCTCAGCACTGGAAAACTGCCACAGTGAAACCTCAGCCTGCCAAAGACAAATGCAAACAATGGGTTTCCTAAATGAACTAGTGTTAACACCAGCTTATGCTTCCTAAACAACAAAATTTCCTCATAAGTACAACCAGAACCTGGACAAGTCCAGCCAGGGATTTTTGACCTGCCATACACTTAATTAAGCCCCCATCACAAACATTCTTTGAAATAAATTTTCTTGTCTTGGAAACCATTTCCAGCAATAGAAAACTGTGCTGAAACCAGACCCATAGGCAGAGCCACATAACACAAGAGTCAGCATGGCTTTCTGAACAGCCCTTGTTCAACATGGCTCGGTGACACAGCTGTGCCAAACTCCACAATGTGCACCCTTGTTAAGTTAACGGCTCAAGTGACACATGAGACCTTTTCCCTCCACCATCTTGGCTCTGCAGTTCTCCCTGGTGTGCAGTTGTGGAAGATGATGAACTCATTTCACACTTCCTCCCAAAAGGAGAAGCTTTATCCAGTTTGTAGGATGTGATGGAACAATTGGGACCTGCTGCTTAAATTATGACATTTATCACTTGCCCAAGGATCACATCTTTCACTGCTCTGTATGCCTTGTCTATTTAACCCTTTTCTCAAGCAATGTGAAATTTCCAGCCATCTGAAGTCCCAGCCAAGGCAACACTGCTCTGCAGTAGGAAGTGCACTCTATCTAACAGTAACAGGAGTTATTACGTCAAAATAATTTGTTGCTAATTGTATCATCACACATTTTGAGACTTCAGCTGATGAACAAGCCAATTACCAAACTTTCACCTTCACTGCTCATGAGCAAGTCAGGCAGCTGGAAATCCACACACACAGACATTTTTATCTGTTGAACTATTGCTGGTGTCCTCCACAGCCTCTGATTGCCTAATTGCAGCAGTCACAGTTAGCTACACTATTTATTTAAAGGAAGGAAGTAGAGGGATGTCTCTACAACAGCTTTCACCAGTGGCAAAGCATACAATAATGTCTTGCCCCATCAATACTGAGAAAATAATACTGTGAAAGTGGTATGGTCTCTCAGTACTTCCACAAATTATGGAAAAGAGATCTCCCTCCTCTCCACCTCCCAAGAGCTATCCAAGAGTTCTATACACCTAAACTCAAATAACATGGGGTTTTTTTTCCCCAAGTCTTGAGATACAGAGATTTATTTTTTCTTATCTCCATTCTACCCATCACAAGCTTCCTACTTACACAATTATGAGTATAATTTTCCCATCCCCTCCCCAGAACAGAAATAGGGAGGCTGTTTTTTTTAATCTCACTTTTTTCCCCCCAGTTGTTTAAGATTTGAAGTATTAAGGGAAGCCTTCATATTTAGCTGCAGCAGAACCCACTGCATGGAGGCACTCTAGAAGGAGAGCATGCAACAAGTCTGCTATATATAGCACTGTCAACTATAGATACAAATGCAGTTTTTCTTGGGGGATTAAAAGTATGAACAGAGGAAGCTTTTGGTGCATCACACCATACAGATGGCACTGAAGTCAGCATATCCAACAAATAAGTGACTGGATCTTTAACTTTTATAAAGAAAGAATATGAAAAGTCCTATAGCACTTTGGAAGTAAATAGAAGATAGAGTTTGATGCACTAATTTGAAGAGCGACTGAAAGACGGCTGGAATAAAATGGATCAAGCAATTAAGAAGGATGCTGCGCTAACCAGAGAAAGCAAAGTTGCGCAAGAATAACACCTGCAAAAATATTCAAATAGCACAAGAAGGCCAGCTAGACCATGACTGATTATTGCCCAGCTTCAGATAACTAAGTGGCAAATCATCTGTGCTCCCTCCACAGACCCAGAACACCTCGAGAGCTATTTCTCCTAACATTTATCTCCACTGGCTCTGAAGGGAGCCAAAGCCATCATTAATTTGATTGTTATGACATGGATACCAGAATACCTCTACACCACACAAATCAAACATGCTAGGAAACCATTTTTTTAAAAAAAATTTGTTTCCCAAGTGGCTCTCTTAGATCCTAACAACTATATCCTCACATTTAAACTAAAGCCAGCACACACATCACACTGCAGTCCAGCTTTCTCAGAAGGCAAGGGAAATTCTGTTGAGAACACACATTCTCATCTTACCTTGCAAACATTTACAGTACTTCTGTGCATGCTTGAGCAAAGTGTTTTCAAGAGTATTTTTTGTCAGGTTATAATAAGACTTAACAGCTTTAAGAAGCCATAAGGGAGCATGCTCCAGTTCAAGTGAAAAAACCCTTTGCTCCTTTTTAAGACTTTACAAATAGAATTACAGATTAGCTTAGATATCTTCAAGATATCCATCTTAACAACACTCAAAGACGACTAAGAAACTGCACGCCTATCATGAGGTCTGTCTCCAGACAACACCAATAGCCACAAACAAGTGGAATCCCTGAAGCCTCGAATAGCATTAAGTGTTTGTTTTACTAAACTATCCTGAAGTTCTTGTCCAGATCTATCACCCTGTGTTCTGTGGGGCACAAAAATGACCTGTCTGAGATGTGTACTGGCCATCAGGCAGCAAGACCTCTCTCCATAAAGGTCACGGCTGCAGCACAAGAGCAAACAATCCCCTGCCCCCACCAAATCATCAGTTTTTTTGTCAAGTATCCTATCACAAAAACGCACAACAGAGTGTGAAGAAACTCCATGTCCACATTATTAATGCCTTGGTTCCAGTCACAGTAAGGGAATCCACTACAGACTGCATTTAGATCCTGATCCCCCACATGAAGTCTTGTGAGAAGCTGACAGAAGAGCATGTGTTTCTCAATAAAACTACTAAGAGATGGAAATTCCTGCCTCGACCTTGGAGTCAAGTAATGCTGGTGCCTGTCTGCAGCTACACCTGGCTTTCCCTATCACTGTCAATGACCACTTGATTTAAGACCTTCATAAGGCACCAAGAGGCAACCTCGAGAACAACCAGTCTCACCAAGTAGAAGCCCATGACTTTAGTTTCTTAAATAACAAGGGTCCAAAAGGTATCAGAGCTGCCTGCAGAGGCATGAAAACATCAACATTCTGGTTACACATGAAGTATCTTTTCCATCATGAAAAATGGGGCTGAGAGGGCATTTAAGAAAACTAGTAAATTACACAGTAGCAAAAGCAGATTAAACAATCTGGAGGGTTTTTCACCCCCAATATTGATACACCTTGTGATTCCAACACTAAGCTCCAATGCCTAAAACCACAGCAGTCACAGAAATCAAACTGAAGGTAAACACAAAGAAAGAACTACATAAACAATTGAATCAAGTCAAATGTATAAGCAGCAAAATCTAGTGTCACAAAATCAGTTCACTACAAGAGCAGAGATCCTGGCACTATGGCATAAATCTGTTAATCTGGAGGATATGTGGACACAAATTCTACCTCTTTTAACGTCTGAACTTCAAGGTTCAGATGTTATAAGAAAACTGCACAGAAATTACAGTTCTCTTTTTTTTTAAGTATGCCCTGCATATTACCCGCTTGAATATTTTCATTTTATGAAGTTCATGTGTTTCAGAAAGGTCCATTTTTCATCCTGAAGCAGCTTGAGCCTTAAAGTCAGCCCTCTGTCCATACAGGGACTCCATAGTCATGGAGTCACAGAATGTTAAGGGACTGGAATGGATTCTAAAGCCCATCTAGCCCCAAGCTGCCAGACAGGGGCAGGGATGCCACTCAGTAGAGCAGCTTGCTCAGAGCTCCATCGAGACTGGCCTGGAATGCTTCCAGGGATGGGGCATCCACAGACTCCCTCGGCTACCTGTGCCAGGGCCTCACCACTCTCACAGCGAAGAATTTCTTCCCAACATCCCATCTAAACCTGCTCATCTTCAGTTTAAAGCCTTTCCAACCTTGTCCTATCACTCCATGCCCGCGTCAAAATCTCTCTCCAGCCTCCTTCAATTACAGGAAGGTGCTGTAAGGTCTCTCTTATTGCGGGTGACAATCAGAGCACTTCACTTCATTTTTTAAGAGCCAGCCTTCTCGGGCAACTTGTTCCAGCGCCTCACCACCCGCACAGTACGGAATTTTTCCCTAATATCTAACCAAAACTTGCGCTTCTTTCCGCCTGCACCGGTTGGAGCCATCCTGACGGGCATCCGAACGCCGGAGCGGCCGCGGATGCTGCGGGGACCGAGGCACTCGCACCCGGCAGGGGCGGCGCTCGGGGCCGGCGCTTCCCGCCGGGGCGGAGCGGCGGCAGCGCTGCCCGTGCCTCATTCATTCCCTCATTCATTCCCGGCCGCGCAGCCCCCGGCAGAGCGGGCGCAGGACAGGCGGGAGGGAGCGCAGGGTGCGCTCTGCGGGTGCCTCCGCCAGCGGCCGCGCCGGCGGGCACCGCTCCGCCCGCATCCCCGTCTCCATCCCCCCATCCCAAGGATGCTCCCCGGCCCTTTCCCCGCTGCCCACCTGCCCAGCAGCTGCTCGTGCTCGGCGCGCAGCTTGCCCAGCTCGATCTGCAGCTTGGCGCGCTCCCGCGCCGTGTCGTCCAGAGCCCGCCGCGCGTCCGCCAGCTCCGCCTCGTAGACTGCCTTGAGCCCGGTGACCTCACGGCCCCGCACCTCCTCCCGCTGGGTCACCTGCAGCTGCAGCGCGCTGTTTTCCGTCTCCAAGCTCCGCACCTTGTCGATGTACACGGCCAGGCGGTCGTTCAGCTGCCGCAGCTCCTCCTTCTCCTGCAGGCGGGAGATGCGCGTCGGGCTCAGCGGCATCGCGACGGTGGCTGGGCCGCGGGCCCGCGGCGAAGGTTCGGCCATGGAACGCGGGCGGGGAGGACACCGGCGGAGCGGGGACCGGGCGGGAACCGACGGGCAGACGGACGGACGGACCAACTGCTACCGCCGCCTCCTCCTCCTCGGCCGGCTCCGCGCCGATCCAATATGGCCGCGCGCCCACCCGTCGCACCGGACCGCGCTCGCGCCCCTCCCGCCCACGTGACCGCACGCCAGCCAATTGCGAACCGTCTTCTGTCGCGGGCTAAATTCAAAACCAGCCAACGGTCGACTGGGGCGTTACGGAGGCCACGCCCCCCGGCCACGCCCACGCCCCGCGCGCGTTCCCGACCCTCGCTCCCGCCCACGGCCCCGGACAAAGGGACCCGGGCCCGCGTCCGCTCCCGCCGCCGGGCCCGGGGCTCCCCGCGAGGGCTCCCCGCAGCGCCCCTCGCCTGCCTGCACCGGCCGGGGGACATGCGCTCGGCTGGCGGTGTGGCTATAAATTACAGAATCGCGGGATAAATCAAGCTGGGATGGTCGAGCCCAGCCTATGATCAGACGCCACCCTGTCAACAAGACCGTGGCACTGAGAGCCGCGTTCAGGCTTTCCTTAGGAACCACCAGAGATGGGGACTCCAGCATTTTCCTAGACAGCCCGTTCCAATGCCTGACCACCCCTCCTATGAAGAAATTCCTCCTGATGTTCAACCTACCCCCTCCCGGCATAGCTTCAGGCCATTTTCTCTTGCCCTTGTTCCCTGGGAGCAGAGCCCGACCCCCCCGGCTGTCCCCTCCTGTCAGGAGTTGTGCAGAGCCACAAGGTCCCCCCTGAGCCTCCTTTTCTCCAGCCTGAGCTCCTTTCCCAGCTCCCTCGGCTGCTCCTGGTAATCCAGACCCTTCCCCAGCTCTGTTCTCTGCTCTGGACGCTCTCCAGCCCCTCAGTCTCCTGTCGGGAGAGGCCCAGAACTG
>VZRL01001565.1:384342-415446 GCA_013397895.1 Origma solitaria | reverse complement strand
CTCCAGCATTTTCCTAGACAGCCCGTTCCAATGCCTGACCACCCCTCCTATGAAGAAATTCCTCCTGATGTTCAACCTACCCCCTCCCGGCATAGCTTCAGGCCATTTTCTCTTGCCCTTGTTCCCTGGGAGCAGAGCCCGACCCCCCCGGCTGTCCCCTCCTGTCAGGAGTTGTGCAGAGCCACAAGGTCCCCCCTGAGCCTCCTTTTCTCCAGCCTGAGCTCCTTTCCCAGCTCCCTCGGCTGCTCCTGGTAATCCAGACCCTTCCCCAGCTCTGTTCTCTGCTCTGGACGCTCTCCAGCCCCTCAGTCTCCTGTCGGGAGAGGCCCAGAACTGGACACAGCTCTCGAGGTGTGGCCTCAGCACTGCCCAGCACAGGGACGGTCACTGCCCTGCTCCTGCTGCCACACCATGGCTGGCACAGCCCATGGCCTTCTTGGCCACCTGGGCTCATGTCCAGCCATGCATGTTCACTGCAGCTGTAGTCCTCATAAATAAGGGATTTTGCTGTGCCAGATATTTGCTATCCCAAATTTATTCCTCCCGTACTTGACGGCTGCTCTTGGTGTTTTAAAAATAAGATTGACTCCTGGTCCTGCCTGAGCACCCAGCGCAGGGCTGCTTTGAAGGTGTTTGATATACAGGGATCTCCCAGGTGACCAGCGACAGGATGAGAGGACAGCCTTAAGGTGCACCAGGGGAGATTCAGGTCGTGCATTAGGAGGAATTTCTTCACAGAACGGATAACCAGATATTGGAAGGGGCTGTCCAGGAAGGTGGTGGAGTCACTGTCCCTGGAAGTGTTTAAGGAAAGATTGGAAGTGGTACTCAGTGCCATAATCTGCGTGACAAGGTGGTGTTCCATCATAAGCTGGACTTGGTGACCTCAGATCTCATTTCCAACCGAATTGATTCCACAATTCTCTGAATTTGCTCATTTCAGTACTCAGAGTGCAATTCCTCAGGTTGAGTCAGCCCAGCTTTGGAGTTTGCATTTTCATATTCCTTGTCTGATGTCAGTCTGGCTCCTTAAAGTTTGCTGTCTGTGACAGGCACTCACTTTCAGGTTGAACATTAATTCTTCAGGAAAAGCAGGAATCCTTTTGCAAATTCCCACTGTTAGGTGACAGCCCCTCAAAGGGAAAAAAAGACACATATATTCCAGTCACAGGAGTGTATGTAACTAAAGCAATTTAGTCATAGTGAGGAGCTCCTGCTTTTCGCACATGATGCCTTTGTTGACACAAACCATTATCTGTTTCTTGTTTTTCCATCCCTGCCAGTTATTAGAATTTGTTCCTTTCCAGCCCCTTTGGAAAAACAGAAAAGCTGGGTAACAAGAGTGATAACAGCTGGGAAGAAAATTCTACAGCACCTGCTGGAACATAAAATTGTCAGCACAGTAGGATTATAACCCAGGGTAGTTTTACACTGCAGCTGGCACTAGTGTGAAAGGATCTGTGTTCACAGGCTGTACAAGACACAAAGTTTGGGAGGTTTTATTGTCGGACAAACTGAGCCCTCTGCAGGTGTTTAGTATTGGCTTTGATTCTGTCTGCTTCCAGAATTTAGTTCAGTACTTGGTTTTAAATCACGGAGTTTTCATTTCGTTATAAAGATGGGTGTTCTCATCCCTTCCCCACCCCCTGGTATTTGTCTTGCAGTTGGTGTGCCTGAAGCAAAGCACTTTTTTCTCCTGACAGATATATGGCTGTGATGTGTTCCATTTCACCTCTCAAATCAAAAGGATTTATTTAAAATCCAAACTATTTGTAAGGAAGCCTTCCTTTCCCCTCAGAAGCCTCAAGATTTAAGAAACCGCTGCATTTCAGCTTCCCAGTCTACCACATGAGGTTAAACTAAATGGTGCTTATTTAGCAGACAAGGTTGGCTATAATTATAAAAATTAAATGGAAACAAGTATTGCAGTAGAAGCAGCTGGCCAGACCAGTCTGCTTATTGTAATTACCCAGTGCAAAAACTAAATGTTGATTTTCCCAATTCCATTCTTATTTTTCCCCAGTCCGCATTTTCAGGTTGCTGCTTCCACCTAATTAAAAAAAATTATGTAGCATTTCCTAGACACATAAAAAATTATAATAGTTGAATCTATAATATCTCATTGTTAAAAAAATATGAACTTTCATTGGTTTCAACAGCAAGAGCAGCTTCCATAAAGAAAAACGTTAATCTCCAGTATTAATTGCTGCTGCCAGATTTCCCTGCTATTTGCTTGCATCTGAGAATTCTTCCTGCTGGAAGTCACTGTAAAGGGAAGTGGGTAAAAGATGGGTCTTCAAACTGTGCTGGGCTGATGTCAGACCTTATGAAACTGAATATCAACATTGTTCCTCTTTACTCAGGGCAGCTCTGGGCTGAGGCAGGGCGTGTATGGCGTGAACCTCCTGTGTCCAGGAGAGCCTGAGAGTGCCAGGGCTAAACCCACCGGAGATTCAGTGCTCAGAGGGTCACAAACACTGAGAACCAGGAGTGTCTTCTCTCCCTCTGAAACCCAAACCAAAATAAAAGGAATGTGATGTTTACCATGTGACTCAGCTCTGACTCTGACACACCTCTGAAACGCACCACAAGTACTTTCCACATGGCTTGAAAATGCCACTGCAGCTACAATTTATTAATTTTCATTTTAATTTACTTATTTTACAGTCAGCATAAATTGTATATATGGGACATGTACACAACTTACAGACCCAGCAGACTGCATCACTTGGAGTCACCTCTTACATGTGGGAAGTATTTCATTGACTGTGACATTTTTGAACAAAAGCTTTCCAACATTCACCACTTAATAGCAAAGGTTTCCTTTGTTCGCTGATTTAAGTAAAATTCTAGAATCTGGAAAAGTTTGTGGGAAATTTGCATAGATCCTGTAATTCTTAGTAAGTGAGCCATTTTTGCTGTTGCCAACTTGGTATTGCTAAAATAGTTTGTATATATAGATGTAAAAATTTGTATTTATACCATATTTACTTTTAAAGTGATGAGAATTGCTGTGAATACATTCTGCATATGTGTCCATACTCTGAGGGTTACCTCAGTGATTCAAATATTGTCCTCCTAAAGAAGAAATGGACAAATATTTAACTTTATGTTATCTGATCTAAGTATCTGTGAGAAAATATTGTCTGTTTGTTTCCACCTAGGAAATGTTTGCTGAAGAAGAGGCAAAAAGAGTACATGCATTAGTCTGTGCTTTTAATAAACAAAATAAAACAACAAAAAAAGAATAGAAATATTTTTCTGTAACAGCCATGGCAGGAGGAGAGATCATGGGGTTGTCTGCAGCTGTTTAGAAAGAGCAAAATCTGGACACTCCTCACAGGAGCAGGTGGGGTAATAGTAATACTCCTGCCTGATTTTTGGCTTCCATAATGTGAAAATGATAACTGTGAGTGCTGCATGGTCCATGTGCTTCTGATTGCTGCTCTGTATAGCAAGACCCTAAGTATGACTACACTGCACTTTGTAGGTTCCCTCATGCAGAACTTGAAACCTTTCCTTAAAAAATACTTCTAAAATATTAATTTAGCAGAGTGCCTTACCAGGATTCAAACAGAGCTATCAATATTGTTTGAGATATATGAATATATGAAATGAAAATTGAGGAATTAAATTTTTTTTAAAATCTGCAATTTTTTTGTTTAAGGTACAATGGAAACTCTATTTTTCACTTCTACTGAATCTTTCGCACTGAAAACTTCCTTAGAAAACTATATTTAGTGTTCTGAGGGACCTCTTTCTCCAGGAGAAGCCAAAATAGGATGAATAAGCAAATTTGGGATGAGGACACAGAGCGTGTGTCTGTGACAGTCTGCAAGAGTGAGGAGTGCAGGGGCAAGGGAAGCATAGCAGGAAGAACAGAAGCAAAGAGAACCATCCCAAGAGCTGCACTGCACTGGTGTTGGTACTCTAAACCACCACTGCTCAGCTTGCCTTGCTTAGGCAGACCCTGAGCCATGCGGGGATGTGTTTGAAGGAATGCACACATGGCGTGGGTGTTGGGTAGGGAATTGTCTACCTGCTCTGCTGAGCTACCCACAGGGCAGATGGAGTGTTATGGCTGTTAGCTGTGGTTGAAATCACTCCCCACAGTGATTGCAAAACCCCAGAAGAGAGAAAAAAACGTTGTGGAAGGTAAAGGAGAAGCAGGAACTCAAAATTACACAGTTCCACATGAAGGTCTGATTAAGCTCACTTTAAAAAAGACCGTTCAAAACTGGAAAAGTTGCATTTCAGAGAACAGGCTACAAAACAAACTATAAATACAGGATCTCCTTGTTAAAGGACCTAGTTGTTAGCATAGATGGCTTATGCTGATACAGAAGAACTAATTTTTGGTAAAAACTTTTTTGCCATGAAGTTACAGAGGTATTAACCCTACCTGTACATGAGAGTGCTTTGCCCTAGCTGGTGACAGAACAACTTTGATTCACTTTGTAAGTGCATGCTTAGAGAATACATCAATTATTGCCAGCTTTTCAGACTTTGTAATTAGTTTTATGAAACTGTCAGCTTTGTTTTCAAAGGCTAATTATATGAATTTGTCAGATCAATCACAACTCAGAGTCTTAGTTAACAGATCCTTGTCCCCTTAGAGGCAGGGTAAAAAAGCAAACCTGTTGTGTGAGTCAGTGCAAAATTAAACATCTTAAAGAAAATAAAACACTTGCCCGAAGTCTAATCTGGCATGTGACAGGTAGCAGCAGGCACAGTGAGTTTCCCAGATTCTCTGACTTAAGGTGAGTGCTTCTGTAGCTGATATGTTCCAGGTCTCTGGACAAGTACAGCACAGAATTTCAGAAAACTAGATTTTAACAGCCTGCTTGTCTCTCGCATATGCTGGCCTCTTGCCAGTCAGAGATCCTCTCTTCTGTTTTTATAGAGATCCGGAGAGTTTGGGGCTTTGAAAGGTTTTAACTTCCAGAGCTGCTCCTCTAGAAAATAATTTAGTGTTTTTTCTGCAATGTAAGTGCCTCACTTCCACTCACCCACATCTAGAAGACTGTCATTACCTACTGTTAAATAATTATTCATCACAACTCTTTGTACTGTGTTTGTACCCCAAAAAATAGTAGTTGTGGGGGAAAACAATCTTCTCCAGTAGGTCTTGGAGGGGGGGTGGTTATAGCATGGGCCCAGAGGGTTCAGGGAAACCCCAAATTTTACACACACACCTCCCCCATCCCACTGCCTGCACGGGACTGCTAGACGTGGGGCTGGTCCTCCCCTCCCTCTGCTGCAGTGTCACCTCTGTCACCCCCACGGAGGGACTTCCATTTACCACAATGCAAAAGGAGCAGGGCTGTCCCTGGAGTGAGGGTTCCTGCTGTCCCCAAGCAGGGGACACTCTGGTGTCCCAGCACAGCTCTAGACCTGCCCACCAGCTAGCCCTGGGTCTCTGTAGGGCCAGCACCCTGTGCCCATAAGCCAAGCCTGCCTCCCTCCCGAGCCCAGGTGAACCTGAAACCACCTCAAGGCAGCAGAGGGATGGGAAGAGCAGCTGAGGACAAGGCTGCACTCCAGTGTCAGCACCACCCTCACCTATGGCCCCTCCAGGTGCCATAAATTGTGAACGGCAGCCAAGAAAACTTGGAGCACACCAATGCAGTGCCAGCTGTGGAGAGCCTGGTTGCCCTGCCATGCTGGCTCATGAGTCCCTCGGGAAACTGGCCCACAGCATGTTGACCTTTATGGCACCACGTAAGAGGTGGCCCCAACAACCCTAAGGGCTTGTTCCTTGTGGGCAGAGGGATCCTGAGCCTCTCTGGTCGCCAGACCTGAGGAATGCTGCAGGACATCTCCTTGGCAGGGACACCCTCAGGCTGTGGGAGCAGATGTTCTCCATGCCCCAGACTCTGGAGAAGGTTCTGAAAGTGATACCTTAATAATTTCTAGTTTTTTACTCTTCATGTATCTGTAACTTGGTGTAGTTCTGTGCATCTTAAAAAGTGCTAAAAACCTCTGCTCCCAGCAATTTTAGTCAAAACAAATCCCTCTGAATAGAGATCCAAGGATACAATCATTGCCCTAGAGCCCAAAAATATGTAAACAACTGTGAGATGGGGGAATCACGCCTTGGGTGGTTAACATCATTGCCCAAGGGTGTGACTGGGGAATTAGGGACCAATATGCTAATGGGACAGAACTTATAAAAGGTGAAGGGCTTGTGACTCAATGTGCATTTTGGGTGTAGTCCCATGAGGGGGACTTTGCTTGCCTGAAGGTACCTCGAAGGCCTTGAATAAACTTGTCCACCTTTTATACTCCTAATTTTGTCTAGCCCTCTGTTTTAGGCAGCATCCTTCTGGCATCACAGGAGCTGCACATCCAGCTCCAGTACTGGCGCAGAGGGCTCTTACACACCAAGGAGGAGGACACCCACCTCATGGCCTTGGCTGTGATTGCTCCCAACACTCTCACAGCAAAGCTCTGCTGGCTTGCACCTGCTCACAAAATGAGAGCTCTGTCTTTCACATAGGCAAGAAAGACGTGGGTCCTCCTGCCAGACGTGGCAGAGCCCCTGTGCAATCACTGCACCCTGGTGGTGCTCCGAAATGTGCAGCAGCACCTGCAGGGGACAGAGACCAGCGCCACTGCTGTGCAGCTGGTGCAGAAGCTCCGTCCCCTCTTGGGCAGGGCAAGGCTGCCCACAGACAATGTCGGCCGCGCCTCAGCCCGGCCCTGTGAGCCGCGCTCGGAGTAGGCCCCGTGCCCTGCGCTCTCCCGGCATGGATCCCAGGCCTCGCAGCCCAGCGCTGCCTCTCCCGGGGCCTGAGCCCGGAGCCTCTCCCCTCACCACAGCCACCGTCACACCCCTCCTGAGGGAACCGCTGTTTCCAAAGCTCTCCTTTTCTCCTTCCTGCGGCAGGCAGGGTGGGAGCTGCAGACAAGGCTTCGCAGAACCACAGAATATTCTGTGTCAGAAGGGACCTGGAAGGATCAGAGTCCAACTCTTAAGTGAGTGGCCCATACAGGGGTTGAAGCCACAACCTTGGTATTATCAGCACCGGGAGACCCTCCTGCTGTGTCACGAGTCACAGAAAGGACCCCCAAGCTTTCTGAAATCCTTCTCAGAGGGGAGATCCAACCCCAGCCCCAGGGCTGGTCAGCAGTTTATGTCTAAACCATCACGCAGGTGTCATTGAGCCTCACAGGATTAAGGCTGGCAAACCGACTCTATTTATAGAAATAAAACAAATGATTTCTTTTACAGTCCAGAAAGCCAAACATGTCTGGTGGTCCTCCAGCACGAGCAGCAGGGTAGGGGCGTTTCTGAGACCCCACCGGCAGAGCTGTTCCAGAGGAAGGACCTGGAGCTGCTGGAATGCGTTAGGGTGGGGTAGGGTGGTTTTTGAGACCTTCAATGAAAGCACTAAAATCTTAGAGTATGGACAGTCTGTCTGATCCAGCAGGAGTTGCTGTGGGTGATAGTGCAAATATAATAAACACCCAGCAGATTTCAGGTGCAGACCTGCCCTTATATTTAGTTTTATACCAATAGCCTCTTTTATGTGGCTGGAAAGATAAGGAGTGTTGGAGTTTGTTCTAAGGGTGTTGCAGGCATTGGAAACACCAGTTTTCATACTTTGAGGACACAGAGGCGTATAAAGGCCTTATGGTTTTGTTAAATGAGTCAGCAAGGTACTAATTATGATTTCAAAGTTCAACATCTTGGTTGTAGAGTTACTCTTTAAAAGTCACATTCATGAAGAAGCCTTGTGCAAATTGTACTGTTTGAGTTAGGAGCTGTGATTGCTCCAACATGTCAAGGGATTTCTGATATAGTGCACTGACATAAGGAAAATATTGTACACCACAAAATGATTTCAATGCAATTAAGGGTAGTCTTCCTCCAAAGCCCAGAAGAAAACATAATTTCTTAGCTATGCAATACTATCTTGCAGTATCCCTCCAGTGGAAATTCAGTATGTATTTTTTTTCAGTTTTCTGAAGATTCAGAATAAGGGAGACTTGCTCAGACTCCTCAAGTTGATAGTTGAAACCTCTTCCATTTTTAAGGGTTACTTTAGCTGTATTTGGCAAACTGTCCTGAGTCTTGCTTGGCAGAGGAAAAAAATTGCAATTTAAAAGTTTACAGCAGTGTATTTTCACAGCCTAGCTATTTGTGGCCCTAATTCAGAAGGGATTATGGATCCCCAGAAAACTATACAAGCACTCAAGTAGCTGTTTTAGAAAAAAGTCTTTGAGAACAAATACAAGGACTCACCAAAACTTGAGAAGGAAGTTTCAATGTGTATTTGGTTATAAGTTTCTAGTTATGGGTATTATGAATACCTACCTGTAACCACAGGTTTAGGAGAATTTCAGTTCTGCAAGTTTAAGAGGTGTTTTTTGTTTGGTTTTTTTTGTTTGGTTTTATGTTTGTTTGCTTGTTTGTTTGTTTTTGTTTGATTTTAAAATTTTTTAGAATTATTTTAATTTTATATATTTTATAATTTTAATATTCAATTTTTTTAAAGCTATTTTTAAACTATGGCTCTATTTAGTTTTGGCATGCTGCTTCTTACTTCTTGAGAAAAATGCATGTTACTGGTGGGTTTTTACTTTTTAAATTATCAGTAACCTCATTATAAACATTTTTGAGTGCTCAGATAATGTGCAGGACAAATTATTCAGGAAGAAGGATCTATGCCAGGGTGTAGAGCTTTATTGTACAGATCCTGAGTACTCTAGCAAGACTGAGCTCACCCTATAATTTTCATTAATAACAGCCTTTCACAGAACAATTTTGCTCATAGAATATGAAGTTTCTTGAAGTTTCCCTACATCCGTTATAAATGGTGAAAGAGTGCCCTAAAGTTAACTACAGAAAATAAAAAGTTGTTTCTTTCCATTTGGCTTCAGTGACTAAAGTCATATTTTGTGTTTGCATCTAGTATCCAGAAACCAAATCCTCTGAAAAATCAGCTCACTGCCCCAGCATGAATTAAGGAATTAAGGTGAGATAAACCAAGGTTCAGCAACACAAAATCTGGTCTTTCACCTCGTGGATCACAGTTCCTGTGGTGGGGATGGGAGGGGGAAAATTTACGAGTCCCCTCAGCTGCTAGATTAACAAAGCAGTCCCTAAAGATAGGATTATTTGTTCTGTAACAAGAATCGTTTTGCTTTTGTTTTTATTGTTGTTTTTTTGGTTTTGGTTTGGTTTGTTTTTTGTTTTAACATGCAACTGTTTTCAATGAGCCCTACGTGTGTACTTGTAGGTTCATGCTCCTGTATTTTATTTCATTTTGTTTTTGCCAGATAAGGCTCCAAATACGACTTTCATGGTCGGTGTCTCGTAGGGAATTTGGACCTTAGCTGTCACCAAAGTGACACTGTTTGCACTAATTTCCCCAAATCAGCTTTATTTTTGCACTGAGTATGCTGAGTGCACATGTGCTTCTAGGTAATTACAGTGCTTCTTGCTTAAACTACTAGAAACTATGTTTAAAATCATATATCTTTAGAAACCTTTAGAAATTTCTTGAAGCAGGACGAGGAGAGAATTAGTATTGTTAAGTTACACCTTCATAATTTTCAGGCAGGTGTTCTGCTAATTTTCTAAAGGGCCATATTTTTACTTGTATCATTGTAAAACTGTTTTACAATAATATATAAAATTATTTTACACTGATCATTGGCTGTCTTGCACATGAAGAATTTTTGGAATCCTAAAGCTTAGTTCCTCATGGTTTAAAAGATTTAGGTATTAATTCCAAATGGCATCTCACAAAGGGCCAAATTCCATCCAGGGATAAATGACTGCTCATCCATGCCAACTTCAATGTGATCTGCTCTGCTCAGCAGAGGACAGAATTTCACAGAAGGCTCTTATTTGATTCGGTACTCATTTGCAAAAGTGAATACTTTATGCTTTTCTTGGGCTTTATTGATATAGCAAACAGTGTTAAATGCTGCTAAGGGTACCGAAAAAGAACTTGAGCTAATATTCTTACTGATAAAAAACCATTTTGGAATTAGCAGACAGAAATCTTATCTCATAAATGAAAGGTGCTCTGCCTTGTAGTAGCCTGTGGGTGGGAAAAACAACTTTTGATAACAAAGCTTTTTAAAGGATAAAGCTTTCCCTATAGGTTCTTATAAAGAGAATAGTGTCGTGCAAATAAGGTAATAGCCAAGATATTGATGTGCTGGCTACAAAAGAAAACTCCTATGCTTTCTAGAACTCTAGGAATCTGCTCATCATCTTCCAGACTTCTTGAATGCTCAAATAGTAGTTTGCGGGTTCCAAAAGTTTGAAGACATCTGAATAACTCTTTCAGGCCTTGTGCCAAAAATTGCTTGAACATCTTGCAGAGATGACTTACTTCTGAAAATATGTGTGCAGATAGGCAACAGTGGACCTGCAAGATATCCTCTCCAAAGTTCTGGGCTAGAGATTCAAAGCAACAAAATCTGTTTCTTTCTTCCCTACCTTTGCTTTCAGGATGTAGATAAATTTTCTTGCCTGTGATTTCCCCTAAATATGCCCTGGCAAAATACCACTTCCTCTTGTGTATACCAATATGGAAGAATATTATGCTGCAGAAATACGATGTACAGAAATGACTAAGAAAGAATAAGGAAGTATTTTACTTTTTATTCAGCTTGCATGATAAAATTCATGCTTCACTTTGAATCAGCTGCCAAGTCCAAGTAGAAAAGGACTGTCCCACCCAGAGATACCTGACAAATCTAATTAATCATTAGCTTTATTGATCAGTTTATTTTTTTATTATAAAATTTTACTTGAAAGCAGCATTTGCATTCTTTAGGACAGAAAATTCATTATTCCTTCCTCCTTCCCCAGTAATTTTTACATAATTACCTGACTGAGTGTTAGAGGTGAAAATTACAGGACAACAGACAAACATCATAAAACTGCCTTCAAAGAAGTGGCTCAGAAACGCAAAGCAATTGTGTGATCTTTTTTGTTATCATTATTCTTAAAAGTAAATACTGTTGGTCTCTGATAAGCACATTCAACCTGCACAAACAACCCCACAGCCAGCTTCTTTTGAGAAAAAACTATTTTCATGCCTATCCTTCTCTAGGAAATGATTGGGGTAGGAGCGACACTTAGAGGAGGGGCGACATGACACACTTTGTCAGCATTTTCTAAAATTACTTTTGCATATAAATATATATATTAAAAATTACCGTCCATGCTGAGGTAAGGATAGAGGTGGGTGCCTCTGTTTGGACAATCACAGTGCTAAGTAGCAATATTTTGGAGGGAGCAGTGGGCATGCAGAAATAGCCATACAAGGAGTAGGTAAACTGCAGGTGACATTTTCTCACAGTTACTCTTAATGCCTTCTTCCCTTCCCCTGAGTAGTGGCGAAATATTTCAAGTAAAATTACTCCTCCCATCAAGAATCAATCACTGGGTTATGTTTTAATGGAAATGTTTTTCTCTGTTTTCTACTCAGTGCAAATCTAAGACTTTTAAGTAAAGGAAAGCTGTTGCACAGTCTTGTTTCCTGCAGTACAACCAGCTCTGGCCTGCAGTTTATAGATAATTCTTAGGCTTTTGAAAGAGGCTCATTAAATCCTACTGGGTGGTGATCTCAATTTAGAGGCTAAAAGTTTTACATGTCGAGCTGCTAACATCTACCTACTTCATCTTGAAGTATCAAGGTGCTTGTATCTACTTTCAGTCATTTTTAGGAATTTCTGAACCACAGTGAAAGTGTGCTGGTTTGAAAATTGCCTGTAATTACATCTTCAGAGAAAAAAATTCTGCTTTTCCCACTTAAACTCATTTCCTCATAAAAATAAAATAATTTTAATTACTTTATTACTTTATTACTCATATCAAGTAATTTCACAGAGGCAGTTTAGCATCATTATCAGTTCCTGTTCACTGCTGGAAGGCTTAAGTTTCCCTACATAAAACTGGCAGCTTCTAAAAGCTCCAGAGAGGTCAAAGGAGCATTGTGGGGTTTTCTGGGTGCAGTACTGGGCACAGTTTAAGCAGCATATTAAGGTGCTTGAATGCATCCAGAGATGGGCAGCAAAGATGGTGAAAGGGATGGCAGGAACGTCTTACAAGGAGCAGCTGAGTACTTTGGCTTTGTCCAGTTTGGAGGGACAACCTCGTGGTTCTCTACAGCTTCCTGAGGAGGGGATGTAGAGAGGGAGCTACTGATCACCCTGGGTTCCAGCAGCAGGATGGGTGGGAATGGTTCAAAGCTTCTTCAGAGGAGGTTCAGAAACAGGGTTCCCAGAGACATGATGGCTACCCCACAGTTGACTGTGCCTTATAAGAAATTATTTGGACAATGCCCTTAGTAAAAGGTTTTAACTTTTAGTCAGCTCTGGAGTGGTCAGGCAGTTGAACTAGGCGATTTTCATTTCCCTTCCAACAGGAAATATTCATTCTATTCTATTCTATTCTATTCTATTCTATTCTATTCTATTCTATTCTATTCTATTCTATTCTATTCTATTCTATTCTATTCTATTCTATTCTATTCTATTCTATTCTATTCTATTCTATTCTATTCTATTCTATTCTATTCTATTCTATTCTATTCTATTCTATTCTATTCTATTCTATTCTATTCTATTCTATTCTATTCTATTCTATTCTATTCTATTCTATTCTATTCTATTCTATTCTATTCTATTCTATTCTATTCTATTCTATTCTATTCTATTCTATTCTATTCTATTCTATTCTATTCTATTCTATTCTATTCTATTCTATTCTATTCTATTCTATTCTATTCTATTCTATTCTATTCTATTCTATTCTATTCTATTCTATTCTATTCTATTCTATTCTATTCTATTCTATTCTATTCTATTCTATTCTATTCTATTCTATTCTATTCTATTCTATTCTATTCTATTCTATTCTATTCTATTCTATTCTATTCTATTCTATTCTATTCTATTCTATTCTATTCTATTCTATTCTATTCTATTCTATTCTATTCTATTCTATTCTATTCTATTCTATTCTATTCTATTCTATTCTATTCTATTCTATTCTATTCTATTCTATTCTACTCCATTTTAATTCCCCATTTTTTTAGGGCTTGCTGCAGGAACCTATTGGTTTCACTCTTAGATATCTCTTGGGCAAGGACTATGGTTTCTTAGATATCATCAGATATATTAATTACATGAACAACCTCTTTCATACCTGCTTTAATCTCATCTGTTTAACTCCTCATGTAACTGCTGAGATGACTCCTAGAATTAGTTTATGGCTTGTCTCACATGCACGCACTCCTCCATTCTCTACGGGGTTGCTGTACAGAGAAAATTGCAGCAGGTCTGTATCTCCCTCCCTCTTTTCATTTGTGAAGAGAGTAAACAAAACTGTGTCAGAGAGGAAGGGAGGGAGAGAGGAAAGGAAGTGGTGTCCTGAGGGACCAGGGCCCCTGGCAAACAGCTTATCCCATAAATGCTTTTGGATCTGTCTACAGGAAACTCCTGGAGGGGGTCACTGCCAGAGCCAGCTGCTGAGCAGAGTGTTCCTGAGAGCCAAGGCAGGCAGTCAGCGCAGGCAGAACCCAGGAAAATACATCTTCAGTTTAGGAATACTAAAAGCCCCTTCTGTCACTGCTTGCTTAGCACCGTGATCTTTTCATTCCGTCATTCTTAAAACTGCAGATTATTGCACTTTACGGCTGTGGTGCTCGGGTGTTTATCTGCTCTGCACGCCTCTGGCTAAACTGGGGCATCCAAACCTGCAAAAGGCTCCAGTGTCTTTTGAGAGGCACTGAGGATGTTCTGGCACAGAAACTCGTCTTGAATGCCTTTCACTGAGGAACATCTGTGTCAGGTAAGAAATTAAGCAGTTTGCAGAAAACAGCTTAGAGAATAATATTAAAAATAAAATAAAATAAAGCTGACAGGAAAAGGTGTTACATTTTCTCAAAGAATGGAAATATTATATCAGTATTAGTAGCACCTTGTATAGAAAAGAAGGTTTTATCAACCACAGATCTTCATCCACGAGAGAAGTTCTTCAGGGAGGAACAACAAGGAGCAAGATATATTTCATATATTTTCCTATGTAAATATAAATGATTTTTTTTTTAGATTTGAGACTACTTAGGGAAAAACAAGATTGGGCTGCTCCATAGCTCCTATACATCTACACAGACATTCTGATTTTCCACCAAAACCTTCAATCCTAAATATTTTAGGTTGTCATATTCTTTACTAAGGAGAGCATGTCAACATTAAGGTGAGTTGGTGGGGTTTTTTAAATTATTTTTCTTTTTCAAAAAAATAGTCCACACAACACTGTGGTGCAATTTTGTATTCTATTTAAACATTACATACTATTCTGTTCAGTTTGTTTTGTAAGAGGAAAAAGCAAGTCATGAGTTCTCCACATGGAAAAGCAATCAGAGCTGCCCAGCATCTGGAAACAGGGGAATGTGTGAGGATATCAGCAACTAAAATTTCCCAGGGCATTTATATTTTCCTTTCAGCTCCATGTCAAGGTCTCTCCTGATGCTCCAAGAACAGAATGGTCTTCCAGGATCTATTTCAGCCAGTTCTGCATGTGAATAAAGACACTGCAGTGGCTGAAAGAGTGTCAGTACTAAACTCATCAGTGGTAACTAAACAGCAAATGTAACACAATTACTGTAGATATCTGTACTATAAATTGGGGGAAAAAAGAAAAGCTGAACACCAATAACCACATGATAGAACAAGTGAACAATTCAGATGGCAAACTAAAAAAGTGCAGAAAAATGAGAATACCTTCCAAAGGGATTATGTTGTAAATAATTTTGCTGATATTCTGAATCACCAATAAGTTTTCAATTAATAAAACATTCCTTCTGGGGAAGTTTTCAAGGGAATAAGCTTTTTTTTCTTCTGTATGTATTTAATGATACAAAACTGTTGTTTTACTTTTTGTGTTTCTTTAAAAAAACAAAACCCAAATCTCTCTGCTCAAGCAAAGAAAGAAACAAGAACCTCAACAACTCAAGAGGTATTTAGAATAGCTGACTTGTGTGGAGTCTCCTGTTGTAACTTCAGACACACATTCCTCATTTTTGCCAGTATTTAGGTCCAGATGTTCATGATTCTAGAAGTGTATTTGGCTGGGCAATATTAAATGTATCACAGCTGAGTGCTCCTCCCACAGCTTGGAAGAAGTGCCACCAATGAGCATTGCAGATAAAGGGATGAGAAACCTCCAAATATGTAATTTTTTAATAAAGCTTTGCTCTGCAAGAACTTCCCAGGTCTGGTCATGAATGAGATGCATGAGATCCAAAATCACCAAGAAGCCACAGCTGCTGCAAAGGTGGCCACATGTTTTCCAGCTGCCTGCTGAACCCCAGAACTGGGCCCAGGAAATTGCAGTAATTGTCTCTGCCACATTCCTGAATCTCTTAAGCAAACTATGATGCCAAAGCTCTAAGATTGGATTCTCCCAGATCCACTGAAGCCCTACAGTGGTTCAGAAAAAAGCTCGGCTCACTGAGGTGGTGCTGACCAGTAGAATTAGGAACAGCAGTGGGGCATCAAGTAAGCCTGTATTCACTGAAACCATGAATTCTGCTCTGTATATTGAAATAAACATTTTTTTTTTTTTAATATTGCCTCTGACAGACTCTTCTGAGTCACAGGATGATCTAAGTTAAGGGGATAAATAATGAGTGTTGTCATACTGAAGTTTTATGACTGATAAAACCTCAAAATTTTAAAAAAACCCTCAGGAATTGTGTTTATTACTGTCTACACTTTCACCTTTACTCATATAAAATACAAGGAATTCATCTTCTCGATAACAGGAAATGTCTTAATTAATACAATCATCTCCTTTTCCCATCACCTTTATCTCTTGAACTGTGTCATTCCACGCTTGCTTGGGAATTTTGGCAAACAGCAGTTAATGAGCCCAGAGGGCATAAGAACATCTTAATGAGATCATCTTCTTGGAAGGGGAAGCAGAATCTGTAAAATTGCAATTATACTTCAAAATGATGCTTTCACAAGATCCACCATAAAACGGAATCATTAATAAATTATTTTTTCCGGTGGTACCAAGAATCACTCTTTTCTAATTTGAATTTTGGATGTACGGTAGCAAAAAGTCTTTGGTTATAAAAGAGCTTTGTGTTTTCAGACCAAAGCACGTTTCCTTCGTTTCACCATCTGCTTCAGGCATAACAGAAGTGGCTCATTAATGCTGCTACAGTTCATGGGACAGAGGGTGACGTTTGTACCAGCAGTACAGAATCTTTATTTGCAGCAAAGATAACACCTCAACCACACCTTCTCACCAGAGAAATCCAGGAGCACAAACCCCAACCCTTGTGCTTGCATTTTTGTCTGCAAAACATCAGCTACCAAAATCTGAACAGATCTGCTCCCAGACAAACCAGCTCACAGTCAACCACAAGGCTGCTCTCTCTGCAAGGATCAGACCAGGATAGAGAGGAATTAAGTGAGTGATGAGAGAGAAAACCTCTGTCTCAACTGCTGCAACCAGTGTGATAGTAAAGGAAATCATCAGTGGAACAAAAATGAAGACTTTGCTAACTCATAGTTTTGAACTGGCTTGCTTTTGGGAGGACCCCACTGAAAGCCAGGGAAAGTAAAATCACAAGGTAAGCAAAGATCACTGATTCAGACACTGGGAGGAAATTGAACCATGGAATCTGTTGAGTTGGAAGGAATCACCCAGTTCAACTCATGGCCCTGCAGATATACCCCAACAATCCCACCCTGTGCATCCCTGAGAGCATTGTCCAAACACTCCCTGAACTGTCAGCTTTGGTGTTGTTACCACTTCCCTGGGGAGCCCATCCCAGAGCCCAGCCAGCCACCCTCTGGGGGAAGAACCTTTTCCTGATACCCAACCTAAACCTGAAAACCCTGAATCAGCTTCAGGCTATTCCGTGGGGTCCTGTCACTTGTCAAGAGATCTGTACCTGCCCTTCCTCTTCCTCTTGGGAGGATGCTGAAGATCCCAAGGAGGTCTCCCCTCAGTCCCCCCCTCCTCACTGAACAGACCAAGTGCCCTCAGCCGCCAGTCTCCCCCTCCAGACCTCTCCCAATCCTCACTGCCCTCTCCCACAGCTTAATGACTGTATCCCCCTTTTTTAAAGACAACATTTTACACATCGTTTCAGTACCCCTTGCCTGGGAAATCAAGGTTAGAAATATTAACATTAAAAAAATACACAGTGCAAATTACATAACAATAAAAAGATTGCTTAAACCAATATTACAATTTGCTGATTCTATCCAGAAAACGGTTAAGACACATCCCCAAGCAGTTTACAAAACCAGGATCAAATGGTACAGTCCCAAAGCAATTAAACAGCACAAAATTCTGTTTCACTTACAGAAGTTACTGGTTTACTCTGACCATCATCAGTTAGAAAAATTAATGAAAAAATGGGAAGTTTATTATTTCAGCAAGAGCAACTACTACCAGCAAAGGCATGCTGCACATCTGATGAGTAACTTTTTAACAATTAGGAGGTCTGACATGAACAGAAAAAAAGCAGAAAAGTCAAAACTCAAATTTAGTAAGGCAGGTAATGGAATGTGCTGCATGTCTACAAAGTGTTTCTTCAAATGCTGCAATCCTTTAAATGCCAGCTCTTGACAGTACTGAATTGTTCAGTCTTATATACTGGTTATATGCTTTAGTGATACACTTAACTTCTGAAACTCAAGGACTCAAAGGTGAATAAAATTTATGTGCAAAACATGGGTTGGATAGTTGGTCTACTCACAAAGCTGCAACTTAGTAGTGACGAAGTATTTTGAACATCATACAAATCAGTGTTGCACATGTTCTTCAACTGTATCAAAAACAACATTCAACATAAAAATTGTTTTCAGCTGAACTAACAACCTACACAAGAGTCTTCTGCATCAAGTAAAAAAAAAATATCCCCTGCAAGAGTAAGCACAGAAAAACTCTAGATCTTCTGCAAGCTCCACATTATCTCACTCCACACATGAGGACAGAAACAAGAATTGCAAGAAAAAGGGTTTATATATGCATGTATAGTCTACAGACCCTTGAAGGGACCACAACTCAGTAAAATCTCACTAATTTGAAAGCTTTCAGTTATGTTTGTTTTCCAACAAAAAGATCCATGGAACTCAGATGTGTGTCTTATCATGGAAAATGTTTAGACAGAACAGGTAGGAAGCTCAAATTGCCACTGAAATACAAAGGATAAAACTGCAGAGATCTAAAATACACATTGCTCAATACTGCTTATTTACAAGGTTGTTATTAAAAGGTCACTGACCACTAAAATTAAGTTTATTTCATGAACCAACCTGCTTTTAGAGGTCTTAATCCTATAAATACTGTTTTTGTCAATATACTGCCATGTTAAGAATATATTATCTTTTATATCAAGACTACATTCATACTGTTTTTTCTGTTCATATGTAATAAAGAGCATGCTCACTTGATAACTTTGTGAGCTTCAGCAAATTACATGAGAAGTATTTGGTTAAAACATACCCTTAACTCCTAAATCTAACATGTGACTAGAAACATCTTCTAAGGAATGAACACGGTGACACAGGGCTGTTATCTAGAAAAATCTTAACAGTTTCTGAAGACTCAGCAAACAAGTAACAGGACAATTAGAATTCTTTCATGCTTTTAAATTTAGCTAAGAATTATATCCTGCTCTTCAGCATCAAGTATTTCCCATGTTTTGAAAACAAGAAGCCATGGGATTACAAGAAAGGCTAATTTACCGTGTTTTATAGGGACTCTCTTATCAAGAGCAATAGTAACTAAAAGATCTCCAAATCATGGGCATTGTCAATTTCAATAGTATCTTCAGGTTCCATCTTTGCCTCGTGGTGCCCCTCCTGCAGGTCATCCAGGGAAGCCAGAGCCTCATTTGTGTCACTGGCAAAAGTCTCACGAGATGCATCATCATATTCCTGCAGGTTAAGCCCCTTGATGGCCTTTTTCATCTTCTTCCCCAGAACTTGTATCCTCCTCTTCTTGGCAGCTTTTTTGTTTTCATACTCCTTTTGGTTTTCCAGATAGAATATTTCCTTGAAAGAGAATGAGAGAGAAAAAAAAATTGCATATTCATTTCACTGGTATTTCCTAAAGAAAATGTGAAGTACAAAAATTTTTGTTACAAACACTAGTCAATATTTAAACTCAGCTACCTGTTATTGATAGCAGAGTATGAAAAAGGACTGCACTTAAGGAAGAGGGGTAGAACAGAAAATTTCTTTTGTAATAGTGTTAAGTGATCAGTCCTGCAGCTGTTTAAATCTTTTGCAACCACTGTAAACTATGAAAGGATGTTGGGTTTTATTTTCCTGCTTCGTTTTTTTTCTCCAACATTAACAATCAGAATGTATGTTGATTTCTTTCTTGGTCCCAGTACCAGACACTAGAGGCTTTACAGAGTGACCTGTAGTCACCTAAAAGCAAAATAAAACGTTTTTTTAAAACAAAAACTCTATTAAAGTAGCAAATGCCACAAAAAAAAAAAAAGCTGGTATTTACTTCAATCAGTTAAAAGATCTCAGAGAAATAATGTTTACACAACTGAATTAGAGAGCATCACAGAAGAGGTGGTGAACAATTCAGATTAGGCTCAGACCATCATCAGACTTAATGAGAAATTCTGCCTTGATGCCACAGCTGGAGCTATACAGGACAGAAATTTTCTATTAAGAGAACTGCATTCAATCCATGCACAATGACACAGAGCTCCAAAGGCAGACACACAACATGGATAACTTTGCTGTAAGGAATATAAATGTACAAATTAAGGAAAATCTAATGTTTATCTCTGTCAGACTCTACAATCTCATCTTCCTCAACAGGTTTTTGCAACTGGCAGCACATAAAAGTGAGTACTCTCTGCTTAGAGTTAATGGCAATTCAACAATTTTTGGGTGGGTCTTTTATTTTTTTGCCTATATTTTGAATGTAAAGGCCTGGTTTCAATGGAATACAGAGTTAAATTTGCTAGATGTTAGAAAGCTTCAATTGTGACACTTCTAGTAGGAAAAAAATAAAAAACCAAACCAAAATGTACATCTGGACTCTTGACATTTTTACCCTGATTTGTTCTTCTTTGACGCTTGGTGTGTTCTTCAGCAGGTTTAAATAAACGCCCCCAGGTGTTCTTCTCCTGGTGCCATTCTTAATAGGGAGAGAGGAAATAAGGAATAACAAGCTTAATGCTAAGTGTTGACAAAAAATAGCTTCCAAGGCAACACTTACTGTTGAGACAGAATAAAAACAATTTATGTTCTGCTGTGTCAAGTATCACATGAAAATAACTGTGGCCATGTCTTATTTGTGACTGAATTAGTCATAAGAAGGTCAACAACCAGCCTGCTAAATTTGGGCAGAAAAATTATGAAGTTACAGGAAAAGTTCTTTTAGAACATAACTGTTAAACTACATACTAAATCTGATTTTGGTAGTAAAGAAACAAAATGTGAACAATATTCTAACTACTCTCACAGGTATCTGCAACAAGTCATGCAATAGGTTAAATATTCAGAGCATTTCTAACACATAAGCCCAGTAAACTGTCTAAAATGAATATAATAAAATTATGTTGATCTCGATATTTTTTACTTGTGTTCAGAAATGCTACAACTTGTCTGTGTTATCTACAGGATTTTGCAATTCTGCTGAAGGTATACGAAACACAACCTGTACTTTAAAATTTCTCCTCACCGCATATCAGACCCAGCAGTTTTCAATATTTCAATAGTGCCGCAGCTGTAGCGCACTGCTAAAGCATGGAATAGGCTCAGCTTTGAAACCTCTGCAAATTATAGGTGCTAATTATCATACTATTATTCAATTATCATTTGTAGTATAAAACACTACTTTTACTCCAGTAAAAACTGGATAACACTGTACAAAAAGTGACTTTCCTGCCAAATAATGTACTACACAATCTAAAAATTCCAAGAACAGAGAAGGTCAGGTTTTAAGTAGGTTCTTGAAACAGCACATGTGAACATCTTTTTATCCTCTGCTGCTTCATGATGTCTTTTATTATCTGCCTTTCAAAGAGTGTCTGATCTGCATCCAAAGCAACCTGTGCCACCAGGAACTGTGTCCCATTTCCTCTGTAAACACTGATTAACTCATCTTTCAAGACAACACAACGCTTCTAACACAACTAGCTAGCTGGAATTTGTTGCCTTTTCTTTTTTGAGGGAGGGAGGTGGTGGTGTTTATTTTTTAAATTTCTGCTGGTTTACTTTTTACATTGTATCCCTCTACTTGCTTTCCCCCTCCCCTCTACTTCCAAATGATGGAACTTAAAAAGTAAATTGTCATCAAATAAAAGTATTTCCTGGTTTCCACCCACTTTTGCCTCACCCATAACTTTTCTCATCCACTGTGTTTTTTGCATTGAGGCTCCTTATTCAACAAGAATAAAAACACACCAAGAAACGGATAACCTAACCATGGAGTACAGGGGTTTTTACCATTATTTGTAACAGAAATCATACTCAATTTTGCTCTGCTGATACACAAGCCAATGGTTCTCTAATAAAGCCAGCAGTTTTCCTTTTGGGAGTTACTCTACAAATGGGATATTGGAAATGCTGGTTTTTATTCAAACTTGAAAATCCTTCAGTCTCAATTATGTCAGTGAAAGATCCCAAGGGGAGCCACAGTGACAGACACAGCGTTATCCCTGCAAATCGGACACCAATCTCAGCACAAGAACCTGGGTGATTTCCAGGTTCATTCCACCTCATTGTTTGCTCAAATCCTGCTAGAAGGTTACACAAGTGTTTATTAAGGGAATTTCATGGCAAGGGAAGGCCATAAAACTTTGGGAGAACATGTCCAACACAAGAGACTTGCAACAGCACTCTGTAAATATTCTAAAAGTAAAAATTTGTGCAGCCCTCCCCGCGCCTGGCAAACCCACAGGATGACATTTTCCTTACCACGATGAACAGTCCACCATTCTGTTCTACTTCAGCTGTTTCCATGAGCAGCTCGATGGCTTTTCTCTTCCCAATTATTTTCACTACTCGAGCAATTAAGTCTTTCTTTGGCTCGCAAAGTCTGGATGGATGGGAAAAAAAAAACCCGCACATTTATTGTCAGGATAATTCCTTGAGTAAAACTGACTGTGGAACTTCCACAATGAATAATTCATTTTGTGCTGAAGAGTCTCTGCATTCAAATGTGTTTAAATGGTTTACTGAATCACATTTCAAAATACTGAGCTTCTAAGGGGTATTTTTTCCCTAAAGCATGCATTTTTAAACCTTGTTTCAATGAAAATGCCTCCAGTGGTTATTTTTCTTCTATAAATGTGTGAAATATCAAACCAAATATGAAATTTCATACACCACAAAAATCAAAATTATAAAAGCTTTTAACAGTTAAAATTAAATTTTTACATTTAAATCAGCAACTGGAAAAAACTGGAAGTGTAAAAGTTCACTTGTATCATTCAGAGAAATCTACATAACAAAGAAGAAATCAGTTTGTTGACTGCTCTACGATAATCCATAAAGAGCAAACATGAAAAATATAATACAGTATAACTAGTACCCTACTGATACATCTCAGTGCCACAAACAATCAGAGAAAAGACGCTTCCGCCCTGTTTCAACAATGCTCTATACAAAAAGAAATTTATTTCAAGAGATATGCTCTAAGTTTTCAAAATAATAAGTGAGAAACTACCCAGAACCATTAACAGCACTAGTAAGTGCTTAACTGATGTAGCATTACCAAATTCTGAAGTAATACCACATGTTAAAAACCAACTATGACCAATAAACCCAGGTTTTATTTAAATGTCAAGCTAACTCCTAGTAAATCTTCTAAGTCTTACTCCCTGTTTAACCTAATTTTCTTCCCCTGCACCACTGGAAAAGAAGCGTGGCAGTTTGACTCAATCCAAAACACTGCACTTTCTACTGTTATCTACAGTTTCAAAGATTTAGAACTTAGATTTTGATGATGACCACAGCCTGTGTGCATTTCTGTTCAATTCCACATAAGCATGGGATATTTCCTAAAAAAAAAAAAAAATGCCACTAGAAAATCTCTATAATGAGAAACAGTAATTTTCCTTGCTGCTGTTCTCAAATAACAAACCATTCTGGCAGCTCCTTAAATAAAAATATAAGAATTGAAAGAAACAGACAGTATTCTAGAAGATCACCAGCTGCAGTGACGCATTTTTATCCCAGGATTTTGCGAACACACGAGGCACTCATAATTTTTGTGATCTGGTGTGACATCATACATATTTAGCAGCAGGGAAGCTTTTCCCCACCTCTTCTTTCCATCACCCACCAATACTTAGTGAAGTGAAGATGCACCATCATTAAACTCACCGATAAGCAATTTCATCTGCCACTTTTTCCTCTGAGTCTTCCTCTGTTATCTCATACCTTCCCTTATATTTCATCTCTTGCCTTTCGCCCAGTCTGTCTCTCACAGGCCGCTTCCGTTTGAGGAAGCCCTGCCTGTTTTCCTCCTCTGCCGGCAATGTCTTCTTGTCATCATGCATGTATTCATCTAACTCTTTGTCTAAAGTCTCTGCCTCCTTCTGTTGGGCTTCCTTCATCAGCTTTTTAGCCAGTAGGTAGTTGTAAGTCTCAGACTGCCTGCTCCTGTCAATAGAACCATCCATGCCCAGAATCCCAAGCTCAGTGGCCACTGCATCCTGGTTCTGCTCCTGGAGCACTGCGCCCCAGATGTTGTTGACCTTCTTGCCACGCAGAGCAGTCTGTTTTTGGTGGCTCTGGCTGAGCTGGAACGGCTCGGGTTTGGCAGGGGAGGCGTTGAAGCACTTCTGCCTCTTTCGCTTCCACAGGCAGCTGTCGTCGTCAGAGTCAGAGCCGCTCTCCTCACTGGAATCCGCGCTCTTGGTGGTCCTGTAGGGAACGCTGGGAGCAGAGGATGAGATGCTGCTCTGGAAGGGCCTGCATGAATCACTGACAGCATGTGGCTTCTGGGAGTAAAGAGTAAATTGAAGCCTGTTAACTTAATTATTCATGAAAATTAAAAGAGTTATCAAGTCATTGATTAGCTAAAACACGTAATTCTGACCCATGTGGCTGAGCAGTCCTCCACAAGTATCTCTTGTGCCACAGCTGACAGGAGTTTGCTTTGAAACTCCTGTATTTTGAGTGCATGAACGTGAAAGACAGCATGGCTGACACAAAAACACGTCAGGAGTCTCTTTTCTCCTTAAGGCAAACTTTGCTGAGTGAAAATTATTACAAGACTGGAGCAGTGGTGAATATTCCCAAACTGGACAAAGACAAAAGACGCAAAGCAGCTCTAAGAGTGAAATAGTGAAATACCGAAAGAGCACAGCAACCTACCAGAGGTTTGTTTAACAGCAGTGAAGTTAATAATCTCTCTGGAGACTCAATGAGAAGACCAAATGACCAAAAATAAACCCCCAAACCAAACCCACAAAACAGGGATGCTGCTCAGACTAAGAGTGTTCTGTGATCCTGGCTCAGTCAGGACAGCACACAACCAGCTGGGGACAGCAGGACCTTACAGAACCACCTGCTTTTACTTTTTTAAACCAGCTAGACACCATGGATTAACTATGGTTTATCAGTCAAATACCTCCCCCAAAAAATCATCCCATTGATATACAAATACGTAAGAAATGCTTTTACTCATAATTCCAGTTATTCCCTGACTGATTTCTTATCATGAAGTCAGATGCTGTGTCATGATCTTTAAAAATAAGATCTCTTCCTTCACTTTTAGGTGAAATGAAAATTCTTTCTTCAGCCTTACTGCTTTCGCCAACACAAGTACTGTTTCTTCTTTCTCCAAACAGTGAACAGAAAAGAGAAGTATTTAACTTCTGTTATGAAATACAAACTTTAAGTGTAGTGCAAAAAACCCAAACCAGCATAAATAAAAAAAGACCAAACACTTCTGTAAAAAACTTGTTTTACGCCTCATTTCTCAGAACTGTATCTCAAAGATCAAAACAACTGGAGAATATAAAATTCCTTACACATGCAGTGCCACACACTGATCTTATTTTGAAATCTTCTCCTGTCTTTATACCACCATGAATATACCTCATACTCTCAGTACAAATTCCTTATAGAATAAATTACTTGTATCCTCCGAGAGGTGTAGACTGGTTTGGGCTGGGAGGAACCTTAAAAGCCACGGGTGGGGACACCTTCCACTGTCCCAGGCTGCACCAAGCCCCAGTGTCCAACCTGGCCTTGGACACTTCCAGGGATCCAGGGGCAGCCACAGCTTCTCTGGGCACCTGTGCCAGGGCCTGCCCACCCCCACAGAGAAGAATTTCTTCCTAATACCTGATTAAACCTGCTCTCTGTCAGTTTCAAACCATTCCCTGCCACTCCATCTCTTGTCAAGAGTCTCTCTCCGTCTTTACTACAGCTCCTTCAGGCCCTTCAAGGCCACAGTGAGGTCACCCCAAAGCTTCTCCTCTCCAGGCTGAACAATCCCAGCTCTGCCAGCCTTTCCTCCCAGCAGAGCTGCTCCATCCGTCTGCTCATCCTGGTGCCTCCCCAGGACTCTCTCCAGCAGCTCCAGCTCCTTCCTGTCCTGGGGGGCAGGCAGGACAGGATGAAGGCAGCGCTGCAGGTCATGGCGGGGGGGACACAACGGGGACGCCCCGGGAGACACGGGGACAGAACCGACATGTCTATCCAGACACGGAGACGCGGGCCAGCCGCAGGGCCCCGCGCTCGGGGCTCTCTCGCGTGGCCACAGCGGCTCGTCCCCGTTGTCGCCACCGTCCCCATTGCCGCCACTGTCCCCATTGTTCCCGCACACACCACGCGCCCAGCGCGGAGCGGCTCCGCGGGGAGGCCGCGGCGGCAGCGGCCCCGGGAGAAGCCACAAGCCCAGAGAGANACGCGGGCAAAAGCCCCTCAGGCGCGGCCTCCCCGCCCCGCAGCCCCCGGCCCGGCGCACCCCGGCCCGGCGCTCCGGCCGCTGCCCACCCGCACCTGTCCGGGGGAGCCAGCGCCGGGCATGTCCGAGTCGGAGCCGGACAGCTCGCCGTCCTCCACGTCGCCGTCCATATCCCGCGGCTCCTGCGCCATGTCCCGGCGGAAGGGCGGAGCGGTGGCGGGGCGGGACAGCGCGTCCGTCCGGGGCGGGAATGCTGCGGGGCGGGCCCGGCCGCGGCTCCTCCTTCCCGGCTCTTTGTCCGTGGAATGGCTTGGGGTGGAAGACGCCGGGCCGTACCGGCATTACAGCATGTCCCAGGCGACTGGTGGGGCCTGGGGTCGGCGGGGTTGCGTTGAGCCGGGTGTTCTGTGGGGTGAGGTCTCGGTGCGCTTTCAGGCCTGATCGGGAGAAAGGAGGTTCGTTCTCTTCAGTGGCACAGGCAGCAGATGCATCCCTTGGTATGGGGTATCCAACAAGCTTTTAGGGTGTAGTGAATAAAGGTCTGGAGATGACAAGGCTAGGAGGGAATCCATTAGTGCATATAAGTATCTCCAAGGTAGTTCCTAAGGGGGCGGTGCCAGAGTCTGTTCAGTGGTGCCCAGAGACAGGACAAGGATAAATAAACTAAAACACAAGAAATTCCTCCTCAACATGAGGAGGAAGAACTTTCCATTGAGGGTGGCAGAGCACTGGAACAGCTGCCCAGGGAGGGCTTGGAGTCTCTCCCTCTGGAAACACTCTAACCCCACCTGGACACATTTCTGTGTCACCTGCTCTGGGTGACCCTGCCTGGCAGGGTGTTGGACTGATCCGGATGATCTCCAGTGATCCTTTCCAACCCCAAGCATTTTGTGATTCTGTATTAGTAGAAGAGATACCAGTTGGCATCCCCTACTCAAAGATTTCTAGGAACTAACGAGCTTTAAGGTGATGGTGTAGACAAATTATTAAATTGCTCGAGGTGTTGTTAATTACTGATTGAGAAAAAAGAAAATATCCAGGCAGATACCTCATACTTCTTCAGCATGTATCAGCTGCTGTATAGGTACATTTTAATAAAAATAAAACAGCACAGACAATAAATCACTTCTAGTGGAAACATCTTTATGCATTTGACTCCAGGAAAACAAACAGATGTGATTTTCCTGAGAAGAGATACATAACAGCTAAGCATTTAAGGTCATGGTGACGTGAGCTTGAAGACCCAATGTATTTAAGAGATGCAGTTTTTCGCTCCCACCATTAATAGGCCCATTCATGGACATGGTTTTTCTTTCATGTATTTTAGACCATCTTACCTAAGGACTGAAAAGTACCAGTGCTGTAGTGCCTCTAAAATCCCTGTTGTGGTCTAATTGGATTTTCAGTGCTTGGGCACTTAACTTCAATGAAAATCACTGGAAGCTAGTTCTCGTTACCAATTAGACATCCCCATTATCAGTTATCCACTCAGACCTTTCAAAATCCTACCTGACATTTTTCTGCACCTTTGGATGGCTACTTTCCTTGAAAATTCCACTACTGAGCTTAAATTTCCTGTTGTCTACACTTGGAAGAAGAAAAGGCAGAAATCTGAAAAAAGACCAAGAGCAATTGAAGCTCCTTCCCTGCTTGGTTCCTTATGACACTGCTGTTGCAGTACTTCAGAATTATTCAAGAAATCCAGTGAAAATGAGATAAATCATAGCATGCTTCTTTCTGTGTTATTCTCACCTCATTTCCCATTGAGTTTAATGATGCATAGCACTTAGCAGTAACATTCTGTTCTGCAAAAAAGCTTGTTTTTGTCATGTTGCCAATTAAATACTGTCTGTGGGATTTCACTGAGTTCTTGGGCTGAAGTCAAGTGGAACTGTGGAACAGGGGAAATTTAATCCTCCAGTAACTCACATGAAGGAGGTCTCTATGTCAGGATAACCTGTACATGGCACTGAGCAAAAACCACAAAAAAATCACCACAACTTTCAGTTTAATTTCAGAAGAATAGTTCATTTGGGCACTTCATAAAATGCCCAGAAACAACAGGCCTAAGAAGATAAATCAGGTACAATTTACGAAAAAACAGTACAATTTACAAAAAAAAAAAAAAAAAAAAAAAAAAAAAAAAAAAAAAAAAAAAAAAAAAAAGCCAGTTGATTCACAACCCTGTATCTCAATTTCTTATATGAATTTTCTGTACTGAAGTATGTCTTCCCATCTCCACTTTTGATTAATGCAGGCTCCTCAGCTATTAAAGGACATTTTGTTTTCTCACCTCAGGCATAGTAGGGACTTGTAGGCAAGACCCTGTCAGAGAACAGAGAAGTTCTTGGTTAAACACTAATCTCAGTCATGCTCTCCTTGATGTCTTTTCTTGCACACCTTCAGTTTTCTCCTTACCAAAACCAACTGAGCTGATAGAGAAAGCTTAAGATGAGCATATCACTTTCAAAATATCACTTCCGTGTAGGCTCAAAAATCATGTAATCAGGCATAGCAGAGGACAATCCTGGTTTATGCCAATCTGCAGCTGCTCCCTGTTGTGTTACTGCAGTTTTGTGTGACTGGAGCCTCATCACTGCAGGTCCAGGTAAGGCTCAGAAAATGCATCTCTGACTGTAGAAGGTTTACTCTGTGAAAACAGGGTCCTACCGAATTTGTAGCAAGAACATTTCATGTCTGTAAAAACAAAATGTGCAGTAGTATTTAAACCAAGTTGAATAAATCGTGGGAAATTACTTCCCCCTGCTCTGGTGGATGATCCTTGCAGCATAAAGTGATTTTTTTCCTTGTGACAATCCCTATGATGGCTGCAGAGATAAGGTGCACCAGTTTCAGAAATGCCACTTAATTAGCTGATTTGTTAAATTCAGTCTGGTTTTCTTGCCCTAATATGCAAGTCAAACAGATGAACATTTATGTCAAGGTGTACTTTTAATTAAAGCAACCGAGGTTGTCATGGCTTCTTCACCTCATCATGAGCTGAATTCACAATAGAAAAGACTCTTAATTCCTCCAGGACTTTTTGAAACAGAATTCAATTGGTGGTGATAAGACTAAACAATCTGTTCAGCAGCACAGTATGTCCCAGCCCAACAGGATGTTCACTTGGAAAGGGCATGATTCAAGAACACTTCTGCTCCTTAGGGTGGAGCTGAACCTCATGGAGGGGTGCAGTATACCCGATGCTTTTTCTCTGTGCTTCCACTGGATGAAAGATGGGTTTAGTTTACCTATAAAAATGCAGAAACTTTTCAGATTATCATAGTTATGTGTCATAAGCATTCATCCTCCCACTCTGACTCCAGCACTGCAAATACCTGTTTTTAAAAGCCATGAATTCCTGAGATATAGGCAGTGTGCCAGGGTGTTACATCCTCAGTGTGGCTTTGAAACAGAACAGCAAGAACATTCTCAGTGCTTTCTTTTGCAACAAGATTTGTTTAATTAAGTGCTCCTTGGTTTATAGAGCTAATTAAAACACTTTAAAAGGATACAAATATACAAACCTAGAAATATCAGTAACAATGAGCTGCATTAAGAGAACACTTTTATGATGCCAGTTACTGAAAGTTGAACCCTTCTAATGCATTAGCAGTAGTGAAATCCTGGTGAAAATGAAATCCTGTAGAGGGGTTATAAACTGAAAGAGATGAATGTGCACAGAGGCACAAGAAGTGCATGTGAACCCATCTCCTAGGTCTTCATAAGGAGAGTTTTCTGGTTTATAAGTAGGGAGGGGTAGAGGTGTTTTAATGTGGAATGACTTTTTGTGTGTTGTTGTTGTTGTTTTTGTGGGTTTGGGGGGGGGGGGGCTTTTTGTTTGGGGCTTTTTTTTTGGTGTGTGTTTTTTGGTTGTTTGGGTGTTTTTGTTTTTGTTTGATTTTTTGTTTTGTACTCCTATTTTTTAAATTATTATTTTATTTCTGACTATCCTATCCTATTTTATTAATTTATTCCCCCAAGTCAAGTCTGGGTTTGCCTTTTGTAAAGGCAGTTGATAAATAATCTCTCTGTCTCCATTTTAACCCATGATAATTTCGTTTTATTTTCTTCACCTGTCCTTCCTGTGGAAGTGATAGAGCCCTTGGGGACCAGCAAAGGCCACCCCACCACATAAGTCAATCTCAATCCTGATCTCACTAAGAACTCTTATTTAATCAGCTATTGGCAGCTTTTCTATTTGCATTCAATATTTTCTTCCTAGTACATCTTTTATTATTATTCACAGCATTGCCATCCTTTGTGAATGTACGCTGAAAAGCTGCATAAAAAAGAGTTTAATTGAAAAGTTCTGTGAAACAGAAAGAAGTTCTGGAAAAACGTTTTCACTCCAAGTGTACTCTCACAAGTGAGCCTGTGGTTTCAATAAAGCAGATATTAAATGTTAATTGCTAGCTGATAAAAATATGTGAGCAGGAAGGCAAAATGAGCCTGGTCACTCTATCTTAAACTTGCACAGGCATGAATATATATTGTAATCATTGTTGCATGTTAAAAAATTGATTAAATATTTGCACTTGGAAATAAGTAGACTGTTGTTAACTTATTAAACAGAACTTGTAGGAATGCTCATTAAGGCTTAGTCATTTGTCAATAGCACAGATGTGCTACATTTAGATGAAAGAGGTCCAACGGCAAAGAGATTGTAAATTGCCAAAATATTTCTTTTTTCAGTGCATACCAGTAACTGCAAAACAATTAAGTGAACCCAAAACTTTTGGAGGTTTTTGATATGTTTTGTGTTGATTGCTCCTGATTAAGTACTGTCGTGGGTTTGACCCTGGCTAAATGCCAGGCACCTACAACGTTTGCTTTCTATGCTCTCTCCTGCTGCAGCTATGCAGAGGAGAGGAAAAACTAACACAAAACACTGGACTCATGAGTTGAGATAAGATCACTGATAAGGGCCGCACGAGATTCAGGGCAAGAGCAGGCGGGAAACTTAAAGTTGCAAAAAAAAGTGATTTATTAATCTAACAGAGTCAGAGGATAAATTGGAGATAAAAATAAGTTCTTAAGACACCATTTCTTCACTCACCCCTCTTTTCCCTCTTAAGGCACCACTTCTCAGCTCACCCCCTCCCTCCTTTCTAACTAACTAACAACTCCCAGGCAGGGGCAGGGTGTGGGGTTTTTCTTAGGTCAGTCCATCACAATTCTTCTACTGCAGACACTGTTTCTCTATT
>VZRL01001565.1:348155-383898 GCA_013397895.1 Origma solitaria | reverse complement strand
TGGGGGTTCTCTGCATCCCCTGGACCCCATGGGCTGCAGGGGGACCACCTGCTCCCCCATGGTCTTCACCACGGCTGGCAGAGGGTTTTCAGCTCTGGCGCCTAGAGCACCTCCTCCCCCACCTTTCCACTGACCTTGGTGCCTCCATGTTGTTCTCCCTCACATATTTTTACCTCCTCCTCCTCCTTCCCTGGCTAAAAAGAAGTGCGTGCTCACATTGTTTTGATTTCTTCTTAAATATGTTTTCACAGAGGCGTAACTAACATCTCTAATTGGCCCAGGTTTTACCAGCAGCATGTCCATCATTTTACAGCCATCAGAGACTGGCTCTGCTGGACATGGTGGAAAATTTCCAGAATCTTTACTCAGGACATGCAGGAGCCATCTTTGTACCCCACCCTGTTCACTGGCAAAAACTGGGCCAGGCAAAACTACCACAGTACTGACTTGGACTTCTGCTGCTTCACTGTTGGGAGTATTTCAGACTGTCCAAGTCACAAAATCTGATCTAAGTCAGAAGATGACACTGGGCTGTAACCTTCAGGGAGGTAACTGAGCTGTTCCATGGGCTTGCCGTTGTGAAAATGTGTTTTCATACTTTTATTAGGTCATATCCAGTTATTCCATGATGAGATGAGAACCTGTAGTTGACTTTTGTCTCCCTCTGGAACACAAAAATTAACAATTTCATGCAGGTAAAATATTACATCCATTGAAAGTAAAATATTATGTCCATTATTTTCTATTCCAATGCCATTGGAGAATGAATGGATATTATTAAACTTTGTCAGTGAAATGTACAGCTGTGAAAAGAAAGGGTCTGCAGAGATTTTTGTCATTGAGAGATAATTTTCATAGCTCATATTACAGTGGATGTGGAAAAAAATTAACTGGGATAAAAGCGCAGCATCTCACTGCTGTAGATTATAAATAAGAATTTTAGGGACAATAAACATTTGCAGTTTGCTTCCTTCTGTTCTCTTTCCAACACCTTTTTTTTTTCCCAAAGAATGTTTTTGCAGTGAAGTGGGGGAAAAAGAGAAGTGTTTATGGGTTTTCCAGATACACATCTTGCTTTATACTGGAATATTCCTTTTGATGATAATGAATAATAATGATAATAATGATAATAATGATAATAATGATAATAGTAATAATGATAATGATAATGAGAATGATAATGATAATAATAATAATAATAAAACCTTCTATTAAATTGAAATGAATTCTAACTACAATATATTGACCTAAACAGAAGTCTTTTCTCCTTCCTAGCCATGGACAATCAAATCTACTTCATTGTATATTCATGAACAAAACCAGCCTATCAGAGCTATTCTGAGGTGAAAGTTTTGTTATCTCTATTAAACCATTCCCATTACTCCACACAAATTTTTTTATAAAACCTGAAGGGATTAATTGTGCACTCACTGCTGATCTGATGCAAAATGAAACAACAGCAAAAGGTGTTTTTGCAATGCATACAAATAAAAAAAATAGTCTCTTAGTTAATGTCTCTTTTTTTTTTTTTCCTCCACCTGTTTTCATCCTATCCTGGGGTGAGTTATAATGCAAAGTATTTTGAGGAGGTCACACCTGCAGTTATTGTTCAGCTCCCCTCCTCTATCTCCCTGGCACCTTGGTGTGACAGGCTGTTCCTGTACATGTGGGTGTTTGTCCTGACTCTCTTTATCTTGGTGACCACTGGAAGAAAATACCTGCTGTACAGAATGCCATGTTCCAGGGCTGAAAAAGGGAAAAAAGTGCAGCTTTGTTCATGTCAGGATCTTGGATCTCTCAAGCATTAAGTGTGCTCACAGGAGCAGATGTTGCTTGAAGGTGGCCTTGAAATGAGCATATTGAGAGCTCTGATAAATGAGCTGCCACTCTTACAGGCACAGCAGCATAATTTCCTCAAATACATGAGTGTGAAATAAGAACATTTCAGTGTCAAACAGGATAATGTCCTCACATAAACTGTGGAGCCATGCAGAGTTTGATTATCAGAGCATAAATATTTCTGTTAGGTTATTGGAGAGATGGAAAGCTTGTGCTACTCCCTTAAATATGTTCATCTCTACGTAAGTTTTTTGTAACTTCTGTCAGAGACCAGAGACATAGGAGGCAACTGAGTGAGAAGTCTGAGAGAAAGAGTTTTAAGTTTAACAGCAAAAAGCTGTTAGATGAACACTTCAAATAACAATTTTGAGTCAAAATTGGGAACATATTGGAAATTTATTAGCCATAGACATATTCAAAGAAGAAACAGCTTTCAGGCATTTATATACACTATAACATCCAAAACTTTTTACAGACGCTCCCAAAAATCCACCCAGTTTATCGCATCATGGTGTTTTGTTTCTTTTCGTTACTACCAGGACATCTCATCTATCTTTGTTTAGTGTATAATCCAAGCTTTATCCGGCTAAACAGTGCTTTATTAAGTTTGCCATCCTTAATTACCATTAAGTTTTCTGGCGTGCACAAACCCATGAAGTGGCTCCTTTACTGCACCTGCAGTGTATTAATCAAGTTTTGTGGGGTATATAGGCCTCTGACCCCTTAACTCTCTCAAGATATCTTTCTTGTTCTATGACATCTAATTAATTCCTAGTTATATGATAACCATTAAACTATTCTTTATTGAATTTTGTTCTTCAGGTATTGATTGAGTTCTCTAAGGTGTGTGGGTCCCTGGAGTTCCTTTCTGCAGGTGCAATGAGGTAATTTCTCAGGGTCTTTTACTGACACTCAGCCAGCACAGATCTAAATCAAAACCAGTTAAAATAATGCAGTCAAACATTGCTTAACTAATCAAACATAGTTCATTACAAAATTTTTTAAAAATCACAAAACTGCTGGCTAACTAAGCAGTCCAGTCAGGGTCATTTTTGCACTAATTTTCCACCATCGCTGTTCTACACAGTAACTAAGCAGTGCAACAGCCTTTCATATGCCTACCTAATATGTTTATGCAGCTGGCAAATAAATTCACAACCTGCTGATAAGGTTTGAGTAGGTGCAAAGAGAAAAAATCTTTAGTCTCAAATTCCCTAAGTAAATATATTTAGTGTTTAGTGTTTTCTATCTTTTTTTTTTGTTTGTTTGTTTGTTTGTTTGTTTCTGGACAAAGAATGAAGGACTGTGGGAGGATGTCCATTTTGGCACTGATCTAAAGGAGTGAAATACATAGTTCACATCTGGATAAGATGAGAATAGACAGTACTAAATTCCCCAGGTAGATAAAACACAAAAGAATTTGTCGGAGATGTTTATGAAAATTTTTCAACCAAAATTGTTCATGACAATTGACCCAGAGTTATGAAAACTGTACCTGAAAAAAAATAGCAGTACCATCGGTATTTTCAAAGTAAGTTTCCAGTAGCCATACAGCAAATCTCCAAGCTCCATGCCAAGTGCAAAAGTCTGTGTTCAAATATTCTCTTATAGCAATGGGTATGTCAGACAGATGATTTAGTTTTAAATTTTAAAGTTTTAGTCAAACCATGGAAAAGCAAATTACTGCAAATCCGTGTCTACTCATTCCATTAATTTCTAACTTTGCAAGTGAAATCTACGGCTTCAGCTCACAAGGCTTTCAGGACACAGCCTGTGTGTAGCTCCTACTGTTTCCTGCAAAAAGCGTTTCTGTGATCTCCTTTTATGTACAGACCTGCTTGGTTTGAGAACAGCATGAGCCCAGGGGTTTCATCACAGGTTTTACACAGCCATCCCATATACAAAGGCAAAACAAACATATCTTTGTGTCCTCTGGAATGTCTACATATGCAACAGAACCTTAAAAGGGTTTTTTTGGAGAAATTCAGATGTTTTATCTCACTGGCAAGTTTTGTGCATGTACATATGGGGTGGTGGGTGAGCTGAAATCAAGTACAAAATACAATGTGGCATAAGCACACAGCTTTTAGCGACACAAATTTATCTCTGCTATTCATAAACAGTGTAATAAAAAGATACCAATTCAGGAATAGAACATGTTTTATAGCAGTTTTTTGTTTGTTTGTTTGCAGTTTTCACACTAATGCAATGATCCTAATTTATTACCCATTTGAAAGGAATTCCTATATAAATGCACTTTTCTTCATACTCCTGCTCACAGCAAAGATTTGGGCCTGAGTACCGGTTTCATCAGTGTTAGGTAAGAATGCCAGGCCTGAATTTTAGTGAGTGAACAAAATAAAACCGAGATCCCAAGCTAGTGCTCGTTTTCTCAATGCAATGAATTGCTGGGAAAAGAAAACTCCCGCTTTTGCATTTTTCAGAATGATTTTCAAGGCTGTAGGGAAAAGTTATAGATCTAAAATATTTCTGGTCAATAAATAATACCACTTACTTCTGTTATTAATAGGACTACTCACAAAGCTGTAGTTTGGATACTTTCTGACAATTTTCAAGCTTACACTGATTTTTTCTTTAGTATAGGAGATATCAGTCACACCGTTCATATAATTGGCTGGCTTCTCTGCCTTGGGACAGCACGTGAGGAGAAAAAGCCCAGTAATTTGAAAAAAGCAGAGGCATTTTCAGGCTGGACTGTGAGTGTGGGTTCCTGTGTCTGCCTGGGGACAATCTTTTTTGCAGTTTATTGCTCAGTCACCAGCATTCCCTACAAGAGACCCAGGCAGCCCCTGCAGGCTCCCACAACATTATCAGAAGCACTGGCTGGAGGCACAAATAGCTTTTTGCAAAACACTCCTGCCAGTTTTTAGGTCACCTGCTTCCAGCTGCATGAGCCTGAGTTATCACCCACTCCTGGCCTGGAGAGACTCAAGAGGTCTATCAGAAAAAAGCATCATATCCTGAAATAAGAGAGTTAGACTCTTATCTCACAAAGCCTTGCTCCCTGTTGTCTAGTTAGTATTGTTCACAGCACCCAGATGACCCAATCAATCCCAAATACTTTACAAAAGACAGGATTAAAAGAGAAAGAGAAAGAGAAAGAAAAGAGGAAGAGAAAAGAGAAAGAGAAAGAAAAAAGAGAAAGAGAAAGCAAAAAGAGAAAGCAAAAAGAGAAAGAGAAAGAGAAAGAAAAAAAAGAAAAAGATAAAGAGTAAGAGTAAGTAAGAGTAAGAGAAAGAAAGAGAGAGAGAAAGAAAAAGAAAAAGAGAAAGAAAAAGAAAAAAAAGAAAAAGAAAAAGAAAAAGAAAAAGAAAAAGGAGGGTGCCTTTTATGATGGATAACTTGGAGTCAAGTTGCACCGGAGAGCATAATGGACAGATTTTTAATCTCAGAACTGCATAGAAAACTGGCAGCCTGCCAGAAATCATCAGAAAACCTCAGTCTGGAGTGGTGGAAATGCAAAGCCTGCTCTCTGCTGAGGGTGGTGTGGTATTACCTGCAGCTGAACAAGCACACATTTGTCACGCAGCAGGGAGGCAACAGGCATAGCCGCTCCCAAGAAAAACCTCCAAATCTGTGCATAATGAAAAAAATCTGTCTTGAAAAGGGCTTGGCAAAGACACAACTTCCCAGACTCAATGCAGCATTTTGGGTTCTGTACCTAAGTAATTTACAACGGAGAGTTAGAAACCCAGAGGGAGCTTAGCCAAACTTGCATTTCCTCAGAGAAATACTTCACCACCACTGTAACTCCCTGCTGGATTCAGGGGGTACTTTCAGAGGTCACAGTTGCACATATTATTCCCATAAACTCTGGTTTGTGGAGTCAAGAATGCCTGGTGTGGTTTACAGTCATATTTTTCAAGTAATATTATTCATGTTGTTAAAATAAGGATGCATTTCCCTATCTGCCTTTTCATTCCTGCAATCACCTTCACAAAAGATACTGTTGTGGCTTCAGCCAGCACACAAGTTTAGTTGTAAAGGAAAAAAAACATCCTGAACATATTAAAACAGAGGCAGGGAAGGTGGAGTTAGTGTTTGATGTAAAACCCTGATGTAGTTTTATAGTTTAAGTGAAAGAGAAAAAATTCCTCAGTAAAGATAACATCCCTTAACGTGGCTTAGGATGTATATTAATTGGTTCATTACAGCAGTGTAAGGTAATGATGAGCATTAATTGTTTCTGTTTGTGATCCATTTGACCATTTTCACAGAGGCTGTATCTCGGCCAATGCTGCATTGACTCACTTATTCAGAAATTGGGCTAAATTGAACACTAGTCATCATGCTGGCCTTCAAGCCTCCCTCCCTTCAGCCTCCCTTGCACAGGAATAAATGTGGCAATTTAACAGAACACTCCCGAAGTCTAAAGGCAAAACTCTAAAGAAGGAAATAATTTATTAGAAGACTTTGCTCACACAGTGTATGTAATACAAATTTTACCTTCAGCCTCCATTTCTGCATTTTGCTTAGAGATCACTGGGGACGAAGCACAAAGATCTGTGTGTTCAGCAAACAGCTGAGGCCAAAAAGACAGATGGTATCGGTGCTGAGTGGGCTGGAGCGGTGGCTCCAGTGAGAAAAGACTGGGGGATGCCCTTGTGCCAGACAGCTCCATCATGGAGCAGCTGTCAGTAAAAGCTGAGCCTGGCGGTGGCATCGCTGTCAGCTCTGTGACAGCCATGGGGGAGAAAGGGTAAAAAACACTGCACAGCAGCTGTGGGATAGAGGAGTGGGACAAATGTGAGAGAAGGAGCCCTGCAGACAACCAGGGCAGAGCGAGAGGAGGGGCAGGAGCTGCTCCTGAGATTCCCCTGCGGCAGCTCATGGAGAGGCAGCTGTGCCCCTGTAGCCTTCAGAAGTGAAGAGGGGAACAGAGATCCCCCTGCAGCTCCTGCAGGAGCCCAGGCCGGAGCAGGGGATGTGTCCTGAAGGAATTTACAGCCCCTGGAGGGCCTCTGGCCGGTGGGGACCTACAATGAAGCAGTCTGTTCCTGAAGGAATTGTACCTCATGGAAAGGATTCCCACTGGAGCAGCTCTTGGTGGCATTGGGGGAGGTGTTTTATCCTCCTCTGCTATTTACTGGCAATAAATTAAATTAATCTTCCCCATGTTTTGCCCATGATAGTAACTGGTGGGTAATCTCCTTGTCCTTATCTTGACCTATGAGCTTTTAATCTTATTTACTCCCCCTGTGTTGCTTAAGGAAGAGGGGGAGTGAGAGGGTGGAGATACCTCTTTTAGGAGCAGGGAAAAGGGTGTGGATGTAAAGGAAAAAGCACTGGAACTTGCTCAATTTCAGCAGTAGCTACAGTAGCAGATTTGACAGATTTCCAGACCTTGAACTATGCCAGTTCTATCCCTCCCTGAATCATCTTATTGCAAATCAGTTTGGTGCCCAAGACTTTGTGCTGTTTGTTTAACACTCAACAAGATTAATTGTTAGATTTGAGGGTGTTTAGGGACTGCCTTTCATTCTTGATTAAAAACAGCAGCAATGACCATGATAATAATAATAATAATAATAATAATAATAACAAAAATCTAAAAACAACAGCAGCAACAGAAAATGGTCAAGGAATTACAAACATCAAATGCCACAGTGACATCAAGTGGTGAAACACCTCATGCTGCAGTTTCAAAACTGAGTTTCTGACACTTCTCACGTCTCTCTCATGGTCAATGTCACTTGTGGTGTTAGAATGCATTTTCCTTATCTATATCTTGCTTTTCATACAGAAAACAATAATAAAATTCTCTCCCACCACCACCCAAAAGTTTAAATCAAACCTAGTAAGAGGAAAGCCAAGGTTTAACATTTTATATTCTCAACAGGTGGATTTGATCCTGCTTGTATCGTGTCGGTGACAGAGCTCACCAGGAGTAAATTTCTCTTTAAAGTAACAGTTTGAGAAGTTTCTCTTTCCATTTATTCATCAAAATCTAGAGGTATGCATCCTCTTCAGAGAGAGAGAATATCAAAATTTGTTTGTAATTTACTTTCAGATCTTGGTTACATTCTCATTTTATTAAGAACTTTTCTTCATTGAGCCCTTCCTTGAACTGTCCCCACACACCCCCCAAATGAGCAGTTTTAATGTCTATCATAATACAAAATGTTTTTCCACCTGGGTAATACTTAATGCTTCTGTGTTCTTAGGTTTATTTGATTTCAGCCGCCACTTCACAGGTGGCTCATTTTTCATCTCATTTAGGAATGCTACCAGTATAACATCTATACTAAAAAATAATGGTATTAAAAATAATTTGCTTGGTGCTGTCATTACACAAACAATATTTAATTGTGTGATATTACTATTTTTCCAGATTTTAGTAGTTTACTTCGACAGATTCACTTGCATTTGTGGTGCAATCCGTTCTTCAGTTTGCATTGTAGTAGCTGTGGCATGCAATGCATGGCTTAGTGAACAAAAATATTCTTTCTTACAGGACTTAAAATGGATTTATAACAAGACTAGAGCCATGAATTTTCCCTCTTAAAAGCACAATTAAAACACATAGTTGACATTACTCACATGCTAATTCAGAAAAACAATTAAGGCTCATTAATTTGGATGTGAGCAGAGTTAAACACATGCTTTAAAAGTCTAGCTGTTAACCTAAAAAAAAACCCCCATGCAAGTATTACTTGTACTGATTGTAAATACATTGATGTATTAATCAGTTTAAATAACTAGAGAATTATGGAAGAATTGCCTTGTTTTGTTTTTTTTTACCACATGAGTAGCACATGAACTGTGAGCCCATTGTCACAGAATTTCCAACCCAAAGGTTCTGATTTATTAAATCATATCCTGGTAGGAATTCATATTATGCATGCAAGTAATGGTAGGAGGCCTTTATTCCTTCTATTGATGTGGAAGATTATTCAGGGTGAAAATGGATTATCAAATGTTTTCGATGCGAGAGGAGCTCTCCTCTGAGAAATGTCCAGCCATCCACAGCCACTGCAGTGAAAAAAAATATGAAAAGTGCACAGCCCTTGTCTTTGTTTTTCACTTCTAATAGGTGAATTGAGTGAAGAAAAATATGAATGACAGAGAGAGAATACCTTTAATGTAAGTCATTATTAGTTTCCACTTCCCTTCCTGGGGAGCCATCCCATATTTCTTTTCTAGGGTAATAAGGTGTCAGGCAGCAAGACAAAGGCCTGAGTGGGGCTTACAAGGCTTACCTAAGAGATACACAAGGTCTAGAAAGAATCATTTTAGCATCCTGAATTATTGATGGAAGTCAAAGCATTGGGAGGATTTATCTTCCTTTTTTATTCTTTCCTTTATTCTTTTCTTTCCTCTCTCTCGCAGTGCTGCGCACAAGCAGAGATGGTGGCTTAAATGCTTGTTTTTCCTGTTGCTGTAGGGCCTCTCCATGACAGATTAAGTGATGCAGTGAAAACAGAGAGAAAGAACATGAGTGCTTTGGAATAATACACTTTTCAATTACAGAGATTGTAAAGCAAAAAGTTTAAATAGGAAAAAAGTCGCACTTGGCAGGGCAACATCACAGAAGACTTCCCTTCATCGACTGCATGAATTCAGATGAACAACACTCAGATATTTAAGAAGAGGAATTCAAGAAATTTTTTTTTGTGTGTGTAAATGATAAGAAATGAACAATACAAAGATTCAGGGTTGTGTGTTTCTTCAAATGGCAGATTTTTTTTTTCTAAAGGTCCAGGTTTTGCAGCAGGTTTGAAGGGCTGAGTAGAAACTTTCCCTTTCAAACAGAGAAATGTCACTGCTTTCATTCTGGGGAGGAAAGAAAAAGCAATTCTGCCTGCCCATGGTCCTGAAGATCCCATCAGAAAACAGGCAAATCCTGATCTGCAAGCAGAAATATCTATTCTTTTTCAGGCCAGCTATCTAGCTGCACTTGCCTATCTAAAATGGAGAAAAAAGGGTCCTTTCTGTGTTGACTGTCACTGCTTTTGCTGTATGACTGAATGTAGCCTTTTTTCATTACATGGAATAAGGCTGACTCGCAAATAGAGGGGAAAAAAGAGATCTGAAATCATTTAGGCTGCGAGGCCAGTTTCTGCAGCTCTGCTTGAGTCTTGCTGTAACACAGATAAGTAGCAGACGTGTAATGGGTTCCAGACACAGAACTGGGGCTGCTCACTTGCTGAGGAGTCCACTTGCTCTCAAGTGCATCTGAATTCCAGGAGCTTCAGCTAATCCAGGACATCTGCTGCCTATGTACAGAAGTTATGAAAGGAATTCGTACCAAAAGTTGAAAATAGATACATAGATATTTGTGTGTATAGAAATATACAAATATTCATGGGCACATAGCCTCACCAACTCCCACAGAAAACTTGCCATTCAAGAAATAATTTATTTTCTGGTTTGGAAATCAATAATATTCCAGTGCAAGCACCAGAGCAGATCTGACTGAAGTTTCACTGTCCTTTGAGATGCTTTGTTAAAGACAGCATTAAAAGCATCAGAAATTAACGTAAAAACCATTAGCACTCTTTCCTGAGGGTACACACTCTGTTTACATTTGTATCCATCTCTGTAGACATGTAGGAAAAAAGTCACTGATTAGTCAATTAAATAATGACATATTTTTGTCCCTCACTTAAAGAATTTTTAAAAGTTGCTTTGGTTATTCATTGAGTTTAACCTGCTTTTGGTATTTTGCTTGGAAAAGATCAACCAAACCATAATGCATTTGTAAAATTACAGGTTTTTCATCCCATAGATAAGGTGTGGGTCAGTATCCTGTATGTTATTTTGGAATTAGGGCATTTTGCCTTAAAATTCTGCAAGAAGACTTACAGAAGACAGTGCTAATTTTTGATACTGAATCCCTATGTAGCTTAGAAAAATCTATTTCACAGTTTCAAGCGTAATTTTCAGACTAATCTAACACATTGCCACAGAACATTCATGTCATGGGGAGTTCATACACACAAAACAGAGCCTTTAAATTTTATTAATGACTGCTACCTGGGCTACACAGACCTCCAACACTTTGACAAACAAACAGGGCCTCCTGACAAGGGGGAGATGCCATATTTTGTGAGTGTGGAAATTCCCAGTTGCTTCTGAAACATCTCTCCCTGTACTGCCAGCAATTTCCCAGCAGCACGATTTGGGAGCATAATTTCTAAAGTCAAATAAAACACCAGCAGCATCCCTGCCATTGTCATGGGGTGATGTCAGGCTGCAGGTGAGTGGCAGCAGGGTGGTAACACTGAAAAGCTGAAAAAACCCCAAACCTTGGAGAGGATGTGGTGGCACATCTTCACCTGTGTGAAGGTGTAAGATTTGAGTGAGCCTTAGTAACTCTCCGAAGCAAGGAGAGGTTCAGTAAAAACACTTAATTCAGTGGAATAAGGGCTTAGTTGTATCAGCCAATACAGCAAAAGTAAGGCTGTTTCTGCAAAAATTAGATCTTTACAGTCAGATGCACAGAAGGAGTCACCCACAAAAACAGATTCTCATGAACATTTTTGATAAACACAAAAAGACCTAGTGTGGGGCACCTTAGGCACGTGCTGAGCTACCCCAGGGAGAAATATTTTGTGCAAAGTTTGGAAAAGGTGAGCTTTGCTGTAGAAACTTATACCAAACATCAAAGATCTTCTGTGCAGCCAATTTGGTTATGTGACAAATGCAAGAATGTAAGACATGTCTCATCATATACATATGTTTTTAGACTGAACAGCCTGGAGGACACAATAAAAGGAGACAAAGAATAGACCTTTGCAAACAGAACTGCTGCTCAGATCCCATTCAGGAAACAAAATATATTGGAAAAGTACTTGTTAGACTGGCCATTGTAATGTGAAGCCAAGGACCAAACCTTCTGCATAGGAGAAGAGGGAGACAATGACCTGAGGAAAGAACATTAATATCTTTTGTCAAATACTTTTGACAAAAACATGGTGTGGGTAGGATGGCAGACAGTGCTAACCATCTTCCAGAGAAATAAAAGTGTATAAATAATGATCTGTATTTACAACATTTAAAAAAAGAAAAAAAAAAAAAAGAAATGAGAAGCCCTAACTGGAGCAAAAATGCACGTATCTGGTATAACTTTTGCTATAGTTAAGGAAGATGCAGATTTTTACATTGGAGAAAACACATCTTGAAAAAGTTATGGGAAAACTATTGCTATATCCAGCTATTTGTATCCACATTTTGGTGCAAATAATGTTCCTCCAAGGATGTTACTCTGCCTCAGTATGTGACATTCCAGTTCCACAGAAGAAAACAAAATGTGAGTCTGCTGGAAATATTAAGAGGAAAGTACATCCAAGAGTTTGGGAGAGGCTGCTCAGCTCTATGTCAGCGAGAAAGGGAACACATTCTCAGCAGGCAGAGGGAAGGAACTTTGTCTTGCAGGATTTACAGATGGCAAATGGGATGTATTTACATAAAATGAAATACTTTTCATGACAAACGATTAGACTAAAAATTTTAATCAGAACTATTTACTGTATGGTACAAAAGTTAAAACTACTGGGAGTGTGTTGTGTAGTATAGTGAACCAGATCAAAGCAATGAAATTAAAGCCATCATATTAAAGGTGGTAAAAATAAACAGTTATTAAATAGAGATGTATGGTCACCAGTTCAAAGAGGTCCTCAGATGCTTTCCCACCCCCCACCTCCTTTCAGTTCCTCCTGCTTCGTGGGCACCCTTGTCCAACAATTCACAGCAAATTTTAAAAGAGTGAGAGAGGTCGGCATGGAAAGAACAGCTCATGGGAATAAAGTCTTTCAGATTTATGAAAAACATTCATCTTCTAGTGAAAGGCACCACCCTGACCAAAGCACCTGCTGATGGCATCTTGGTGATGGCACAACCCTGCCAGCATAGCATTAGATTGTCTTGAAAGCAATCAGCAATCTTTATATAGTGAGAAGATGCAATTTATAAGTAAGTTTTCAACAAAAAAAAAAAAGAAACAAAACAAAATAAAAACAAACAAAAAAACTAACAAAAAAAACTCTGTTAAGAGTGAAATCCTGACACTCAACCAGTTAATGTGCAGTGATAATTTTTCAATGTGCAAGTGCAATATATTTGTGCTTCCCCTCACATATGTCAATACATATTTCAATATATGCCTGTCTTCAGCCTGTGAATCACTCCCACACAGTGAATTTTTTCAAATGTGGCAAAAAACCGATCAAACAGAAAAAACAATGCTCCTCTCAGTTCAAGCTCTCTTTCAAAAGAGACACATTTATAAAAGCAAGTGGAAGTAAGTAGCTCCCTATACTCCAAATTCAGTCCCTCCATTTTCCTTTGATAATGATGAAGACTTCATAAGATTATTCCAGACTCAGTCACAAAAAACACATTGCTTTGATTCTTTTCCCCCTTCTGGAGCTATAACACATCTGAATTTCTGTTTCAAAAGTGCAGTATTAGCATGAGACTCGCAGGCTGCTTTACAAGCTTCTTAGCAGAAAATATGTAGAGGAAATATTTATTCTGCTCTTCTGATCATCCTGGTCTTCACAGGCACTCTGTCACGTCACCCTGGTGACACAAATGACAGTCAAAATTTCAGGCACTGTGAGTGTCTAACATGCTTATTTTTGTGAGATAAAAAATGCAGCTCAGCAATTCGTCAGGGAGGAAAATACTGGATTTGCCACTTCGGGACAGACAGGCTTCAACAGGGTGAAAACCAGGACAATAATTCCTGATTGCTTCGTTGCACAACAGAGGACATCATCCTTAGGCTGTTTAGCTATTTAACTTCTAATTAATCTCAGAGAGGTGGATATCTTTCTAAGGATCTGCTGGGGCATGGGAAGGACAGGGGGAATACCAAAATTTTTTTAATATATTCTTGGCAAAGTCTTGAGCTTGTTTCCTTATTAAGAAGTATATGCATGGTCTCTTGTATCAGACACTGACACAAATTCAGTCTATATATATATATATATACATACATATATATATATATATATATTTAATGCTGAATGGCACCTTCATTTAGCCAGCAGAGAACACAGCCTCATACAACACTAAGTACCGCTGGTTCCTGTTGCTGTTGAATTCACAGGAGGTGCTCAGCATCTGCTGGGACTGGGTCGGAAGGAATTTAAGCTCAACCCTGCAGTTTGTCCTGATTGCAGGATATTTTCAGCGGAGGAAGTCAGCATTGGCAGGCAGACATTTGACAAGGATGTTCTACAAGCAGACATTTCTTCTCCCAAAAGGTACAGGCAAATACTACAAAGTCAGCAGAGCAGAATTTAAGTTACACTGCATCATTAGAGCTGAGAGGAATCCTCTCTTCTCGAGCTGCCTCCCTTGCACCATCCAGGCAAACCCTGACTCAAAATTCGGCTAATTGAGAAAGAATGACTTGAGGAGAAGTTTTCCCCATGACTCTTTGCTAGTAGGTCATTTGTTAAGACTGTAATTTGTTGTGCTAAATTTGCTGTCCTGTCTGACCTCCACAATTACTGTAGTGTTTTAGGAATTTTGAAAAAAAACAAACAAAAAAAAAACCAGACCAGAGAGGATGAGCAGAATGCGAAGCCTCCACAGAATATTACTTTTATTATTTTTTTTTTAAATCCAGATGGTCTGGAAGACATTCCTGCATGGCTTAACCTCTCTGGCACTGTGACAGGGACAGGCTGTGATCACACATGTCCATCATGGCATGAGGAGAACGTGACATGCTGGGCCTCCAGGCAGCACAGGCCAGGCATCAGCCCCTAACATCTGCAGAAAAATGTATTTTCTTTCCCCCCTCCCCCCCGCCCCCCGCCTTGCTTTTAGTGCAGGCCCCTTCAAAAACCTACTCTAAACAATAATTTTATTTGGTTTTGGTCTCAGCCCTTGGATATTATGAGTGAAGTTGGCAAAGACTCAGACAATTTAGAATTATTTTCTTACCTGTGGCACAGACTGTGTAGCCAGGGTAAAGTTCAAGAGGTGCTCACCTGCAAACAGCAGGAGAAAAGACAGCCACAATCGTTTAGAAAACTAGTTATTTCCCCCAAAAAGGTGTTCTGGGATGCTTAGATGTGAGTCTTCCTTTCACTGTAAGGCACATAATAAATATTACAATTTTTTAAAAAAATGTCATAGGTAAGGGAAGGATAGAACTGCTTAGTGTGAAATAAAAAAAAGGGAAGCAAATTCTGTTCCCACTGATTTCCCAAAGGCTGGGACCTCCCAGAATTGCTGTCCCTATTTCCTAAGTGTGCCTGGATTCTGTTTCCTCTTCCTGATAGGGAAAAGGAATCAAATACTGGAAGGATATTCCAACACAATTGCTGATTATAAATCTGTAGCCTTGAATCAAAATTTGACCCTTACTAGAATCTTACATATATTTAATTGGAAAGTATCAACGCAATTCTCCATAAAAAGGTGAAGGATAGCATTTCTTAATGAGTGAGGAGGAGGAGACAAAACAAAACTTATCACTCAATTTTAAATGATTTATGGACCACACACAGGGTTAAAATTAAAACTAAGGTATTGAGGAAAGTAAGGAAAGGGAGGGCTGAAGAGAAGGGAAGCAGACTCATACCAAAACTTCATTTCCTCTCTATCTTTAATATCCATTTTTGCCTTCTCTTAGTATAGAGTTCTTCAGCAACACTTCTCTCAATGAATCACGATGGCTAGTTTTGCTTTTTGGCACATTCTTCTTATTTATGATTACATTCCAGCATTTCCTTTGCCCTGTCAGTCCTACGAAAGACAGTACATACTCAACAAGTAATAGAAAAGCCAGGCATATTTCCTGTCCTATGTAATTGAAGTCAGCACACATACGTGCAGGTGTGCACATATGGGGGGAGGGCTGTCCCACCAGCATTCCCAGCTTTTCCCAGGTCCTTGTCCAGCATCTGAGCCGTTCTTTTCCATTCTGTGCTGCATCAGAAATGATCCCCTGTCCCTGCCAAGCTCCTCCAACTGAGAAATTGCTTTTACATATGCTACTCCTGCTTCAAGTGTGCAGGCAATCCCTTCTGCCGTGGTCCCATAAATCCAGACTCTGGATTATTTTTCTGGTTTGTTTTTTTTTTTCCCCCCAGTGCAGGCCTTCTGAGACTAAAACACACATTTCAGCCCCTCTGTGTGGGTGTATTTCAATTATGTCAATGTAAGGACACAAAGGTGACTACATCTCCTGTGAAACACGGACTTTTGTCACCTCTTGTGTCACCTCTTCTTGTGTCAGTTGTGCATTCTGACAGAGACCCTCATGAAGCCCCATTTGAACATTAATTTTCGCTGGTACTGGAATGCTAATGAGGAAGGACGTGACATAATACATGTGTGACCAAAGCCACCGAACCTCACCCATGAGATGTGATTGCTCCACACCTTCGCGAAGGGACAAAAATTGTAGTAGAAAGGGGGGAATTCGGGGCACAAAGTGCTGGAGGGGGAGAACACCTCTGCCTGCTTGGAATCAATCAATAGACTGTGTTTCTCCCCCTCTCCTGAAGGTGACGCCTAAAGATTTTTGGTTTTTTTGTATTTTTTATATATTGTTCATTTTATAGACCATTAATATGTGGTTATAGAGCTCCTGGTATTTTTCCTACCCTTTCTCTTAGATTTTAGAGTAATAAGCTAAACTTCTAACACATTCCTGAAATACTGTTTAGTCTTATTTTCAAGTGGAGGACCTACAAGAAGACATAAAAAGAAGGGGACCAAGGAAGCCCTGGACCAACCCCAATGGGGCAGTTTTTTGGGGGAAAAATTGCCTGACCAACTGCTCTTCTAATTGGACAGTGTTTGCTAGATATGGTAATTTGTTAAATCTATAACGATTGTGAAATATTACCAGTTTAATGAAATGGTAAGGTGCAGAAATGTAGAAACCTTACCATTTCAATACTGCTGCAGGGGGTTTTGTCTTTTGATATTAGGCAACAAAGGGACACCTTTAAGACCTCTGGAGTGGCTTGGAGGGGAATGCTGTCCTCTTTTAAGCTTTAAACTCCATTCTTACATGTAAATGAAAGAAACTTTGGGGTAGAGAAGCATCTGAGGACTAAGTGAGGATTTATTTCTAAATCAGTACCCCACCTAGGAGGACAGTGTAATATCTGATAAAGTGCTGAGCTGACTGTCATGTCATATGTAGATTTTCAGGCATTGGAAAATGTTAGGTCACTCTCAAAGAAATTTCCTAGAGGTTCTTCTCTAGGCCACAGTGATATTAAAGGAGGTAATAATTTAAAACCAGCACTTCCTTCAAAATTCCTTCAAGTCTATGGGACAATTTCCACTGACCACAGGAGAAAGTGCTTGACTGGATCTTGATTTTCACTGAGTTGTTGTAGAATTTAACATTAGAAGGAGATATATTTGGAAACAGATAAACTTCTTAATTACTCTGTGTGCATATGCTACTTTTAAATAACAGAAGAAATTTCAGTGGGGATGAAAAGAAGGAGAAAAATGCAGATACTAATTTAATAAAATCCAAGCTTTTCTTCAACAAACTGAATGCAGTGGCAGATTAATTATTTTAATTGAAGGTTTGTGGTAAAATGTAATGCTACCAAAGGAAGGGAGGATTATTTAAGAAGCAGATGCCCATAGGTCTTGTTTGTTACCTTAAAGCATCTGATTGCACTAATTTGTAGAAAATAAGTGTCTTCATAGTTTTGAAAATATGTCCATAAAGAGTCCAGGCTTGATCTAAAAAAAAAAAAATTAATCCAATTTCAAAGGAAAACCCCTGTGTTTGGAAACAGTTACTAAAACAAATTTCTTTTGCATTTTGGGAAAGCAACTGTTGTGCTATTTCAGCACACTTGTGCCATAAATAACTTCTAAGAATTAATCTTACCCAATTTTTTAGGGTTTTGTAATCCATATATTCAGGGATTTAAAGCCAGAGAGAGCATTAACTCATCCAGCCTGTCCTACAGAGTAAAGCCCAGGGAATTCCATGCAGTTCCTATTACAAGAGTACACACTGTGGCCTTAAGTCTTCTCCTGGGACAGCATCCTGACCTGCCTGGTTGACTCCAGGAGATGGAGAACATGCCCCTTCCCTGATCAGCTCATGCTGTGATTAATCCTCTGCTGTGTTTAATACATGTATCTTATTTCTAATTTTAATGTGTGTGCATGTGCCTTAAATTGGCAGCGCTCAGCTTTCATTGTCTGGAAGGTGATACATCCCCAAAATGCGCTTGGTTTTGGAAGGAGACGACCCTGGTCTCTGCAGAACCACCAATAAATCACAATTACGAAAACCAGCACGGTTTATAATGAGGGGCAAGGGATTTGTTCATTTGTCTCTGTGTTACTTTATGTGGCTGATCCTTCATCGAAAATCGTGGCCAGCTCCAGCCATTGGCTTTTTCAACGCTAGGATTGAGAGTGGTGGGAAATTTGAGCTTTGACTCCCTTATTAGTGCTATTATTATTTACTGCAAGGCTGTGTGCTGGAGTGAGGAGGTCTCTGCTTCACAAGGCATTTGTTTCATGTGAACAAAAATTTTATGATTGAAAATGAGTAACGCTGGTAGACTGCAAGAACACACTAATTTGAATTTGCTACTAAATAGAAGGGAAAAAAAAGAGAAACTGCAAAAATAAACCTAAAACCCAACACCCCAAAACCAAAACCAAACCCAAAACCAAAACCAACACCAACCGATCAGCCAATCAAAAAACCCCAAAACCTCAAAAAAACAACAAAAAACCCCCAATCCCCTAAAAACCCACGGCAACAACAAAAAAACCCAAATCAAACCAGAAACCAAAAACCAAAAGACCAAACCAGACAAAAAACCAAAACAAAACAAAAATGAACCCAAAAAACACCAAAAAACAAACAAAACTCCCCAAAACAAAAAAAATCCAAACCAAAATAAACAAACAACAAAAAAAAGCCCCGAACCAAAAAACAAACAATCAAAAAACCCAAAACCACCAACAACAAAAAACCCAAACCAAACCCCGAAACCAAATCAATAAACAAAAAACACCCCAAAAAAACCAAAGCAAAAAACCCAAAAAAAACCCCAAAACCCCAAACTTCTCTCATTCCGCCCAGGAGGGTCATAGAAAAGCTGAGCTGTACTTCTCTGAAAATTAATTTCCTTTGTTGAATCACTAGTTCTCCTTGCATCTAATTGCCAAGAAAAAGACCCCTGTGGGTGCACGGTGGAGGAAAGTTATGGAGCAAACACAGCACGAGCAGCCACAGTTTTTTGGTGCAGGGATTTGTGATCCCACTAGGGAGAGCTCATGCACTGTGGGTTTTTTTTTTCCTCACAGCAAACAACTGTTGCAGCGCAGTCCTCTCTTTCCCCTTCCTCACACCACCCCTCGGGACTGCAAGGCCTGAAACATGTGCGTATAATATTTAAAAAATGCAGAATGCAGCAGGAAATAGTTGTCGTGGTTTTGCCTGCACTTTCCCTCTCAGGTAATCAGATTTTCCACTTCCTTTCTGAGGTATAGGACTTGATAACAAAACTGCAACAGACGACTGTGTCTGTTGCCGATATTTTGTTGTTTTGGTTTGGTTTTGTTTTTTTTTAGTAGGTCATGAACTACATCCCACTGACCCCCATCCCTTGCTCATATTGGGAGCCCATCTTTCTGCACCCTGATTTCTTACCTGTAAAATTGGGATAGTGACACTTTTTTGCGCCTGCCTTCGCTATTTGGTTGGCACAGCCTTCAAAGCAGGGCTGGATGTGCCCTCACTTTCAACTGCAGCCCCTTGTTTTTACTGTGTCCTGAGCAAGACATTGCCTGAAGCACATCCCCTGCACAAAAAGGAAATAGTAACAATAGTTGGGGGAAGACGTTTGTTCTTTACAGTAAAGCTGGGCATGAGGGGAGCGAGCAGGGTCATTTTTTATCCTCAGAAAGCTGGCTTGCATTAAAGTACAGTTCCCATCTGGGAGCTGATGCTGATAGTTCCCTAAATGTTAGTTCCCTGCTGTTTCCTAAATGGCTGCAGGGATCCTAAAAACCGCCAGAGGCTGCTGTGAACAAATAACAAGGAAAAATCCACCACCCAAGTCCATTGTAGGACAAGCAAGTCTTCCCCCTTCCCACATATATTCCTATCTCCCCTTCCTTCCCCTGCTCAAGGGCCAGAGTCAGCAGCCTCCTCACTAAAAAAGCTAAAGACACCAACAGAAACTTGAGAAAACCCTGCAATTATGAATCAAATTGCAAACTAAATGGTTCTTTCAGTGAGGAAAAAAGGAAAAGAGCCAGAGTAGTGCATCTAGAGAAATTATTCTTTTGTCACAGCGGAATATTACATATTTGGAATATTACATATTCCTCTTGAGTTCTTGATGTGGAAAATATGGAGCCTTCCAGTGTCTTTTTTAACACTTCCTCATGGCTTCCTAACAACAAATCTGCAGGCACTATCATAACTCTGCTGGATAGTAAAGCCTCATTTAAACCACGTGTCATCAAATATTACCAGGGCCTGATAAATAGTAAGTAGGTACTTCAGCTTGTTTACCAAATCTTTTGCAATATATTTTTCTCTCCAAGGAGATGCATTTCTGCATCAGATAAGGGTGGCAGCCCACCTTAGCAGAATTAGCCAGAATAATTCTTGCTCACTTGTACAGGTGTTGCTCCACACTTGCGCTTCCTTTGCTCCCTTTCTTTATCACATCTTTTTTCTGGTCTTGAGACCTGAACTTCAGGTGCAGAAGGGGAGGAAGGAGAATGGGAAACATACTTTTTTAAGACCTTATCTATATACTTCATAAGAAATGGGTTGTTTTTATGTAAAAATACGGTGCTCAGCATCTGAAAGACAAAGTGTCTCCTCAAAATAAAAAGCAAAGAGAGAAAGTGATTCCCAAATTTTTACAGACAGAAGCAAAGCTTCTGTAAGTCTGCAGTAGAAAGAAGAGGAAATAAGGAGAAAAGGATAACAGGCAGGAATGAAGAGTTTACATATGTTGTTTTATTGTGTTTGGGAGGTACTTCTGTTAAAAATAAAAGGAAGGGGCATCCCTCAAAGTCGAGAAATGGCAATGGCTTGCAACAGTAAGTTGCAAGACACAGAAGTCTGGCTCACACATCCAAGACTAAGTGAGCCTGTTCCCATCACATCTCAGGAAACAGCTTCTACCTTGTCTTGGAAAAAGTGCAGCCAAGAGGGAGAAAGCCTTTCCTTGCAGGTCTCTTATTAGTGGAAGGAAAAGACTGTTTTAAAATTCAGATTTACCAGCAGATGAAGAAATGGAAATCTGCTTTAGAGTGATCCATGTGTCTAAAAAGACTACATATTTTGAAATGCCTTGTGTGATTTGACTGTGGAGTTCCCTGAACACCAAGCTATGGGAAAGCTGCTCTAGATAGCAGGTTTCCCTTTAAGAAAATGTTTTAATAATATTTTGACAATTTCCCTGGTCCTCTCCTCCCTTTTCCTTTTCCTTTTCCTTTTCCTTTTCCTTTTCCTTTTCCTTTTCCTTTCCCCTTATATGTCATCTTCCTTTTCCTATTTTCCCTTTTTCCCCTTTTCTCCTTTTCTTTCTTTTTTCGCTCTTCTCTTCTTTCTCTTCTCTTCTCTTCTCTTCTCTTCTCTTCTCTTCTCTTCTCTTCTCTTCTCTTCTCTTCTCTTCTCTTCTCCTCCTTTCCTCTTTTTTTCCCCTCTTTTCCTCTTTTCCTATTTTTTACTTTTCCTCTTTTCCTCTTTTATTTCCTCTTTTCCTCTTTCCCTCTTTCTCATTCACTCTTTCCCTTTGTCTTTTTCTCTCCCCAAGTGGAGAAAATTACCTTTCTAAACATTAAGGTAGCTCAAGCTTTCCCGAGAAAGGGGAAGTGCGTGCTCGAGGCACTCACTTTGTGAATGACCCACTTAGAATTTGAACTGTGACCTCGTGGCTCCTGACTAAGTCCTGCAAAAGGGTTTGCACACAGAGGGAGAGACAGTGCATATCCTTAGTGGGAAAAGCTGATTACGGAGATCTGCCTCTGGAAAAAAGGCCTTTTAATCATTTAGAAGCAAAGACGTCTGTATCCATCATCCACCTCAGGTTTATCTGAGTCAGTCTTGTGCAGAGATAAGCCTACCTGCCCTGACACACAAAACAATGCCTTCTTTAATGTGTGGATTGCGCTGCAGTTCCAGCTGTGCTGTGGCAGGATCAGAACAGACGTCATAGGCATTATCTCAGGAGGAAGTTTTCAGGAGCAGCCTTCAGGTGTGCTCTATTGATCAACAGACCTAAGATCCCAATCTCTTAGGAAACTCTGGTTATCTCAAAACTCCTACCAGTGCAGTGCTTGGGAAACTCTTCTCCCAGGTCAGTGTGGTGGGGAGAGATTGCAGATGCTGCTTCTACCCACAGGAATAAAAGGAGTTGCTTGAGTCTCTCATTTGATGAAGGTGATACGTGCTGTGGGTTTGGTGAAGAATAAAAACAGTTTTTCTAACTGATAACCTTTATTATGTTTTGTTTTTTCCTTTTCTTAATATGAATCATGAGAGCCTTAGTGAAATGGAATGAATTTTCTCCACTTCAAAACAAAGTAATGCTGGTAAGCACAAATTTCCTCACACTTTTCAGTCTAGATGACTCTCTGTCATTGTGCAACTCTCTCTCCTTCAGTCTTGAGTAAAATCTGGCTGTCAAAATGTTTTTTCAAGAGGCATTTCCAGCAGCACATGAGCTCACATGATGAGCTATTTTCACATAACCGTGTACACCACGTAAACTTCCAGTAAACAGTGGGAAGTGAGTACCACAGCCAAAGAGGGGAACATCCCTAATGTTCACCACAGCCTGACTCGAGGAGGAAGTTCCTGGGTGCAAATCTCTCTTTTAACAAGCTTGGACTCGAGTGGAAATTAAAGGCAAAAAGGAAGTGTGGTGAGGCACTCAGAAAACATGAAGTGTCATAGACAATGTTATGAGATAATGATCTTAAAGTCATCACAAATTTACTGTCCAGCAAAAAGATCAGATACGACTTTCAGTCTCTCTGCATATTCCTTGAAATCCTTGCCTGATTGCACGAGCTTTTGTATTACCAGTAATTACTTTTATAGAGTTGTTTTGGGGAATTCTGATTTTGTGAACAGTCAGATCCAAAGAAAGTAAAAGCTTCCTCTGATTGTTTGTGTAATCCACTTTATCCAAAACACTGATAATAAATCACTTTTTTTTGCTCAGTATGGACATTGTAAACTACTAAATATGTTTATTTTTATTACTAGGAAAAAAAAGGGTGAAATACCTGTTTTCCAAACACTCAATGGGAATAAAATGGAAATTAAAAAAATAAGCTTCAAGATTTTTCTCCAGATAATATTCACAATGCATAGAAATTGAAAGGAAAAGAAAAGGTATCAGGAGCTGCAGGCATAGATTTGAGCACAGAGTTTGGAAGAAAGAGAAGATATTTGACCAGAATAGCGATCTCTGGAGGTAGAGCCAAACAAAAGCCCTGGAACAAAAGCTGACAAAGCCAACTAAAGAGATTAACTCTGCTGCCGTTTTACTCCAACTATGAGCATGGGGCTAATTTTCAATGATTTCACAGGTGCTGCCTCTGCTTCCCACAGAAGCCCAGGATCCTCATCCCTGCTTGTCGCAGGCCAGCTTTGGAGAAGGAGCCATTAATTCCAACATCTTTGATTCCTGTGGGCCGTGGGAATGCTTTTCCCAGCAGAGCACACCAAGCTCTCGTGCGTGAGCAGCATAGTCTTCATTTGGCCTCCGTTTTCAAAGCATTTCAATGGCCTGCCCCGCTGTAATCCCTGTAAAATAATGTGGGCCAAGGTAGAGCAATTAATTTTAATTGGTAACTCAGCCTGTCAGCTTCAAAGGGAATTTGGAGGTTGAGTTGAAATTTGAGAAATAGAAGTGTAAATATCATTCACTTCTTAAAGGAGAAATAAGTGCAAAAGGCTGAGCAGAAGTTTCTCCTGCTGGGTGAACTCTGAAAAAGTCATTGTGCCTTAATTCCCCTGATCAGTAATGGGGGAATAATGCTACCAAATCCCCTGGCAGCACTGGAATATTTGCAAATAAAGGTTTATCAGTGCAAAACAAATCAAGCTGTTTTCACACAACTTTTTTCTTTTTGTTCTCAGTGTCAGGCAGGAGAGCATTCAGCATTGTGGTGATTCTGAGTATCTCCAACATCATCCTTTGGAAATTTGCAGATAAACTTAAGGTTTTAGCTTCTTCCAGATCCTTCATCTAAATCAGATTATGGTATATTCCCCGCAAGCATAAAGTACTAAATGGCTTTACATTTCTGGCCTTTCACAAGCCAAATGTATATATTTGATAACAGGAATTCGTGCAAAAGGGGAAAGGCTCTAAGCAGAGAAAACACGATTTGGTTTGGAAATATTAGTGTTGAGGACTTTTTCTGAAGAAACTTCTCAAGCTTTTGTTGATCACAGCCAGAGAACAGTTCAGATTTCCTTAGATTTCCAAGTACTCACCTTGGTACATTTGCTGCCTGTTAGGGATTTTCAAGGCACTAACTGGAGCAGTGTTCCAATCTTTCCCTGGCTGTCATTTCCCAGATCATTATTCTGTGCTTACAAAGCAGTTTGGCATTTTTGTCTTCAGCCTGGGCTTGGCAGAAAAGCAGAATCAGTCGATGTATTACTTAAAATAAATGTTTAAATACTTTTCCTTATCAGCTGTATAAGAGATGCTCACCCAACTCCCCACCCTGGGCCCCTGTCCCCAGTAGCAAGATTTGAATAAAGACACCTATTAAAAAAAAACAAATAGACTCCCAAAACCGAAACAAGAAGACCCTAAGAGAACCAACCCCATCACGGTTTTAAGTATGGGATCTTGGAATTTTGCCCAAGTTTTCTCACAATTTGAGTGAATTCGGCTGGCAAACACTGTGAGTGAAGATAACTGATATTTCATGTGATAGGGATTTTTGGTATTGCTGAGGGTGGGGAAGCAGATATTGTTTCTGAATAAATCTTTATGCCAAACAACCCCCAACACATCTTTAGGATAAAATTCATAGGTAAAAATATATTACAGTGTCACATTTAGTTAAAATTTAGGACTTTTTAAATCTCTGGCCTCGATTCTTAGACACAAATTTCGACTGCAGAGTGATGTATTGTGTGGATGTTAATCAACTGCATACACGGATTTTAGAAGTACGAATCTTGGAGTTTAAATCCTGCACAGCACCAGGTCCCTTGGCCTGTTCTGACAATAAACACTTCCACATATTACTCACTGCTTCACTTCAAAGCTTCAACACTGAACAGGCTGCACAGAAGTGACCAAGGGAAAAAGAAATCAGAAATTCAGAAGAAAAGTGTTAGGTCTCTGGTCATAAGGTATGTCTATGACAGGAATAAAATTAGAAGCCAAAGCACCTTTGTTCAGATCAGTGATCACCAGCCCTATGAGCTGCCTTGGTTATTAATCTTTCTCTTGGCTGCTGAGATCCGGGCTCAAGATGAAGACAAGAGGAATCAAAACTTTTGAGCATTTGGTTATAATCTAAAGTGAGAAACTATTGTTCCCCCAGGGCCTGACTGAAAAATGAACACGCAACCTTGAAATGTAATGATCAGCCAACAAGCAACAAACTCCATCAAATAAATCATACCAAGTAAGGCATTGTGATGCCTTATTGTGACATAATTAGGGATTTTACCCCATGTAAACTTGATGGTAGATTTAATTGCAAAAGATCTATCACTATGCAAAAGAAATATTGGATTGCTCCTTTAATAGAAAGAGGTTGGCTTTCCATTTCAATAGTTATCTGCTATCCATAACCTCTCTTTTTGCCTTTGTTCCCACATCTGTGAGTTGGTGGTTTTGCATACTTCCCTTTCTTCAAGCGTGGAGCCTCGCAGAACAGAAATATTTCTGCAAGGTTATTGCTCTGTTTGGTCTATTTGATACCATCTGAGTTGTAGAGTTCTTTATATTGTTGCCTACTTAGTATTAAGAAGCTATCATAAAGCTTATAGATGTGAAATTTGCAGGTGCTACATTTGGTTGGTTTTGTTTGTTCCAATGCTTACTAATTTCTGCAGAGCTAAAGGTACTTTTTCTGCTCAATATTTATTCTTGACATTAGGAGGTCCCTTGAGTGACATCTAATAAACGTGTCTGAAAATAAATCTGCTGACAAAGGAATACATTCATACGGTTAAAGCATTTTTCATCATGATCAATGGTTTGCAGCACCAAGGTTTTAAACGTGAGATCTCAGAATCTGACCCAAGTTTTCTCACACTTTGAGTGAATTCAGTTGGCAAAGACTCTAAGTGAAGATAACTTACAATTCATGTGATATGGATTTTTGGTATTGCCATGGGTGGGGGAGCAGATACTTTTCCTTAATGAATCTTTATGCTAAACAACCCCAAAACCTTCTCCAGGAGAAAATTCATAGGTAAAAATATGTCACACCTAGGTCACATTAAGTTAAAATTTAGCACTTTGAAAATTGTTTTGCGGTCTTCCTGTACAACTGGGTTGTCAACAGCTGTGTAGAGAAGAAACACAAAACCAGTTTAGTGTAATCTGAAACAAAAATTATTTACATTTAATTTTAAAATAATGGATTTCCAACCACTACCAATGGATCCAGCCACTTCTCTCTCCCCCCAAAGAAATTACTTCACTAGCCATTATTGCAAGAGTTTTTCAGCCAAATGTTGGCACTTTTCATATTGTCATGGTTTTCTACTTTTCTGCTTTTCTACTGAAGCTTTCACATCACAGGGTGGAAACGCTAAGTCTCTTCTTACCCATAATTTTTCTTTAAATTTCAGACTCTGGAGGCAGGTGGAAAAGTGAGAGTCATTGTTTTCTCATTTTAAGTAAGATTTGTTTCGTTTTAAGTAACAAAATAAAGTTTCTGACTTACATTTTTATGGAAAAGAAAAAAAAAAGGCAAGAACACGTAACACAACTGCGTCTTATGCCTTCAGAAGTTAAAGAAACACTGAGACTCCAAGCCACACTTCAAAATCAAGCTTGGTCTGAGGTACTGCAAGGAAACAGCCAACCTAATACACAGTATCTGAACACTTGGTGGCTTGAAATGGAGGTAGAATGCTATTTTTTTCCCAAATAACCCCAGATCTCAGGACAGAAGAAATACGAGGTGTTTACGAGCTTGAGACAAAACGTTGTTTTTCAGATGAAGATGCAAAAGAGGGGAAGACAGAATGGGAAATCCAAAGAGTGCTCATTTTTAGTTTACAAGCATTAACAAAACACTACTCACCACTATCTGCTTGGACCATACTAGAGAGTGATAAAAGATTTTGAATTTCGCTGTAGCTCCTGGCATTCACATAGGGGCTCACAATAGGTCTTTATCAAATTTGAAAAGGTTGCTTTTCTCTCCAGGATTGTGGTCATAAACAGTTGCTAGGCAAGAGGGTGGGATGGCTGTCAACATTTAAAAAGAAAAAAAAAAGAGGAGGTATTTTTCACCTTTTGTGTGTTGACACACAAAGTCAGAGCAGATCAGAGGAGGCTGAAGGGGAATCTCTGCTGTGTGTCACCTGCAGTCCTGAAATGAACCTGTCCACACCTGAGATGTGGGATGAGCTCAGTGCACCAGAAAAGCACTCAAATTACCACAACCCATTTCCTTCATTCTTTTTGTCTTTTTTTTTTTTTTTTTTTGTCAGGAGCCAGCTTTTTTTTACTTCTTTATTTGGTGACTCAGAGCCTTAGCTGATAGAGCTGATATCGTGGCGTGCTAACGTATGTATTCTGGATTTCCCTTTAACCAAGACACAATTTATTCTGCTTTAAGCACATTCCTAACATAACTACATCATGATTCCTACGGCTTCCCAATGTCCTGAAATCTCTGCTTCTTGCCCCAGATCCCAGGGTAAATAAACAGCCTCAATAAACTCAGTGTCACTTACAAATATCATCTTCCTGCTCCAAAGCCATAACTTGCCCAAAAGTTTTCGTTTGGATCACAAACACACAAACAGTTCAGCAGCAGTCCATTAAATACCATGGTAACCTGCTGCTTTTAATTATCCTCCTCTGTGCCGTAACAGCTGCGAAGCACAGGGTGACAAGCCAAATGTAATTTAAATACTGTGGTGTGGTCCAGATGTGGTGGTGGTTTGCCAGGTGTTTATTTTTAATGTATAACTTGAAGTCTTACGCCGTTAGCTCACCACTTTTATACAAAAACTCGCTAAAAATGTAGATTTCCTGCCACAAGTACATGTGTATAGTCATGACTGTGACCATGATTCTTTCAATTTTGGTAATGGGGGACAGCTTTTTCACTTCCCCTTCAGGGCTAAATATTAATTAAGGACATTACTGCTACTGTTTTGAACCAAGGCCACACCACACAAGACATGATTCAAAAGCAGCTGAAGTGCAGGGAAAATTTATGGTGTTGCTGGTTTTGATTGCCTGTGGTGTGCAGATTTAGCCCTTAGGGTGGCTACACATCACATGGCTATATTGCACATTTGCACACAACTTTCCCCACAGTTCTGTGACATGAACAATGTTCAGCTTTGGATATTTGTGGTTTTTTGTTGTGGTTTTTGTTGTGGTTTTTTTCTCTCTTTTTTTTTGTGGGGTTTGTTTTTGGGTTCGTTGGTTGGTTTTGGTTTTGGTTTTAGCTTTGGGGTTTTTTTTGTTTTTGTTTTTGTTTTTGTTTGGTTTTTGTTCTGTTTTGTTTTTGTTTTGGTGGGTCTTTTTTTCTTTAATTTTTTTTAAAAAATTGTCTGGGCATTCAAGACCCTCTTTTTAAAGTCAATAAAAGAAATTTGTTCAGTTTGTTGTGTAATAGTGTGCTTTCTTTCACCTGGACTTGGAACTACCAATGCACCTGGTGGCCCAGTATTTAAAAGAAAAAACAAAAACACCTGGGCCCCAACATCTATCCTTCAAAATATTCTGTAAAAAGAGCAAATACATTGTCTTAGGTCTCACAGCAACGAAGAATGAGAGGCAACCAGGCTGTTGCATTTTGCTGGTCTTTTCCTTCCTTCCATAAAATAATACATTTTTCACAATGTTGAGAGAAAATGACCTTCTCATGAGCACCTTGTTAAAATGGTGAGAGTGATCAACCACGGCAGGTATTGATAGGTCCAAATATGAAGATTACTAACAAGCCAGGTCCCAACACACCTAAAAGAACCTATAGTGTAGTGCAAGCATCTGTAAAATAAAGTGGGGGCTGCCTTTTTTTCTTAAAAAAACCCCATTTTGCATACAAATGTAAAATTTCATTGCCTTGCTGCTATTTAACCTTCTCAAAGAAGTGAAGTGCTGACCTTAAGGGCCTTCTGAGCACCAAAGAGCACCAGCCACACATGGGCTCCCAAAACTGGCAGAAGGAAATCAATGTGCGGCTTAGAGGATTTATAGCAGTGTTTTCCACGGGGTAGGATGGGTGCTGAACTGTTCTGAAAGGGCATTTCTCGTGAATCCAGCTATTTCCACAAAAAAGATTTGGAAGAATGTCCTAAAACAGGTGACTCAGACCCATGGAGTCCTTATTCCAGTCAAATGGGAACAAAGCACTAACTCCTTTTCGAGCCAAACTTGAGGCTCTTTTCTTCCCTGCCTCTTCTCTTGGCCTCCCAGATGGGATGTGTCAGAATTTAAGTGGGTTTTTTTCCTTCTTTCAGGCCTGGAAAACATGAGGGTTTGGATCTTTGGTTTGTTAATTTTTTGTTCCATGGCTCGTCATCGCAGCAGCCCTGCACGCGCGGCACTGAGGGACGAGCATGTTTGGCTCCAGAAACAGCTCCAGGGAGCAGCCCAGGAGAACCTGTGCTCACAGCTGTGACAGAAGAGCAGAGAGCAGGAGGAGTCTGGCAGAAAATGAGGTCAAACCAGCTCCGGGATCAGCCAGCTCTGTGCTGTCACTCGGGAGCCACGCAGATGATTGGGGTTGTTTGGCAGTGCTTCTTCCCAGCACAGCACTCGGGGGATAGTTCCCAAAAAAGAGCACACCAAACCCTTTCCCCCGTGTTTTTGTGGAGTAAATGATCAGCCTGGATTCTGGGAATGGCAAACAAGGTCTGATTCTGCTGAATTTTTTGAGTTTGGGGCCGAAGAAGGTTTGGGATAATGTGTTTTCTGAGAAATGGTCTGCACTTCTCAACGTGTCTTTCATGTGAGAGTCATTCCCACTTGTGCCAGTGAACCTAATTTCCCTCCAGAATTGTTTTGACTGTATTTATTAACATTTTGAACCTCATATTGTTTCTATTACTTTGTTATTTTCAGCTGGAGATTTAATATAATTCCGAAGTTTTAAAAGCAGAAGCACCATGTACAGGAGTTTCTTCCACAGGTCAGAGGCAGATAACTTGTTACGTATATGATAAACATCAGGCAGTTCCCACTGGATTTCATACTGACAGTCAGAAATTCTGAATCCTCTGGAAAAAAAGTCCTTGCTTTGGACCTTCAGCCTATTGCTTTAAAATCTGAAGTTAATGCTAAAAAAAACCAGCAACCAAAAAACCCAAACAAACAAAAAACCCTAAAACCAAACCAAAACAAACCTCAAATAAACAAAAAAATGCAAAACCAAAAACAAAACCCAAAAAAACCAAAAACAAAACCACCAAACCTAAAACCAATAACAGCAACAAAAAAAACAAAAACCAAAACAACAACAGAAGAAACAAAACAAAATTAAAACCCAAAAAGCCAAACCACCAAAAAAAAAAAAAACCCAAAAAGAAAAAAATAATAATAAAAAAAGAGGAGCAATGACTGTCTTCTGTCTTCAACACCTGTAGGATTAGTAACGTAATTCTAAAATACATTTATTTGGGAAGTGAAAATGAAAAAGAGCCAATCAGGAACATCCTTACTTAACTATCAGCACTCAATGGAAGAGAAAACTCGGAAGTCTTTTCTCTACATGCAGATAAAACACAACTTTATTCAGTTACTAATTTAACATGAAGAGAATCTTCATGGGTTGTGTTCAAGGGACAAATGCTCTGATCATCTGTGCTTTGCCTACTTTTAGTTGGGATATTTAATTCATAGGATCCTTCATATCTTTCTTAGGTGTTTCTGTCCCTGATGTTTTATTTTGTGAATGGTCACACCACTAGGACAATTTTGCATTCTGAGGAAGGCATAATAAATAATAGTAAATTTATTTGTTTATTTAACCTGAGTTATCTGAAAGTCTTTCACTACTGTCCATCACTGTCTGAGTGAAGTGATTTTAGCCATGCTCACCATCATGTCATGGTACAAATACTTTGTAAGGGTTTATTAGTCAGGGATAAACCAGCAATATTTCTTCTTGGCCTGGATTGGATTATATGTAAGCTCGACAAACCTGAAGTCCACAGCTGCTCTTCATAGGACATTCATTCCAGCCCTTAAATGGCAAACATTCTAATTACAGCACATTAAGCTGGATCTAGTTGTGGAGGAAAAAAAAAAAAATTGCAGACACCATAATAAACTACAGCCCAGAAGACAAACTACAGAGACTAGGGAGACAAAGCAATAACTGAAATTACATCTGGTTCATAGCAACATTTTTACGAGCTTCCAACTTCAAGGAACAGTTAATTATTCTAGGATTATAATTACTGCATGAAAAAAGCACTGAATCATCACATTTCCTTGAGGTTTTTTAATATATAGTTTACCTGGAATCTTATCACAGGAGAGAATAATGGAAACATACCTCAAAATCCTTGTTTCTACAAAGACACGGAAAATGTCACACACAGTGAAAAGACAAAGAAAATCAGGGGTTTGCAGCAGATGGCTAATTTTGTCTCTGTTGGGATTTGATAAATGCCTTCATCTGGACAAACAGCTGGCATAAATAATTATGGCCAAAAGTACGAATGGGGTACACATACATACTCGTATTCTGAATAATCCCCCTCAGTTAAGTGAGGGTTAATACAGTACTTTGCATTATATATCAAAATGGAAAAAAAAAGAAAAAAACCTGGGTGTACAGTAAAAGCAATCTTGTCGAAGTTAAAAATCTCTAAGAAGGTTACCTCTAAGACTGTCCTCAAATTCAAGTTATGCAGAGATGCAAAATTACTGAATTCCAGTAGTTTTTCTCAAGCAGAGCAGTACAGCACATGGGGTGTTTGCCCAGCTGTCGTCATTTATTGCACCTGAGCTGCTGCTGTTCTCTTTGTGAGCAAATACCAAATATTCAGATCTAGCGGCTGCCAGTGCCACTTCTGCAGCCAAAGGCCACCTTCCTTCCTGCTCCAGACCTTACTCACGGGGAGGAATTACGCAAGCACAGCGTAATAACAGAGATCTAATTATATTGTTCCTTTTGGGTAGGGCTTCCCCCGTCTCCCGTCAGAGATTTTTTTTTAAATAAGACAACTTTATAGTTTTTTTGCCAGTAGAGTCACAAGTCCTTTCTTGGAGTATTGCTGAGTGAAGTTTGCTGATGGTTTTACACACTTCTAAAGATTTATTAGTGATTTTAGGAATGAGGTGGAAAGCTACCGTCACAGCTATGCCTTCATACTAAATGACAACATATGAAGATTTTCATTCTCATGGCTCCTTTCAGAAATCTTTGCAACCAGCAGATGGTTCAGGGGATGCACCTGCCACAGTCAGACCAGGTTTTGTCGAGATGATTATTTGGGAAGAGATCCTGCTACAGCCACCCACAAGATACAATTAGTCCAGCTGATTTCCAGGCTCAGTTTCTGTCTGTCCCCAGTATTCAGAGTAGAATCCACACATATGTGGAACTAATGCATTTGTCTGTTTGTTATTTTAACCAAGCAAATGTGATTTAAAATCACTAATATGAGCTGGAGGATGAGAGACCAAGGAAAGCTCGTCAAGAAAGAATTCCAGTTTTGACATGTCAAGGTATTTTTTGTTTAATTTTAGATTAGTAAATGTTTCCCAGCTTGGGTTTTCTCTTAGTTTCACCAAGAATTGAATCAGATTGCATGTGTCTGACTATCCCAGGAGTGTTTGAGCTTAGATTAACAATGCAGTGTGCAGAAAGACCCTAGATTTCATCAGAGGAAAAAGAAATAAATCTACAAGCGCTGCTGAAAATAACTTTTCTTCTTTTTTTTGGCTGTAACACAAAATTAACATAAAGATGACTGAAATCCTTGCAATGAATGTTTGTTGGGGCATGCGAATCAGTAGAGCAGCGTGTACTCCATCATCAGAGATTTGTTTTAAAGAACTTTGGAGATTTAGTTTCCATGTTATGAAGTAAATATTTACCGACTACTCTGCTAAGTTACAAAAGGAAATCTACTTTTTATTGCAATAACCACAGTGATATACAGAGTAATGATACTGCAAGCGACATAACAACCATATATTCAAAGACAGTCTGCTATATTAAACTATTAAATGTTTCAATGGCCAGGATAGGGATGGAAAGAAACCCCAAATAATCTTTTCTTTATTCACACTACAGTCCTTATTAGGCTGCCTTACCTGATAGGTTCCTCTTGAGGAAATTGCAAACTGTCACAAGAATCTGCAACCAGAATGACCTTTCCTGTGGTGTCTGTTTTCCTTCCTTCTTTATGAATTCAGCAATAACAGAGATAACAAAACAATCATCTTTCCTTACCCTATCCTTGTGTGATAAGGTGGAGCTGTCATTACCATCTGACAGGGAGGGAGAAACCCCAGGGGTAATTCTGACATAATAGTGCAGAACATATTTCTCTCCTTAGTGTCTTGCCTTCTGAGATAAGGGCCACTATCCCACTGCAATGTGGATTGGTAGAAGGTGGTTATCCGTGTTGGAAATTTCTTAAGGTGGCTGAGAGCAAACCGAGAAGAGAAGGAGTTTTCCTGAATCCATATCAGCCACCATTAAATCCTGGCTTTACAGAGGAAGGTCTTCCTTTCTGTGGAGAATCTAAAGGGGTTTTTTTTGAGGTAAGCATATATTTTTCCCCTATAATGTCAATTATTTTCAACTGGTTTTATTGTTTGGGTTTTTTTTAATATTTTTATCATGTTGTGACTTTTTTTTTTTTTTAACTTTTAGCTATGATAAGAAAACCTCGTGTTCAGTGCACAATTTTCCTGGTGGCTCTGGATTGCCTGACCAACCACTTCCCCTATCCATCCCCACTTCAACAAATGCCATAAAAGGCAAACCATAAGATAAAATAGGGAGAGGAAACCTGCTTTGCTGGTGACTAGTTTGCAGGTGTCTTTAATCAGGTGTGCAGACAGGGTCCGTTTGTCCTACCAGTGAAGCTCTGGATGAAAAAGACCATTTGGAAAATGTTTGGGTGTTTGGGTAGGAATGAACTGAGCACACCCATTTGTCCAGATCCATGGGTTGCACAGAAAAGGTAATTTTTAACTCAGTGTTCTTGAGTGTGAGGCCATCTTGGGCACACCAAGCAGACCTTCTCGGGTCAGCAGAACATCTGTGGCTCTCATCGCTGGGGTGAGCCCACAGCCAGATGGGGAGTTTAAGAAAATCAGACACGGATTCATGGCACTAAATGTGTGGACCTGGCACAAAGACCCTCAGCACAAGCACCAGGCCCAGGAAAAATGAGATCTTGCTCACACAGATGTGTGTGGGCAGCCCCGAGCTCCCGTGAGCCACGCGCTGGAGAGCTGCCACGGGACTGTGGTGCCATGGCTTTATTTCCAGCCCAGCAAACCCAACCTGTGAGCACAAAGTTCTGAGGGCAGGCACAGCACAGGTCTCCACCTCCCCAGTCACATCCAGCCTCCTCCAGGATAGCCTGGGTCAGCTCGCTCGCCGCCCTGGACATGAGTCTGAATGAATTCCCAGGAGCCACGGGGCAGTTGCTGACACAGCAGAGGTTTATTCTCATTCTTCAGACTGAGAAAGTGCTCTGCACAAGGCAAAATGAAAGGCAAACAGCTTCTAATCTTAATTCCACCCATTAATCACTCTTTTAGCCTTTACAGCAGTAGCTTAAGTTTTCCTGTCCTACAGAGTGGCAGCGGAAAATACAGTTACTGCAAATTTCAGTTTAAGCCTTATTTCTTTACCAGAGGATAATCATGCACTTATAAGCCAATGAAGCCACACTTTATGTTATGTTGAAACGATATGGGTACTCCAGGCAACCCTTCAGCAAGATTTTCTGATCCGCGTTTAAGACCAGACAAGGACAGGCAGTGTCAGGTGAGAACAAAATTCAGCCATGTCAAAAGGCTTCAGTCACAGTGAATTTTTTTCACAAAAATAATTGCACCAGCTTATGTCTTGTACCTCAGAAAACTTACTGTCACACCAGTTTGCTCTGTCAATAATCAGGCCAAATGAGCTCACGTGGCACTTCTTCATCCATGTTATATTTCCAAGCGCACATAACCTATTTGTAATGTGTATTTCTCAGAGGTAAACGATTCATTAAGCATTTACCTCATGGCATTTTCCCAGTTTAACATCAGTACCCCACAATAAGCACACTTTTACAGGACTTTCATGGGTCACCACAAATAATATAATGGAATGAATCAAGCAAGTGATGATGCTTAGTTAAGTAACGCAAGAATATCTGCTGTAACTTGCACTTCAAGCAAGGCATGAGGTGGAAAAGGCCAGTAGTGTTAGGTCATCTCATGGGACAAGAATGTTTATAATACACTAATGGTGAAGTATTTCCTGTAGATGTCCCACAGATTCATTTAAAGAGCATCTCATTGCACAGCAAACTTTGCTGCCTTTGGAAGTTCTCACAGCTTTGCCTCGTGTAAAACCATCTTTGCTCACGTGATGTAATAGTCTATTCTCAGGAATTAAATACATATTCTTTCCTTGAGGTAGGAAGATGAGTAACTTTCCATGAATCAAGCTGATGAGAACGTTTCCCTGAGGGAAAGCATTGTCCATTTACCACAGGTTTATTTAAAAAGGAAAAAAAAAAAAAAAA
>VZRL01001565.1:295876-348138 GCA_013397895.1 Origma solitaria | reverse complement strand
CATTTACCCATTGCAATTCAACAGACAATGCTCTGCAGTGCTCTGTCTTCCAAGTTGGCAGTGGCCAAAAATATCAACATGGACAGGGAGATGTGCTGGATTTAATCACATGGATTTAATCATCAGTACTACTGAAGATGGAATTATCAGTATATGCAGAAATCTTTGACAGACATAGGTCAGAGACTTCTTATGAAGTCTAGAGAGGAGTACTACTTTCTATAACCCTCCCAGGGTTCATTCCTAAGCCCAAAATGTGTTACTTTTTCAGTTTTCATATTTGCCACTCACCTGAGCACCACAGAGACAAAGTAGAATCCCAAACCCATGCATCTTGTTTCAAAGGAGAAATTATTAGATCCATTGTTTTTAAAATACTTACCTGGTGTTTTTATGGAATTTCAAATTTTTTTTTAGTATTTTCTCTCTTCTTCAGTCTGATGAAGCAAATATGCTTGGCCTGACTGCTAATAACACCTCCCTGTGTATTCCCCAAGTCCCTAGGAAAGGCAGCAGCATGCTCAGGTGTTACTGATGCCTGATGATTTTTGCCTTTTTTTCTTTTCTATATTTGTAGCCTTCCCAGTGCTTTTCCCTGCCCTTTTCTCCAGCTAGAGAGACCAAAGCTGTTTCAGAGCTCCAAGCCCTGGGAGGCACCAGGACCCTCTCAAATCTTGGTTCTTCCTGTGAACCAAAGTCTTCAAGACACATTTTCATCAACAAACACAGCCAGTACCAAGGGTAGGGGTCTCCAGAGAAGCGGCTTGATCTGGGGAAAATTGCATCATCACTTGTCCCCTGAACTGGTGCTTTTTATCAATTCTGGTAATTTCCTAAAACCTATAAATCTGTATTCACCCCTGTGGGAGTTGGGCTTTTGTGAATATTCTTCCATAACTGCCCCTGGAGTTCCAATAAAAATCCACTTTTATATTACCTCCCATACTAAAATCATCTCGAGTTTCATTTCTAAGCAGAAAAAGGCAACTCCACCAACAGCTGAGTGACCTCGCGGGACACAAAGCCAAAGATGACTCAGAAGTTTTGTCCGAGCAGAGAAGAGAGCAGGACCCCGCAGGCACCACCGCTCCCACACGAGCACCTCGCCGCCAAACCCACCTGTGGGTCTGCTCTGTGCCCCTGGAGGTAAAGACCAATCCCAAATGCCCCCCCAGATTTCACATAACCAAAACCTGTTCACTTGTGAGCGTAATAAACTAAATTACTGCGATTAAGCTGACACTGTTTGCTTAGCTTCCCAACATGGTTTGGTTGGTTTCCCAACACCATTTGGTTGGTTTCCTGGGGATCTGGGCTGGTTTTCCAGCTCAGGCTCCATGTCCTGGGTGGTTTCCCACCAGCCCAGGTCCCCGGCGCTCGCTTGCCTGCGGGGCCGCGTGCAGCCACACGCTCCGTGCCAAGCGTGCAGGAGCTGCCAGCCCATGGCAACGGGGCACAAACACGAGTGTTCTGGTGCTGTTTGCTGGTGGTGTTGCCATGGTGCCTGGCAGGCAGCTGAGAGGATCCCTCCCGAGGGGCACTGCCAGCAGCGGGCTGCTCCAACCCGCCTGGCACGCGAGGTTTCCCTTCCTTCCCACCCTCCAGGAGCGGAGGAGGCTGGAGGGATGCACAGGTGAGTGTTTGGCCGTGTGGCAGCAGAATCCTGTGGAGGCAGGTGCCAGGTGGAGGTGGCATTTCTGTTGAGTGGCGTTTGGGTTTGCTCTGCTGTCAGCCGAGCGCACATCTTCTGCCAGGAGGATAGTGTTCTTCCTAGGTGGGGGAAATCCTGCTCAAACAACAAATATTGTGCTCCTTGTATCCTGCCAGTGTTTCTGAGAAAGCCTCGGCATCTTGCTGTAGTCAGAAATATAATGTGGTCCCTGTGTCAAAATTAGGTGCTCTTGGAATGCTGCTTTTTTTTAGTACCTGTCAAAAAAAGCCCCAGAGACAGCTTGTTTACAAACCTTGGGGTTTGCTTTGTTCTGAGTTTTAAGGAAAGGACTGACACTGAAAGCCGTCCTGTCCCAGCCTGCAAATAAATTCCTTTCAAAGTGAATAATCAGTATCACTAAACCCATTGAATTTCCATGGTGATGCCCACCATGGGTGTCTGAATAACCCATTTTCCTGATTTCAAAGTGACCCCTTTCAACGCTACCTAGCAAACACAAATCTGCCAAGGCACAGATTGTATTCCCTCTCTGAAGATCCTCTCACCACCTCTCTCTCTTTGTGCGGTTCTTCTCAGCCTAGATGGCCCTTGACTATTTCTGGGAGAAAGAAAGAGTAAATTTTGGATGCCCCTTTGCATTTTATGAATCATCCTGTCAAGTTAATGGGAAGAGCATTCTCCTTCTGATTGAATTAGAAATAACCATAGCAACAGGATATCTCAAAATGTTTTTGTTTTTCTCAATTAAGAAAATAGCAAAACACTTCAGATTAACCCAGATAATTTGCTTGACCTGAAACAAAATTATTCATTTTAGAGTTGGATATGTAAAACTTTAGAGGCACTTGCCCTTCTTTAAGGTTGAGGGTATAAAAACAAAGGCTTTCAGGGAAAGGAAATTTTCCTGCAAAAATACCTGAAGTTTAATTTTATAGATTAAATTGTTTTAAGCTAAAAAGACTTGATCCAACCTTAAAAGTTTTGGTGTTGTCAGCATTTGGTGTTCTCAGTATTTCTCAGTCTACACAGAAACGAAATAGTATTTCCACCTCTGCATTCTCTGGGTTACTGAAGACCTCAGGAGGTAATGAGAACATTTTTCTGGCTGTCTTTTAGGGTCTAACCTGCAGCAAACTTTTTCTGAGGTGCCAGTTCTCTTGTCTCAACAACGTTCCCTTTGAGTGAACTTATTCCAGGTTTGCACCACCACACTTTGAAGAGTGCAAGGCCTCGGAAATCAATGTCTGCTTTGTGTTCCTGTGGCAACAGCTTGCAGTTGCCAAAACCACAATCCTTTTTCCACAGTGTAAATACAAAAAAAATGGACATGCAGGGTTAAGATTAGATGTCATTCCCTTTCCCTTCTGCTCTTGTAAACAGTGGGCATTTGGAAACTAGGAAGAAGCAGGAATCTGGGAATCAGGAAAAGAGATAACGTGTTCTTAGTGGGGGAAGAAATACAAAAGCTGGATTTCCAGTGTGATAACAAACAGCCTTCTGAGTCAACAGGGTCAAAAATCATTCCGTTTCACAAAGGGAAAAAGGCATTTTCCAGAATGCCTTTCCAGAACATCAGATCTTCTTGTGGAATTTTGCCCCACAAGTTGAAATGGTCTCCTCATGATCTTCCCAGTACCCCAAAAACTCTGAGCAGGTGCTCTCCTTGTGAGAGTTTTTGTTAGATAGTTATGCCACAAAGAGCTGCAGAAATCTTGTGGTTTTCAACCCATAACATCTTAAGACAAAAAACCTACTGTTTTTGTGGAAAGCACACGTCAAGAAACAACAGGATTTTTGGCCTGTTTTTCAAAATAGAACATATTAATCAGCAGGGTCAAAAAATATTTGAACTACCAGCAATAGGGAAAAAAATTGTGATTTCTGCTGTTTTAAATCTTTAGGATTCTTAAAGTCACCGTGTCATCAAATTTCCTGTCTGTTTATAATTAAAAATTAAATTTTATTAGAAATTTTAAGGTGTTGACTCAGAATAAATTCACTTTTTTTTCAAAAAAACCCATTTCCTGTTGGCAGAATGGTTTGAAGTTCTGTGCTGCAGAATAATATTAAAGCAAATGTGGACTCCCCTGGTTAATTCATTAGGAGCTCAGTTTGTGAAAACTTTCCCATTTGGCTGGCTTTAATGCCTCTTTCAGCACATTCCTGATGATTGGGTCAAGTAGCTGCTGTTATCAGTAGATGTTTTCAAAATTTTGATAGAAACTAGAGCAACTTCAAGCATATTTTTCCAAATGCACTGAATGTAACTATGAAAGGGGTTCCTGTGCTGTGAACTTTCTGGCTTTTGTGGGGTAAATTTTTTTAAATTACTTTTAATCTGTTGTATTTTTATCTTTCCTTTACTGTATTGTTACATTAGTCTTTAAAAGCTGCTGTTAAAACTCCAACAGTTTTCAACAAAAGAGAAGGAAAAAAAAAAAAAAAAAAGAAGAAAAAAGACTGCTCTGGTTCCAGATGACCAGAAGGCAAAAAATGTTGGTGGTCCTTTTCCCTTCGGTCCTACAAGGAAACAAGAATAGTTTTTATTTCTATTTAAATGCTTAGAAGGGGGGATTAGTCTATCAAATACAATCTCATAACACAGTTTTGGAAGGGGTTGTAAGAAAATGAGATTCCTATTAAAATTTGGGGGCTATTAAAAACATGGATCATTGCAGTAATATATAAAATGTATGTTTGAGAACTTCTAGATTGTTTTGTTGACGTGAAGTGCCACACCAAAATACCAAAATGAGCATTTTTAATCACAGAAATTTGCATACCATGCAGTACATCAAAAATAGAATTAAGAGTAGACTCCTTGGACTGTCACAAATCCAGCTGTCTGAAACACTCTAGAGGTATAGACATATTCTTATATAAAATATCTGTACAGATGTGGTCTGGGAAGGGTTTCCAAAGGAAGCTGAAATCAGCTAAGTGCTGATTCCATTCTCCCCAGAGAAGACCATAGTTCCATTTTTGTATTTCAGACTCAGCTGATTCAGATTGTGATCACTTCCCACTCCTCCCCACAGCAGTTTAATTAAGTTTTTAATGGAATTCTGTTAATTCAGGGGGAGGGATCCTGTGTTCCAAGTTGAAGGCCAACAGCTGAACTCCACTGATCTGATTATTATGGTATTTACAGTGGTTTAGAACTCATTTTTGCAACATATATACTCTCACTCTTACATTGTTACTTTTGCTTTTGGCTTTAATGTTAGATTACTTTCTGATCTGGGAATACGTTTGTGGATGTGGATGCGTGCTGTGTACACATATTTGTTTGAAAACCTATTTTTTGGAGCATGCTGGGAAGATGACTGTGAAGATCACACTCTTCCTGGGTACTGGGTCAGGGTTTTCTTCCAGAAACAAAACCTCCTGGTTTTTGGGAAGCAGCAGTGAGGAAATGGTTCTGTTCAGGCAGGCTGACTCATGGTCTGCGCTTTCTCTTTTTTTTTTTTTTCCTTTTTTCTTTTTTTTCTTTTTTTTTTTTTTTTACTAATGGAACCTAAATTGCAGTGAATCAGAGGAGTTAAGTGGAATGAGACAAGGAGCATGCTGGAAAGACTTGAGTCAGTCACATGCTGAGGTCACTGTGGCTCACCTTGAGCTGATAATACTTTACAAAAGACTTTAAAACACAGGGAAGTTATTTCATGCTTTGGTGACAGTGCCGTGCATCTTTTCCATTCTCCGCCTTCTATTCATGTAATGTAGAGTTGATGATGGGAGCAGATGCTGAAAAACACGTGCTTCTCCGAAAAACCCATACTTCTTCCTTGGGTAAAAAACTTCGTTCTTGCAGTACACTGGGCTTATTTTTTGGCAATATTTCTAAAGATGCCAGTCAAGGTCACAAGATCCAGTTACTCATGTGCAAATGCATCTGGAATGACACATCCTCTGCTGAACCACTTCCCGTGAAATGAGATGTGAGCAACACCAAGGAGCATGTCAGAGATGGAAAGAGATGGAATGACTCTCCCTGGGGCATGGAGTTGCCTGCCACTCTTCCTAAAACCATGTTTTGCAGCAGATAAAAATAGAGTTTAACCCAACAGTGTTGCTGAGACATCTCTTGATACAGAGGCATCTGTCTGGACACTGCACATTCTTCACCTGGAACAGCCATTTTTTGTGCTTTAAATTGCATTTACAAAGACTGGATTCACTTAAAGGTGGTTGTTTCTCCATCATTTCTGGAGCAATACTCTTGTAGTTGCATCTTCTGGCACACAGAGAGGGACTGTGCCAGCTGCAAGAGGCTCTGTGCTCTTTTCTCTGTGCTCTGCTGGAGTCAGCCTTTAATGGGTCACACTGATATATTTGTCCCTTAATCATGCCCATGTTTGGCTCACAGGAGTCCTGGGCTGAATGTTCAGATAAAACCTCCTGTTGTTGTTTTGTATTTATCCTGTGGGGTCACAACTACATTTACAGCTCATTCCTTAAGACCTAGCTAGGCCACAAATAAATTTCCAAAATCCACTCTATGCTGAAAGCACCAAATAGATGACTTTTATCTCAAACATGGGACATTTTCTTCTGGTGCTACCTAGACCCTCTTTTTATTTTCACAGAACAAAACTCCCCCCTGAATTCCTAAGTAAAATTCTGGTTTTGCTGTGGCAAGCTTCCTCTTTTGTCATGCACCAAGGGAAACACTGCATTAGGCAAAATGACTCAATGTTGTTGGGGAAAATATATAACTACTAAAGGCACTTGTTATGAAAATTCAACTGATTAAAGCTGTTTAGGAAGAAAATCTCAGGATGAAAGGAGGCTTTTGTGAACTTTTCTCTGAAAGCACATTAATCCCTAATAAGATACAGTGTGACACAGAGCATGTTACTGGTTTGACCTGCAGTAACTCTTCTGAAATTATTCAAGGGACAAGTTTGTCAACATTAATCTATAATCTTCAGTTTATAGGGAGAGTTCAAGTTGATTTTATTGCGTTCATCCTCACTTTCCCTTCTCCAAAAGCCCAGGGGACAAAAGAGGAAAAAAACTTGCGTGGCATTAGTGGAACTTGCCATGAGGGACCATTTCACTTTCTTTCCAAGTCACACCTCAAAGCAAACTCTGCAGTCTGCCAAGGCTGAGTGCTTAGCAAGCTCCTGGTGATAATTCTATGGAGAGAGGAAACATGAGTGGCAAAAATCCTAAATCCAAGCAGAACCAATCCCAATCATGAAAGGAGCAATGGAGAGCAATTTCTCTCAGCAACTGAACATCTGATCCAGATTCTTCCTTTTCAAGCCATTTAATCCATAGGTAGACGCCTCATTCCATTCCATTCCATTCCATGACCCCTTCCCCGCCTCTGTGTGAGACACAAAACCATCTGCATTATTTATTTATATACCTTTCCCATTTTCTCTGTTCCTCTATTCATATATTTTTCTTCACCATGTTTTTGCCTTTAGTGGTGTAATAATCCAAACTGTTAGTTTTAACTGTACCTCCTTATTTTACCTGTCAAGACAGTTTTCTCTGGTTATAAATTTCATGAGAAACTCACTGGAATTCTTTGCTTCTTTCTTGTTTTAGTCCTCTGGCTGACTCAGTCTGGGGTCACCACAGAGCAAGAACAGGACCAGAATACTGTAGATTTATATCTGAATTTTATCATAATTTGCAGAGATAAAGTTTAAGATATCACTTTCCAGTATAAATTTGATACAGACTACGGACCCAGCTGGAACTGAAAAAGAAGACACTCTGTGTTTTTACATATTAAGTAATCTTTCATATCCTTTCTCATTGCCCTTGCCTGTGGGCAAAAAGGTGAGGGAAACTGTGATTGTGTTAATCCCCAGTGTTGTGCTAACAGGCATAGGAAAACCCACCCTGCTCCAAGATACCTAAATAAACTCCATTTATGATGCTCTGACTCTGCAGCCAGATTATTTTAAAACTTGACACCTCTTTGGGGATAATGTTATCAAAATAGCTCATCCTCCTCTCAAAAGGAGAAAATTCCAACTGCCTTGCTGCTAATCCAAGTTTTGCATGTAGCTTTGCCTGATTTATTTAGTATTGGGACCTGCCCTCTGTGAGTCACCTTCACTTCATGTTTTCCTCCTTTTAGCGATATTTTGTGTCTTACAGACACTTTATACACCTTGGGATTAACTCACTGTGATGTCTTCCATCCCTAAATGTATTGTGACAGCCAATTTTGATCCCCAGCCTGTAGAGATTAAAGCTTTTCTTTGCAGCTGCCTTGTTTCCTTGCTTTCCCCACTGCCAAATTCTCTTTACTACGAATTTATTTCAGCTTCATCTTCTGAGAGGAGGCTTGACGCTTCCTCGCCCATGAATCATCTTCCTTCATCGCACTTTTACTTTTCTTCTAAAACCCTGTGTAAACACTTCCTCCACAGCTTATTCAGGAAACATTAAACCAAACTTGCAGAACATTATACATTTCCTCTGCAGAAATGCCATTAATTCTTGACCTGGTTGCCGATTTTTTTGTTTTTCAAAAAAAAGTGCATTTGAACTGATGTCTTAAAAATTTGATCATGGTGCTTCAGAACTGTAAAAAAAGAACATGCTGAAATCCAAGAAATGTTGGATTTTCTCCCAATCTTGCATGCTGATTGTGTTATTACACCTAGAGATACATTTCTTTATTTCTCACCAGTGAATTGAGAAGCCTCCTCTCCTTTTACTGGGGAAAGAAAAAAATTAGGGAGTGAGTTATGATAAACATTGAAGTTGTGTTTGTAAAGACAGACTGAGGATGCCAAGCACAAAATTACACTAGATGTCCTCCGTGAACACAACTGGCTTACTACAAAAATCCAGGGTTCTGTCACTGCAGTTTTAAGAACTTATATTGAAGTCTAAATTAAGAACTTATACTGAAGTCTAAATTTCAGCAAAATTGCTTGTGTATATGCAAATCTGTGTGTGGAATCTGGTACCAGGCAATCCCCAATGTTGCATCCTTGTTAGTCATTAGAGCTTTTCTTCAGAGGTGATGGAATAGGAACAGTAGCTTGGATTTTGGATGCGAAAAGATTTTTTTTCAAAGAATCAAGATTTGATTCTGCTTTCAAGATTTTCCTCTGCCTGAGATCCTTTTTATGACTGTGTTTATATATATACATATATATATATATATATATATATATATATATNATATATATATAGTGTATGATACCTGTTGTCTTTGCTGAGGCTTAGGCTGACCAGTAATGTTTAGCTGCAGACAAATTTAGCCTTTGTAGAAAAATTAAGGTGGAGGTTTTGGTACACGTTTGACAGTGGGGAGTCACAGTGTTACAAGCTCTTGTGAGGACTTACATCCCCAGTTTTAATGCCATTTACAAGCCTGGGAACTTTTACAAGGTCTCATCCATCTCCAAATGGCATCTGAGCCAGAAGAGTGGTACTCTGAGTTCTGATAACTTCAGGGCAGCTCTGATTGCTTCCTGGTTCATTTTATTTCTACGTTTCAATGAGAGCCTTTTGCCCAGAAAAATAGAAATCCTTTATACCACATTATTTTTAGGGACACTGTTTTTTTTCATTTGTAGTTGCTTTCATCTGCCTTTAGATTATTTTGGCTTCCACTGCTGAGTTTACTGGAAGCAGATTCCAGCTAGCTGATTCACAGATGGGATCATTACAGCTTTAAGGGAAGGCACTTGATCAATTTCTTCGTTCTGAGGAAAACTCTCAGTGCCATCCCTAAACTTAAAGATGGTATTTTGGTTGGATTCAAAACTCTTGGTAAATCTAAATTCAGGCCCTCTTTGAAAACAAGTTGATGTGTTGAAAAGTTAGTTGTGAAAATCTAACCATGAAATTTCCAGGAGAAATCTTTTTTTAATCACTTATTCTGTGGATTTTGTTCTGACAGTTTTCCTACATTTCCCCTATGATTTATAAGGCTTTATGAATACTCCAACCTTCAGACAAATTTGTTGTCTCTTTTCCTACAAGCTGAATCTCTGGTTTGAATCTCCCAAAATTGTTTGAATACCGTCAGCCTTGTGATTAGCTGTCTTTCTGACACGGGATTCTTTTGACTCTTGCATCCATCTCTTTCTAACCCAGCTGTATGTGTCTCTGTACTTACTTGGTGAAAGCTTTCTAGAACATCTTTCCCTGTTTCCCTGCTGTGGTGCCAGACCTTGACAAGAGGAGAAAGAAGCATCTTCTTGTTGTGTGACCTGTTCCCTCTTCTGCAATATCCCACCTTAACTGCATTTAAAAGGCGACATTTGGCCTCTCACATCTTCTGTGATTAACAGGGGTAAGTCCTGGCTTGAGCTCGTGCCTGTAGGGCCCCTTGCAATTATCATCAGGCACCCACGAGTCTTGCCAATTTTACAAAAATGTATATTACACGAATCTCAGGCCCCAAAAGAATCTGTTGTCTTTCCTTCCTTCTTTTCGCTTTTGTTTTTGGTAAGGATTCAGTTACCATTGTCTATTTCTACCAAAGAAATCCATTTTTCTCATCCTGCACTCTACTGCTTTACAAAGTGAACATTGTTAAGCAGTAGGCACAAAAAAGTCCTCGAGCTGACGTTGCAGAATAATTTCTAGTCTCTTTTTCTCTGTGCTCCCTTTCAAAATAATTTTTCCAAGCACTTTTCTTTCCCAAGTGCTTTTGGGTTGTGTCACTTGCTGACTCCCCTCCAGCAGATAAAACCTCTTTTCTTCAAGATTTCTGCTACTAGAACATGGAAGCAGAATCCACTTGAATATTTCACATTCATTGGGAAGACATTTCACTGGACTTGAAGAAATTTGAGATGTTTTGGTGAAATTAGCTACTATTTTACTTGATTCACAGATCTCTGAAGTGCTTCTTCTGCACATGTAAGTCTAATATAATTTTCTTGCTCATTTCCTCATGTGCAGAGTTCAACACAACAGCATTTTCCACATGGCTTTGACTTTCAGTCACCTGAGACACAGCTGTGCTCCCCAGCCCCACAGCTGGAGACCAAAGTTAAAAAATTTCCTGCTGAAAGGTTTAGTGATCCAAAATATAGGTGCTAAAGTGCCTAATCTCTAATGTGTCACCTTTGTGATAGGAATACAGAGGACTGTGTGAGGTATCCAATCTTCCAATAAACTCTTTGAGAAGAGTTTCCCAGCTCCGTTCCCTTCTCTGGACGCTCTCCAGCCCCTCAGTCTCCTGTCGGGAGAGGCCCAGAACTGGACACAGCTCTCGAGGTGTGGCCCCAGCAGTGCCCAGCACAGGGACGGTCACTGCCCTGCTCCTGCTGCCACACCATGGCTGGCACAGCCCAGGGGCCCTTGGCCTTCTTGGTCATCTTATTTTTCCATGCTGAAAATAGATTTGTAAACATGAATGCATGGTCTAATGCGCTGTGTTTATGTATTTGCCCCTCAAAATATTGCACAGGTTTGAAGAACTGTTTCTGCCCAGGCAATAAGCATTGCTGCACTTTTTTCCTACATGACCTTAAAAAGGAGCCGCTGACCTGATGCACCCCATGCTGTTCTTACCAGGATGTTTCCCAGTAATTTTGAGGGTAATCAGAAGCAGCTTGATATTAAAATCTTGAGAGAAAAATAAGGGGAAAGTACTATCAACCCTTAGCAAAATGGCCCTTCCATTTAAACAGAGGTGGCAATTAAAGTAAACTAAGTGTACTTTAAAAGTCTATGTTGCTCTGTCTGTCACTCATCAGCATCGCTTTTTGTATAATTATCACTATTCAAATAATCAAAATGTTCCGTGAACTAGAACTTCTTGGAAAACCTCTGCTAGGAAATTATAAGGTTACCCCTGCGTGCACGGGTATGTCTGTAACCTGGAATAAAAAAGCTGTCCTGAGGAATTCAGTGATTCTGGGGATCGGCTGGCACAGGATTTATTCTACTCTAAACTGATTACACCCAAAACTAAAGAAGGTTAGATAATGGAAGAAGCCAATGGACCAGAGTGTGTTGTATACATCCTGTGCAATTCTGCTGAGCTCACCTGACTGCACAAAGTACGGCAGAGGCAGAATTTGTTCTGACAGCCCTCAACTCAAACACAGCCTTCAAAGTCAGTTTTGGAGTTTGATGCCCAGGTCAAGGGTTTTATTGTATCATCATTCTCCGTTCACTTCTGGGACAAAGAGTTTTGGAGAAGGTTGTTCAGACATGGCCCAGGAAAGGACCTCCACATTCAGTATTTCAAAGGAAAAAATATTAATAAATCAGTGCAAAAAGTTAATATTTATTGCAGTTGGTGTTTTTTGAAAGAGGTAGATTTTCTAGTCCTGGCATTCTTCCAGTGCAACTTGTCAAACCAGGTTACATATGAAATGTGCCTGCAGCCAAAAATGTGAGAACTCAGCGTGACGATGTGCAGAGGCTTGTTTGATTTGGGGTGATTTTCACTTTTCATCAAAGAAACTACATGATCCTCTTTCATGGGTAATATTTCCAAGGCTCATTATTATTCCCTGTTTGCTTTGGTTACTGGGCTCATTGGAGGAAACATTTAATTTAGTTTCTTCATTATGAGACACTTTTTGTAAAGGTGGAAAGTTATGCTTTGTTCTTTAGACTTCTGATCCATAAAACCTTCCCTGGCTTTGCCATGTTTATTGACACCCAAGGGAATCTACATTGCATAATGTGTCAGACTTGATTTGTTTTTCCTTCCCAATTGTCTCTGTTTTTCTAGGGAAATATTCTGCAAAATTATTTTTTTCAGACACAATGACAAAAGCTTATGTTTGAAACATTACTGATTTCACAGTATGAGGAAATTTATTTCAGATGGCAACATCAACACAAGAGATAAATAATCAGTTTACTCAGGGTCAGCTTTTGGGGAGGTGACACACAGATCAAGGGCTGTAATTTCTTTAAACATGCTAGCTCAGTAGGCTGTGATTCTCCAAGCACACTTCTAAATTTTTTTTTTAATAGAAAGAACTATCATAATTTTTCTATTTGAAAAGAATTTTGTTTTCCAGCCAAAGTAGTTGCAGGAACTTAGGTATGATTTTAGTGATCCTGTTGATTTTTAGGCAGTATACTATTTTTATCTTTCACTAGTTTGTGGCTACAAAGAGATAATGGTATGAAATAGACAAAAGAACTCCAGAGGTCCATGCCATGACAGGTTTTCAGAGTTTCTGTGTGTGAATAAAACAGTTCTGTATAGACTGTTTTACATTTTTATTTAAGTTCTTCCTTTCCAGTTAGTGGAAAGTTGTTATGACTTGTCAGGTGAGAAAGTAATGAATAAATATTGAGTGTTAATTGAATAAATATTATGATTTTGTAATGTGTCCTTTCCATCTGTTCTTGGTTGTTCTTCATTGTCCAAACACATTTTCCCTTCCCTATCACACACTACTTTTTGTCCTTCCAGTTTCAGTTTTCAGTTCTCCTTATTCACACAAGCTTTATTGTTTCTCCTGAAAGAATCTTCTGTCCTGCCCTGATTTTCAAAGACAATAACCAAAACCTCTTTCCTTTTTTGCTCTGGAGTTTGGAATCACACCTTTTTTGTGATTTAAAAGTTCCCTTTTCACAGCCTTCCTCACTAAGTTGCCTAGCAGGCTGTCCTCTTGAAATAACCCTTTTGCATCTTCAATCCTCCTTCTCCCTCATTTTGTCAGTGGAATAAAAATGCAACTTATTTCCCTTCCTTCATGTATTGATCAGTTTTTTCTGCCTAGAATATGTTGCTCATGACAGTCTCAAAGTCAGTTTAGCACACAAGCTACTTTCCTAGCAGTTTTGTTCTTCTCTTTCTCGGTTTAGGTAGGGCTGTGTATTTTTTTAAAACCATTTCTGCAACGTATGCAACTCTCTGTATTTATTGTTTCTTCTCTTATAAGCACTCATCAGTGCCACACTTGTCAGCATCCCTATGCTGAAATTACCTGCAACTTCCAACAGCAGCGTGGAGATAAAACTAAATTGCGAGACGCCAGGCTACTCATTTTGTAGAATGCCTGTGCTCTGCAAAACACGAAAAGCCTAGGGTGCTCTAAAATCATCAGAGGAACTGAAGGGGAAAAGGCAACCTTTTTTTTGGTTTTTTTTTTTTTTTTTTTTGAAAAGGGAAGGGGGNTTTTTTTTTTTTTTTAGCAAGAGGAAGGAGGGGAACAACCTGACAGCGGTAAATTGGGGGAGCAGCTTTCCAGAGCAGGTTGGTGCTGGTTGTTTCGCACCCAGCAGCAGCTGATTATGCTGTGCCAATTGGCTGCAACCCCAACAGCAGGTGAAGTTAATTTCTGTCAGACTTCTTGACTCTGAGAGGTTCCAGCAGCACAGACACTGATGATGGACCAAAGAGAGAGGGAAAGAAAGAGAGAGAGAGAGAGAGAGAGAGAAAGATAGAATCTGCTCCATTATTCTGCTTGGAGCATCTTGGGCCCAATTTTTTAATTAACAAAATGTTAACTAGAGTCCGGGTATCCCTGGCTGTTTGCTGCACAGGGAGATTATTCAAATTGCCAGGAGCACTTACTCACACTGAGTGAAACCACTGAAATCGTGTGGTGTTGCCCTAGGTCAATGCAAATGGGGAAGGGACATTTCCAGCAGGAGAACTTGGAATGGGAAGTGCTTTCTGTGGGGGAAAAGCAGGGAAGCAACATCCAGGGAATGGAAAATCCCACTGAAGACAGCTCAGAAACACCATGTTACTTTCAAGGGGAGCAGTGGTCCAAACAACCAAAACATAAAAAAATATTTTGAAGTAAATATCTCCTATGACCAAGCTAGATTTGATCTCTTCTGAGAACATGGAGAAAACACACGGAAATGATAGCGCGCCTTTCATCCAGGGGCAATTGGCTTTTGGAGGCTGGTGAGATATCGACCACTTTTCACAATGTTGTCCCACACTGCAAACTGAGTGAAAACCCTCTCCAAAGAAAGGATTTTGGCCTCAATCCAAATCCCACCCATTACCCTGTACAGAGTGAGTCAGAGCTTCCCAAACATCCACGATGTTATGTCAACACTTTCTTGTATGAAAGGAAAAGTGTCTTGTGCTCTGGAGTCTTGTAGCAGACATACCAAAATAATTTCAAATACATGTTGAGCTGCAGTTTCTAAAACTCAAGTGCCCAAGGAATGAAGTTCCTAGTGTGGTCAAGGAGAAGGCAGAGGAACAAAGCTGCTAAGAACTTACTGAAAGCAAGTTGCTGGCTTTCATGGCTCTGCAAATTTCTCCTCCCTTCTTCCTCATCCCTCCAGCATCACTGAGCAATGGTCCAATATTATTTCAATATATGACAAACATAATTAGCTTAATGTTTCGCTCTATCCTCACATAAACCTGAAGGTAAACTATTATTCCACCCTAAGTAAATGACGGATGGCATGTGAGGCCTCCCGTGAAAAACACTGGTGGTGAAAAAGAAAATGCAGAAATTTGTGGAGGTAGCAAAAGCAGTAGCAAATCTTCATCTTAATAAACTTCTTCTACTCACCTTCAGTTCCAGCAGAGATATTAAATTCCACTGAAAAGATGTGCTCTGGGAAGGCCAGCAGACCCTCAGGCATTCCCTGTACGTCCCCTAAGAAATGTGCCAGAAAAAGTGAATATCTTAGTGGCCGGGACACGACTGGAGTTTTCAAAGCAGAAAGCACCAGCTTTTCTTGAAAATTGAGGCAGGTAATGATCTATTTTTTGTAGAAAGTGTTGCAGTTAAAGTGTATAAATATCCATATAACACACCTCACACATTCACACGTGTGTGTATGTATATATGCAATACATCCATAGGTTTTGCTTACTATCCTTCATTTGTTTGCACTGTCTTACCCCTGTTGAAGGGCTATTAAACTGCATGGGAAAAAAAAAAAATGAAGCTTTAAAAATCCGTCAATTTAACACCGTAGGAAATTCAGAAAGACTGAAAAAAATGAAATTTACAATTATTTCGGCTAACTTCATTATCTGCATTCCTGCATCTGCTTGATACAATATCTATTAAATATTAAGTTTAGGAAACATCCAGAAAATATTCCTGATGTAGTTGACTGGTTGGCCACAGAGCACCACCACAATTCTCTAATAAACATTAAGACAATGCTTGAATATTCTTAAACACATGTGCTGTCTGAAAAAGCCACAGAGAATCATGGAGCCATTGCATGGTTTGGGTTAGAAGAGACCTTTAAAGATCATCTCATCCAACACCATGTCATGGGCAGGAATATCTTTCCCTAGATTATGTTACTCAAAACCCGTCTAAACTGGCCTTGAATATTTCCAGTAATGGTGAACCCACTGGACAACCTGTTCCAGTGCCCTCACCACCCTAATTAAAAAATTTTCTTCCTTATACCCATCCTAAATCTATCCTCTTTCATTTAAAAATTATTGCACCTTGTTCTGTCACTGCATGCCCTATAAAATATCTGTCTCCATTTTATAACATATCCCTGTAACATATTGAAAGGCTGCATTATGGTCTTCCCAAACCCCTCTCTTCTCCAGGATGAAGAACTCCAATTCTCTCAGCCTGTCTTCACAGGAGAAGGGTTCCAGCCCTCTGATCATTTTGGTGGCACTCCCATGGTCCTGCTGTAACGGATCCATGCCTTCCTGTGCTGGAACTTCCTGTACAAACTCACTGAGGATGCCCTTGACCCCACCATCCACACCATTCGTGGAGTTATTGAACAGTATAGGTCCCAGTACAGATTCTTTAGGAGCTCCACTCATTCCTGGCCTCCTCTTGGACATTGAGGCATGAACTGCTGCTCTCAGGATATGGTCATCCTGCCAGTTCCTCATCCATCCATCCATCCATCCAATCTGTGTCTCTCCACTGTAGGGCCAAGAATGTTGTAAAGGACTGTGTTACTTTCTGCCCTTTTCCAAAAATGGGTGTGACTGACATGACTTTTCAAATAGGACAGAGCGGCTTCACAACTACAGGGTACTATGGATTTATGAATATTCAGGTTCCTGAGGTGTTCTCAAACCTGGTTTACTCAGGATACTCTCTTCTCTGATGAGACACTCTTTTCTGAGAAAGAATGGTCTCAGTTACGCCACTGTATTCCAAGTTTTCCTGAGAAGCCTTTTTAAACAACTTAAAGGAAATAAGTATCTTTTCTGATTCTGTTCTTCCTCACACCCTCTCTGGGAAAGATAAAAAGAGATGCTCTGAGGAAATTCCTGGAATTATTTTTATGAATCCCTGCATCGCTGTTTTTTTTATCGTATATATCCCTATGTATTTCTTTGAACAATTTACTTCTAGTAATACTCTAAAGGTGGGTACAGCAGAATCATGTCCAATAATTTATTTACAGGAACATATTCATTCATCACATCCATATCGGCTTTTTAAAGTTTAAGTACTCAGTACAAATATTGTGGTATTTCATCATTTTACAAGTGCTATTTCACAGATGCAGTCAGTCAAAAATTATGATTATACTCATGTGTATCTATGAACCCGTGTGGAGAATCACAGAACCATAAAAAAAATTATTTAGGCTGGAAAATACCCTTGGGGTCATCAAGTTCAGACAGTAACCCAGCACAGCCAGGGCCACCGCTAAATCGTGTCCCCAAGTGCCACATCGACAAGTCTTTTAAATCCCTCCAGGAAGAGGGACTCAGCCACTTCCCTGGACACTCTGTTCCAATGTTTGATCACCCTTTCAGTGAAGAATCTTTTCTTGATATCTAATCTAAACCTACCCTGTCACAGCTTGAGGTTATTTCCTTTTGTTCTATGACTTGCTACTTTGGAAAAGAACATATAAATTGATATAAACTCCTCCAAATTTAAACTGTATACATTTTACGCATGATCTTTTATAAAATATGAAATTTGCAACAGTAATTTTCTGAATATCTTCTCAAGTTTTAGTAGTGAATAAAACGTGCATTTTCCTCCTTATATGCTGAAAGAAGCTTATGTCAGGGTTTCCACACATAATCTGTAGGTTTCCTTCCATCACTTTTCCCCAGCTAAACCAAAATTTTCTGGTCTGTCCCAGAAAAAAAGGTGATTTCACTCCTTTCCAGAAACAACAAGTCAGTGCTTTGCCTGCCCCATGATGCGGAGCTGTGCAACATTCCCTGAAATCACACCCCTTCTGCTAAGGCAGCTCCACTTCCAGTAGCCACTCTTGACAAACTTTGGCTAAACTCACCTCAGAGGTTGCGCTCCCAGTGAGCTGAACGTGTGAAAAATGTCATTGGCAAGGCGTGAGTCAGGGGAGCTCCATCCCAATGTGCGTAGAACCCAGCGAGGTCACCTGGCACCTTCCTACAGAGATGCCTGAGAAGCGCGTGCTGAACAGGTTTGATTAGATAAATCTGTTGCACAATGACAATATTTGCTGGAGCCGAAAGAGGAGCGAAACATTGGATTGCAGATGGATTCAAAACTTGACAGTTGGGTTTCCATCCCTGCTTTGAGAACGTGGTGAAACCTGGGGTGTTTGAATGATGCTTCAAATTACCTTCAGATGAGGCGGCTAGCAGAATTCAGAGTGTCGTATTGCATTTGTAACAACCTCAGGATTTTGCTGGATATTTCCAGCTTGCCATTACTCCCTGATATCCCAGCATATGGTTTGACGAATTATTTGAATTATCTTCAAAGCCCTTATAATTAGCTCAATTTCTTTTGTCTCTGTAAATCTTGGCAAGTTATGTCTTGTAAATCAATCCCTTCATCTCCTCCAGCAAAGCATAAGGCAAAATCTGTGGAACACACAAAAATCAGGTGAGAACAAAGCACTCCATTTTCAACACATGACATAGAAAGCGACTATAGATATTAGTTTTATTCAAGTATGCCCAAATGCAGTAGTCACTCTAAATTTCAGTCATCATAAACACTAGTAGCTGTTATTATCACTGGAAGTAACATTTACTTGTTCAACTGTAAACAAAACGGCAATCATCAGTGTTTTTTTTCCTTATGACAATATTTTTTCATTTCCCCCTCAAATTTCTATCTCCTGCATTTAACCCATTGGGCTTGAATGGCAGGAAAGACCTTGCTGTGGTCCATGACTCACTTCAGCTCTTCCCCAGCCGCTCCCTGGGTGTGTTTTTTTTTGTTTTGTTTTGTTTTGTTTTGTTTTGTTTTGTTTTGTTTTGTTTTGTTTTGTTTTGTTTTGTTTTGTTTTGTTTTGTTTTGTTTTGTTTTGTTTTGTTTTGTTTTGTTTTGTTTTGTTTTGTTTTGTTTTTAATAGGACCAGCTCTTCTGCAATCTGAGGCAGCTCAGCTCAGCGAGGATGTGGCTTCACCTGCCTGCCAGGGGAGAGGAATATTGTGATTAACAGCTTCAAGAGGATAATGTAACATCCCTCCGCCAGGGCTCCACTCACAAGTACTCCTGGTGCAATTCTGACACACTGAAATGCTTTTAAAGCACCCATTCAGGTGCTCTAAGGAGTGCCACTCCTACAAACTGGAGATGCCTGGCTTCTGTGGTAATTGTTTAGAGTTGGAAAATGCTATCTTTGAAGGATGCCATGGACACAAGAGTCACTCAGGCTGAAGTTTTCACAGACTCAGCTCAATTTGGTCATGATGAAGCAGCCACGAGCTGTAGGATATCTCTCTACATTTCTGGGGAGAGTTTTTGTTTCCCCAGACTTTGCTTTCATGGGCAGACTTCTTGAGACAAGAGGTTGACTCTCTCTGATGGCATTTTGGAGATCAACGCATGTGGACAGGCTGATTTCTTAGTTGGCACCCCAAAGTTTTTTCATTGAGAAAAACTTAAGAAATAGTGACATGATGCAGCATTTTTCTGGTTCCCAGGGTCAGTATTTCTTGTTTATTGTAGCTGACATTTGACTCCTGGTTGGGGGAGACGGTTCACTTAGTCCACAGATGTTTTGAGAGGCTGCAGGGGTACAAAGTGGAACTCAAAAGCCTACACTCACTTCTGGGGACTCACCTAGTTTCCTAAAAAGGAACAATGTGAAGAGAAAAAAGTATGTGAGGACAGGGGGAAGAAAAGATAAGTGCCCAGCTCCAGAGTAGCTTGACATTTCAACATGAAATTACAGACTTGCCTTTTCTTCACATTGTGTTCACTGCTTCGGCGCCAGAAGAAAACATACCTAATCTGCAAATTGTTGAGAGAAATATTACATTATAGTAAGAAACGGAAAAAAACCTCTGCAGGGGGGCACGGAAGACACAGATAGCGCTTGCAGTAAGATATTAAGTGCTTACATTTGACTTCCTTCCTGCAGCAAAATAGGTGTTCAGTGCAGCGATGGCTGGGTGGTTCAGAAAATAGCTTTGCTACATGAAAAACAGTAAATGGACAGCCACTTTACCCACAAACAAAAAGGAAACCCAACCCCTCAGGGCAAAATATCCTTTCAAACCTACAGCTCAGGCACTTTTTTTGCCATTGCAATGCCATTAACTTTCAAAGACTTCTCAGCCAATTGAAAAGGGGAGCATGAGCCAGAAGGGAGTTTTTCCTTCTAAAAATCTCCATAAATTGCAAGTCTATAAGCTTTATGTAACCAGCAATAAGGGCCATTAACAAAAATCACCTAAGTTTTGTGTTCAGAGGAATGCACAATAATCGGTTTTGGTGGAAGCGCAGCAATGTACTCACAAGGACTTTCCATTCTTTGATGCTGGCAAACAAAATTCAGCTCACACAAAATGGCCCAAACACCAGCACTAATTGAATATTCTTGGTGGTCACCAGTCAGGTGTGGGCACAGGTTTATCCATCACATCTGTTAACAGAGATCACGTCTCAGCCTTAAATGATATTTGCGCTGCAACAGCCTGATGTCAACAACTCGCGGACCAGCTTGGGAGATGAAAAGATTTTTTTAAATGGATTATTTGTGTATTATCCAACAGCACCTTCAGCACCTTAGAGCAATCAAGATACCCCAATCTCAAGCTCACATCTTCCTTGATGCATCAGTTTGCCTGGCTGGGTAATTTATTCACCATACAGCCTTGACTCAGGGAGAGACGTCAGCACCTGTGTAATCTTGAGCAGGAACGTTGTCCCATTGATTTCCATAAACCTGTGATTCATAAACCTGTGGAATTACAACCTGGCTCTGGCGGGGTGTTTGCCAATGAATGATCCCATGCAGTTCAAATTCCATAACATCCTCTTCTGTGAGAATTTCATGCTTTTAAAATATTTAGCAGTGAATTCTTTGGGGACCACACATTTATAGTTTGTGGGTCTTTGGGGAAGAGGAGAATGCTAAGATAAACACCAGTCAGGTTGTTCAGCTTTTTAATTACTTTAGTACATCCAGCTTTGCTCCCTTCCTAATCCAACCAGTCTTTAATTGTCATTTTATTGTTTGTTTTTGTGTTTGGTTTCTGTTTGGTTGTTCAGTTTTTTTTAAGGTGAAGATAGTAATTCACTGTTGTTTGTTTTCTGTTTGAAAATGTAACTGGACTGTTGCCTTTGCCTGGTAAACTTCCTTCTGGGAAGTTCCTTAAGTCCATGTGCTTGCAGGATCCTTTTAAGCTCTAAATCTTCTTCCCACAGGCTTTGGCTGATGACCTAAGCACAGTCTGCTCATGCATCCAGGTAGGCATTTGGCAGGATCGCAATTTAACAGCATAAACTATTTCTGCTGGATCTTCCCACTGTTTTTTTGCTGTCAAAGCAGAGCTGCAGCAGAAAGGACCACGAGATGGCAGTGCTGCATGAGCAATCGGGTCAAAATCCAGCATTTTTCAGAATTAATTTCTAGGGAAACAGGTTTTCTATTGGCAGCTTCAGAGCTTGTTGCAAATTCAGTCTGCCCTCAGCCTGCTTTGCAAATTCGTACCACTCCCCAGATTGTGGAGTGAGGTGGTTAGTGGCTCAAATTCTTCTGCTGGTAAAATATTGTTGTTTGTTTTAGCACAGTACGTACCCACTTGAAGGATGACATGGTATTTTAAAGCACCTCGGAAAGCCTTTAACTAGGAGATATGATTTTCTCTCGTCTTCCTTCTGTCTTGAGAGTGGAAATGTTCACAAGAAAAATAGTATTCAGAAGTGTTATCAGAACAAAAATACTGAATTTCACTCCAACGCAGAAAAGGAATGAGTTATTTGCAAATATTTTTAGAGAACTGTTCTTCCTTGGCAAGTGAATGATCTTCAGTGTCAGCACAGCGGAGTTAATTACAGAGGAGAAAATAACGAGCTAATGTAGCTAAATTGTTCTCAGTCTCCTGAGGCTGGAGAACCTGGTAATTTCTGCGTAATAGTCAATCCTGCACAGCAAAATGGGTATAAGGCTGACCCAGAACGCAGGAGGAATGTCTGAACAATAAATGCTGAGCTTTAAATACCTGAGGAATTGGATCTTTCCTCTGCCCCTTCACTTTGCAGTGGCACAAAATGCCTTTTGTGGGTGAAGCAGTCGCAGTAAGCTGTGGAACATCAGTGCCGGAGCACATCATCTTCCCAAACGTTTGGCTTAAGCCAAAATTGAGGACTACGACTTCCAGAGGGTGTCTAGGTGAGATAAAAACAGCCTCAACTTTGACACTTCGAATTATGGCAGTGTTCTAGGTCGATGTGGCTCTGCAAACCAGCAGGATGGCTCTGGTCAGCTTTCCTAATTTCTGGTGCTCTACTGCCTTCTGTCTGTGAAAGCAGAGTGAAAAATATTCCTTCAGACATGAAGAAACAGATGTGTTGTGCAACACAGGTAAAAATGTGAAAGGGAAATAAACATGGAATTATTCAAGTGGGCAAGAGATCCCACCTGTCCTGAAAGGGAACCCTGCAATTAAATCCTGGAGATTAATGCGGTATGATCCAAAGCAATGTGACCTACCAAACACAAGGCTGAAGCACCCAGTCAAGCTGGCTTTCCTTTCCTCAGCAAGAAGAGACAGGAGGAGGAAAAAAAGTAGTGGTTTCTATCTGCTTGATGTTTAATGAGTAACAGACACCTTTCCTCCTCAGGAGGATGCAAAACAATCTTTCTGCTGGCAATGTTTGCTCTGGAGATATTCCACAGCCAGAGACTCCTGTCAGATCCATCACCTCATCCCCAGCTCGGTTAAAGGCTAATTGAGAGAATTACATTCCTGCTCAATGGCTAAGCTGAGCAGATTCATGCATGTGTGTATTTGTTTACAGAAATACATGTACTTCCATTTTGTTGTTATGTTTTGCCTGGAGAAATACACTGAAGTAACCAAGCTTGGGCTGGGAACAGTAACACCAGCTGTTGCAGGACACAGAAATTCACACCCCATCACATAAATGCTTTGTTTACTGTAGTTTAAGAAATGTCGTGAAGGGGGAAATGAAGCAAGACTGAGGAAAAGTTTTATCTTTGCAGGTTGCCCTCCACTTGCAGTGGAAATCTCCAACATTTGACGATTTGTTTGAGCCTACCTGGATGGGTGTTTTCTGTCTTGTACTGAACGTTCAATATTCATTTTCTCTGCAAGGTAATTGGTACACAAAGACAAGGAAAAAGAAATCCTGACATGACTCCCTTAAAAATCCTTCTATCACCAGGGCTCTGACCCTTCCTCATCTGAGGGAATACGAACGAAAAACTGATTTAAATCTCGCAGTAAGAGCCACAGAACGGTGTTAGGACTGTAACCCTCCTAACATCATGTGGAGTAGAGTGAGATCCAACAGCATTCCCTAATTGCCCATTTTCTGTTGATTTCCAAATTCTTTTCCTGGTGCCTTCTCCCCTTTTCTGGCAAAGATGAGTGGTCGTTGCCTGCCCTGGTCATCATGTGTAGGACCTGCTGCTCAGGAGATGTGTCCTCTATCAAAGACAAGGTCCATTTCCAACTGCAATTAAATTGTGGCTCAGGAAAAAAAAAAAGAAATCCACAATGCAAAATGCAAGGGGCAACATTACCTTGGAGGAAATTATGTATTCAACAGGTCCTCCTCTACTGCCACACAGCATTACTTCTCCAGGGCATCACAACTGGACTTGGTGTGATTTCCTTCCTCTGTAGGACATTACGTTTTTGGAAAAGGTTGCCTTTGCATTGTTTTCTGACCCTACATTTTCAAATATTGAATTCTTTAATCTGAAAACACATGGCTGTGTCTGATTACTATTCCTAATTCCTGCTAAGACAGCCTGAAGCTGATGTTTAAATGAGCTTTCTAACTGTGGAGAAAATGCAATCAGCAGGTAATGAGAGGCTGGACATAATAATGTCCTTTTTTGCTGTTGTCTAGGTCACTGCCAAACTGCTGCTACCACCATGAATGATCAATAAAAGAACAACAAAACCCCCAGTAAAAGGAAATACTGGCATATCTGCATTGTTGGTTCACATTAGAAGATTCAAAAACTCACACATGCCATTCAACCCACCACTATTTCGTTATGCAAAGAATGCAATTAATCAAAAAGAAGAATAATTTTCAACCCACTTTAAAAATAAATGTATTTGGGACTGGAAATTATTATCTGCCAAATATTGCTTAATAATTCATCGTAAAAGTTCTCAATATTTTCTCTTCCCTTCTGCCAATTCATATCCCCCAACCAAAATTCCTTCGTGGGGTTATGCCTTGGTTTTCATCAGCCGTGTCAAAAGATGACACGACAGACCTATAAATCGTTGCAATGCGTTTTGCTTCTAGGAAAAGCTTTCAGGAAAGCACACATGCTTGCTCCACGCATACTCAAAACTCAGCAGATGTATCATGATGAGTTGCCTTGATTTGGCTCCAGAATTAAATTATAGCCATCAGCACACATCCTGCCAAGAGCAGAGAATGAAACTCTGTTTAGCCCAATCATTCTGCTTTTGCTGCAGTCACGATTTTGTGTCCTTTTGCAGAAATATTTTCTTCTGAAAGTGTTCCACTAACATTTATTACTGTTAAGTATTTTAAAAATGCTTACAGTAGTTGTTTTGTTCACTTGCAGGGCTTTCATCTCTCTCTTTGTAGGTTGCTACAGCTGATTGGAAATGAACTGATGAAAAACATTTCACTGTAAAAGGGCTGATTGATGAGCCCAGAGGATCTCACTGGAAACATTTAGTCTTGAGCAGTCTCTATCAAATCCCAGATCTGGCTCCAAAGTGACTGAGCAGGGATTCCTGACGAGCCTATTTCCAGAGCTGGGTGTGTGGGAAACACAGTGGTTCATACATAGTCCAGGTGATCCTTACTCCTTCTCTTTTTGAAAAATTTTATTTTAATTCAGAGTAATTCATTATCAGCCCAATTGGTGTTTAAATCAAAGTTTTCTTTAAGGTGCAGGATGAGGGAACCCTGATCAGATGGAAATGTTGATTTTTTTTTCCCCATAAGTTCCAGCACTCTTCAATAGAGTTCAAATCAATTACTGCAAAGAAAGTTTTTTGCTAGAACCTTCTTGAGTAGAAAAGAGTCTGAAAGCCATCTCCAGATTATATTCTTTCATTTTCTTTTTTTTTTTTTTTTTTTTTTTTTTTTTAATGGAATACAGCTAAGTCAGTTTTGGACAGATGTTGTGTTGCAGGAATATGTTCTTCTTTTCCCAGTGTGGCTGAAAGACACCCGTTTCTTAAGATTGTTCTCCATCTGGACTAAAATCTGGGAAAAAACATTTAAAGGGTAATTAAAAAATAAAATTTGACAGACTTTGGTGCACCAAATATCAATGGCAATAAAAAAAACATGTCTCTATTTTTGCTCCCTGGTTTTGCTGTCTCAGAGTAGATGAAGCCTTTCAAATCTTCACTTCGGTACATGTATCCAAAAAAGTGTATATTTTCAGTTTGGGATTTCCCAATTCGTACAACCAGAGTATGACAGAGCCAAATCAGCACGATTTCCCTGGGAGGAATTTCACTCCCTTTCAGTTCTTTAATGCCCTTCTGCAGCTGAAAGGAGGACTCAGCAGCATCATAATTATTCCAACCCTCAGCACAGTTCAAGGAGACTAATGAGGAAACTGAGTAGTGGAAAGATGAAACAGAAGACAATGCCACAGTTCAAAAACTGTCTGAGAGGCAGAAAACAGGGCAAGAAGCTGTAATTGGTGTCAAATCACAGACAAAAGCACTGTCTCTCTGTAAAACTGCCGCCTTTGTCTCATGGACCTGTAATAAAGCTTGCGTTAGTGCCACATTTTGCAACAAAGCAAACTCCAGACAATATAGAAATGAGAACTGTGACGCTGTCCCAGCCACACTGCTTTTGGATTTGATGGCAGTGTGTGACAGCAGTCGAACCTTGGGTTTGGTTTCGTTTTTCATATCAGATGCCCAGCATTCCGTGAGACCTCAGAAAGGCACTCGCCAGGGCATCTGCACACACAGACTTTCTAACAAATGCTTGACCAGACGTGGCTCCTAAATTCTTGTGAAGGCCTTGGCTTCTGCTGAACTCACGGTTATTTCAGCAAAGTCATCTGGCCTTCTTTTTTTTTAATGTGCTTTCTGTCTTTCTGGCTTTTCAGTCTGATTGGCATTTTCACATGTATGTGGTTATCAGCATTTTTTCTTACTGTGGAGTGCCCAGTTGCAGGCAGGTATTGGTGTAATATTGTGTTAGATAAAAATAGTAATAAAATGCAAGGTGACTTCTAAGAATAAGGTACATTCCCTGAAGAGTATATTTTAAACTTTTTCAATAGGGTTTTCCAGATAAGTTGTTATGTATTAGCAAAGAAGCTTCTGCCTAACTTCCTCTGGAAAATGGGGGAGTGAGAGGCAGGAGAGCACTTCTCTGTGGGCACCTTCTGTTTTGTTATTAGCCAAGAAAACAGATTAATTTGGGAATATCGTGATTTATTTTTGGATTTTTGTTTTCAGGTTGAACGTGAGAGACAGGAGGAGAGGCAGGTGCTTATTTAAGCTGGAAATTAGGCCACTGCCGTATATCTAACTGGAAACAAGATCTGTTCACTGCAGCTACACTGCATTTCTCAATGAATTTTCTAGCCAACATCCCAGTACTGCGCAAACGACAGCAGTTTCATTTTGTGTGGCAATCGAAACCATTCCTTTTCAAAGAGCGATTGAAGTTTAATAAAGCGTTTCATTGCTAACCACCAAACAGTGTCAGATTTCCACTGGCAGGTTTAGGCAGAGAAACCTCCTGGTTTTTTTTTTTTTTTCCCCCTCCCAGGACCAACTGAATCAGGGATGTGTCATCAGGAACCAGCTTTTTTTTGTTTCAACTCTACCGTCCCTCCACAGCTCACTGGGAATGGTTGTGTGTTGGTGAAGCAAATGTTTATTCAAATTCTGCATGTCCTGGAAGCATCAGGTCAGGCTTCCTGGGGCACATGCCTCAAACTTGCATTTATGTTGCACAGTGAGAACTTTATTTTACTTAAATTTATCTGCCCCAAGTCCTGAACAAAGGAACAAAGCTGTGTTTAGAGTGCGGAGCTGTTTACAAACAATTCAAACTAAGCTTAGGCAGCCGGGCTTGCAAAGCGCAAAGGCTCCAGTTCTGTATTGATGAAAAATGGAAAAAAACCCAAAATCACTCTTGTCCCCACCAAAATAAGTCATTGCCAGAAGCTAATTCAGAGGCTGGGAAAACTAAGGTCCAGTTCAAAGTTAATTCGGTGGTTGCCCAGCGTGTAAATCTTATGAAACACCCTGTAAAATTCAAGATATGAGTCATTCACACCATCCATCAAGACATTGTGGGAATCTACTGCTATTAGCCTTTGGGCTAAATGACTTTCCATAGAAATTCCATTGAAAGCAAGTCACAGGGGACCAGTTTGGCCGTCTGTGTTTAATTCTTCTTTCTATTTTATTTATTTCCTTGTTTCTTTCCTGCATTTTCTTCCTTGCTCGTGCTCTAGATTTTCCTTTCTTTCTTGCTGCCCCGCTTTTTAGCTTGTTCCTTCTGTCTTTTATTCATTCTTTCTTCTCATTCTTTGTTCTCTAGTCTTTCTTTCCTTGAACCTCAGTGCAATATGAACAAAGGATCAAATTGAAGTTTGGACATCGATCTGAGGGTCTGGTGCGACTTGGAGGGGGAGCTGTGTCAAATAATAATAAATCAGTGCATTAATAATAATAATCAGTGCAGAAATGCACGATGAATGGCAGTGATGGACCCAGAGAGATTTCCCCATGCTTTGCACCAGGCAAGAGATGGCAAAGAATGGCAGTGAAGTGACAATTTCAGCATTATTCTCTTACCTTATTCTATATAACTCGAATCAATTGACAGAGTTTGTTGTCACAAAATCAAGCTGTAAATGCAACTAATAATTTTCCCAGTCTCCTATCTTTACCATCAGTTCTATGCCACATTCTCTTATTTTTTACCCCTCCAGTCCTTCTGTTTCTTCATCCTGAAGAAATGAATTTTAAGAACATCAAAGCAATGAAATCTGATAAAAGTGCACTATGAGGTGTCTTCAGCTTTTATGAGGACTGACAGAAAAATATTGATGGAAACTGTCTGAGAGAAAAATTTAACTTTCAAATCTCATTTCTGGTCCCTAGACAGCATGCTTACTTTCCACAGAAAAGTTGGTATGTTTTTCCTGAGAATGTAATGCTTTTAGAACAAAAGACAATCCCCATGACAGCTGAATAAGAGCCATTTTATGTTACTTTCACTCTACCAAGAAGCATGAAAGAAGTGTTTTCTGGATTTTGAGGCCTAGCATTGGATCTGGACGCTACTGAATGTCAAGAAAACCTAAATTATTGGGAAGGTTTCTATAGGTACACTTCAGAACAAGATTTTTCATTAATTGGATTTTCAAGAAATCAAACAAACAAGCAATAACAAAAAATCCAACCTCCAAATATTTTTATTAAGAAACATATAAATATTATGATAGTAATAAATATTATATAAATATCAAATAAATATTAAGACATATATAAATGACTTTTTATTAAGTTATTTCCAACAATTTTGACATTATGTTATTGGGAATTTTCTTTTGCAAAGCAAAACATGGAGCATCAGACATCTCAATTTTTCTGGTAACCCTTATCTCTGAGATAAAAATATTGATATACTTATGGGCATGTGATATTTAATATCTGATTTGCAGAGAAGTGAAATCTGGAACCTCGCTGGTCCTGCTTTACACTCTGAAACCCAACAGGATGAAAAGTCAATTAGTCTTCTGCTCCTGTAAACAAACAGCTCTTGCATCACCAGCTTTGTGTACTAATTTACGTTTGCACTGCATACAGCTGGAGATTACTACATATTAGGGCTAAATTAATTACTGACTGTAATTAATTTGTCTGGGAGTTAAGGCTCTGGGAGTGACTCCCCCTTCGAGTGGAATCCATGCTGGAAGTCCCAATTCTCTTTGTCAGCACAGCTCCTGCAGGGCTCTGCTCTGCCTGCACCAAGCCAGCAGTGCCCCTTCCCTAAACCCTCGCAGCTCCTTGCACCACAAAGACACAAAATCTCTTTAGGATGTGCTTGAATTCCACCTGAACACTCCAACAGCGGGACTGAGAAAGGTTTGGAGATTTCCTTTCTCCCCCTGCAGAGATCAGCAAATTCCCTCTCCTTCCTTCTTCTTTCTCACCCGGTTTGCAAAGTTTTTGGGGGAGAATTTTCCAGAGGGGTTTCAGCATAATCTGTGATGATTTTTCTGATGGTTGAAGGGGCCTCTCACTTTTGTAACAGAGACTCTACAAGGTGGTTTCTAGGGGTTTTCTCCCTCCAAATAATGCCTGAAGGCTCTGGTTTAAAGGGATCCCATACAAAGACAGGTTTTGTGGTCGTGGTTTCAATCACTTTCAATGTCTCTGCCTCTTCAAAGACACTAGGCACCATTCTGTCAGATTTATTATGAGGCTCAGACTACCAGACTTGCATTATAAATATAGTTATGTAAGTATGCAAAGCATTGCTGGTGTTCAGCTCACACCAATGCTAACAAACTGCTGTCGATGAAATATTTTGTCACTGCTGGAGGGAGCAACAATCCATACTAGGAGAGAGAAAAAGGTCTTGGGTTGCTTTTTAAGTTACTTTTTTCAAAAGAGTCATCTATGAAATTAACATACTTCAGATTTCTTCAAGTGACAATTTTCAGAAATTAAATTATGGACACCAGTAGATGATGGCTGGTTTGAAAATGTGGACTGACAGAGGACCCTCTGCAGAAATTTAATCAGAGCTCAACTGCAGATCCATTTGCAAAAGAAAATTGTCGTCCTGGGTAGAGGACACTAAAACTCTAATATGAACTCCTTGCAGAGCTTGTTAGGGTCAGAGTCTGGTTCCCTAAACATCATGATGGGTATAAGGCTATCTGAACTGCATTTTCTCTTAACCAGGGAATAAAGAATTAATAAAAGTTATATCACCTAGTATTATCAGAGATTTTTGTCACCTTTTATTATTGTTATGAAAGTTTCTTCACCACTAGAAACCAGGTATCTTTTAATAATTTGTATTCTTGTTCATCTGCTGAAAAGACCACGTGCCTAGTGCCTTTTTGATGTTCCATTAAGTAAATGCACCCAAATTTAGCAGAATCTTTGCTAAAATCAGCTTTCTCTTCTAACATTTATCAAACAATATGTATTAGGTTACATCATGATGTGAAAGCACATTTTCTACCCCTCTCAGGCCCATATTTGCAATACACAACCAATGTTACTTCTGTCAAGATTTGATTTTTCTTCAACCTTTTAGGGCCGAAAACTTGTTTGATTCTGAATAATATGGAAAAGGTAGGTGTGATGATACAAAAATTTCTATGCTGCTAAGCTAAATGAGAGTTACAGACAATATCTGCTCAAATTGCTTCTCATTTGATATGACATGTAGTCAAGAACTCATTGCTGTCATGAGTTTCTGTGGTCTCTTAAAGAGGGGTTCATAATTGGAGTTCATCTTGGCTGTTATACCCTGCTTCATGACAGAAGAATTCTGATTCTGAAGAAGTTAAACTTATGATATTGTCAGAAAAACCCACTGCAACAACAGAGTTTCTTCTTCCTTCTGAAGTTGTGTGCCAGGAGTGAGGTTCTTCTTTTTGGGTCACAGCCATTGAATCTATTTTGAGTTTTGTGTGTTACTACATGAGGTTTTGCAAGTGACTGAGAACAGAATGCAACGCAGTGAGCACAGTGAACCAGGTCCTGCCTGTTCCTATGGAGAGCACAAGGAAAACAATGGCTGCGTTGCATTATCTTAAATCAACACGAGGCTGAGGCTAATTGTTTTGAGATATTAATCCCATGGTATCGCACACTAGAAGTTTAACAATTCCCATGAGCACAGTGTCTGTAGCTATTGAAAGCACTGGAGACCTGACAGGTGACACACTGTCCTTCCCTGCACTAGGTGTGGAAATACTCCTTGCCACGCAGAAGACAAACCAGAAATTGTGCAAGAGCAATTAACTAAATCTTGCCTTCAGAAGACACACCTTGCTCTCTGTAATGAGATCAAAGAGCTTCAGAAATATGTTTGCCAGGGCCTCTGCAGAGCATTATCCCCAGATCACCTGGAATGTGAGTGACATGGGGAAGGTGTTGTCTTTGCCAGCGTTTTCAAGCTCACATCTGGGATGTCATGCAACTCACATTTGTGCCTTTAGAGAAATGAATTAAGCAGCATCAGAAAGCAGCACGAGCAGCCTGTGGTTACTCGGTGTGTTCAGGGCTAAGCAGAGCCACAACACTTTGTATTATCTGAGCAGTCCTGTTACTTCATTGCTCTCTTTTCTGTCTCTCAAAATTAGTTTACATTTGTTAACCTGCCTTTATTTTCTGTTTTGTTTTGAATTACAGAAGCTCTCAGAGAAACCTCGGCTAGGCAGATATTCTTTGTATCTCAGGACACACCTGCCTTTTCAAAGATTCCCAGCTATTTGCTAAAAAATAGGTCTGCATTGTGTAGATTTTTACATGCAATGGAGTCAGTCTCTGATGTACAACAGCTCCAAAATAAAACACAAATAGCAATACCTCTAGTAGAAAAATGTGAATAAAATACTACTAAGTTTTTACAGGGTTTTACTTAAATATGTATTTTATTCAACTGCAGATTTTACCAACATTACATGTTGAAAACACTAAACACATTATCAAAAGACAATGAGGATGTTAGCAGGCTCTTCGAATAATTCTAAAGGAAAATCATTGTAATTGTCATTTTAGGCTCTAGGTGTCTATTATCAACCTCATATGATACACCTGAACGGTGATGGCTTCAGTTGTTGGTTACATTTAGCAGAGGACTCATGGAGTTCTATAGCTGGCTAGGGAAAACTGTGCTACAGGTTCAGTGTTTAATTGTAAAATTCAGGTCCAACTATATGACCCAAAATGTAAAATGAAATAAAATGAAATAAAATGAAATAAAATAAAATAAAAAAAATAACATAAACCAAAATAATAATATAACATAAAATAATAGAAATAATAGGTACTATATATATAATAGCTATAATATAAAAAATATTAATAATAACAATAATAATAATAATAATAGTACCCCGATGTTGTTAGCACTGGATAAGTTTGGCCAAGAGGCTTTTAAACTCAGGTACAGGATCCACTCCTTCACAGTGCCACCCACAACTCTCTAAATACATTGGGCCACCCAGGGCACTCAATTCCCCGTGTAGAAGTTGGAATTTCCCTTTCTCATGAGGCACACACAGCTCTGTTTTCCCTTTTGCTGACACAAGTTTAAGCATTATCAGAAAAATCTCTTTTCTGCCAAAAAAAAAAACAAAAAAAAAAAACAAAAAAGAAGAAAATGAAGGAGAAGAAGAAGAAGAAGAAGAAGAAGAAGAGGAAGAAGAAGCAAAATTGAAAACCAGTCTGAACCCCCCCATGCTCAATTCCAAAGCAATTCACGTTCATCTGCTGAAAAGTCCCTTCATCTGCAACCAGAACTCATCTACAACATCCTTTTCTTACCCTTCACTTTTATTTTCTAAATTTTCCTTTCACTTGTCCACAGATGGATCCAGACTGTTCCAGTACTAGTCTTTTCCCTCTTCAATAGGAGTAGAATAGTCTCACCTGGCCAGCTGCAAGTTCCCTTTCCTAACAGGAATCAACGCTCTTGGAAACACCAGTGAATGGAAAAAAAAATGTCTCGTAAAATTCTCTACATTCTCTACAATCCTCTCTTTGACAAAACTGTACATGGAAAATGCTATCAGGTTTCCTCTTCTATGTGTGCTTCTCTCTAGGATGGAGATTTTTCCCTTCTGAAAATATTCTTGCACAAATAAATGTCAACAAATCAGGGATTTACCTACAATCAATATGCAACATCCCATTTTGTACTAAGTGGCTCGCTTCAGAGTTATTTAAGGAGTTAAGCAGAGGTATTAACATAGGTAATTGTCTAATTGAAGCATAAATTGACCAAAGTCACACTACAATAGTCATGATTACCAAAGCACATCATCACGTTAACATTAGAAAGTGTCACTGACAGAAATCGTGTGGCCTCAAAATAATTCAAGTGACTTCTGATTCTGTGCTGATAAGAAAGGGGACTCAGGATGCTTTAGGAGATGCCAGATCTCTGCAACTTTTGGACAGAAGAGTTGTTTCTGAACACTTATGATTTCCACTCAGGTTTTTATAATTGTATCAGCACCATTCAAGAAAAAAATTAGAAATAAAGAACAGCTGCTGAGTTAGTTATGGCAAAACACAGAAATGGGTGAAATGGATGAACTCCCTAAATAACTCTTTTTGAGCCAGAAAGCCATCCGATAATGGTAGGGACCCACAGGACAGGAATGGGCTCCTGGTTCCAGTTCTCTCTAGAATGTGTGTCAGCAGATTTTGTATGAAAACCTTCTCCATCACATCATCGACCTTCAGGGCAGGAATGGTGCAGCAAAAGTTTGCACTCTCTAAATTAAAGCCTTCATGGCTGCTAATGTATCGTTCAGTGGAGCCTTTGCCATGAGGAATTAAAAAGTTCATGACTTAAACTCACCTTCAGTGTCCTAAAAGAGGGAGGATTTTTGCTGTTGCTTTAAGATGTGTGAGATATGGAGCTGAAGGCAACAGTTCAACAATGTTAGACATAGTCCAAAAACATCTGTTAACTGAGCTCTGAGTAAAATTAGGAAGACAACTGTGATCAAACAGTTATTCTGCCACTCATCTCTCCCATTCATATTCTTGCCTTCCTGATATTCCATCCTTTGATGTATGTGCACATTTTCCAGCAGATTAAGCAAGATTTGGCTTAAAATCAATGCAATGTAACAGGGAGCAAACTGAATTAAGGTGATCTAACAGGAGAAGTCTTTGATGAAGTTTAAATATGAAGTAAGCAGCTTGAACATTGATTAATCCATCCTGTTTTGGAGGAAAATAATAAATAAATAAATAAGAATTTTTAAAAAAACCAACTGAAACAAAGCAAAACCCCCATAACCAAACTAAAACATTGACAGCTTATGAAACACAACACAAGCACAGTGGAAAAGATAAAGAACCATCCCTGAGACCAAAGTTAATTTGGGGAATGGGATCAAATTTTATAGCCCTTAAGCATGGAAAATACTGCCCCTAACTTGTGCAAAACACTACCGACAGGTGCTACTTGCCCTACGGTTACTTTAATCTTCACCATAATTAGTCCAGATCACAAGCAAAAAGTCGAATTTTTTCCTTGATTTAAAAAAAATAACCCTCACAAAATTTGTTAAAGGATCAGGCTTTTTGTAAGGAAAGAAGCCTTCCTCGTTTCTTTCCTCTACTTTTCCTCTCAATGTTTTGAGCTTTTTCAATTCTTCCAAGGTCAAGAAACACACATAGAGTGGTCAGATACTTACAGTGCAACAAAGGACACCCGCGTGTTAGAGAACAGCAAACTGGATGCCTTAAAGAGTGCCAGAAAACTGAGTTATATCCTTTAATATATATATTTTATAATTGACAACACAGACAGGGAATTTGGTCAAAACTCAGTAATTTTCCTCAGGTTTTCTGCTGCCACTAGCAGCAGCATTTCCAAGCATCCATTTTGTTTCAACAATTATAACTCTGACAGGTTCCCACCAGTTTTTTAATTCAGATAAACAGGATTGTAATCTTTTTTCACGTATATTTCCTCCAGAGACAAATAACTTCTCCACCAAAGAAACAAGAGAGAGAAAGGAGAGAGAGAGAAACTATCAAAATATACCACACAAAAAAAAAATCTGTTGCTAGATTATTTCTTAAAATAAATTGTCCATAAAAGCTTAAAGATAATTTGTTGTATTTAGGAATTCCAAATGCTAAGGAATGTGCAGCAGAAGTTAGGGCAGCATGGAAATAAAGTCTGAATCTTGCTCTATAGCTTAGTCCCTAAGTACCCACAAGGAGTTTCTACTTCAAATATCTGCAATATTGGTCAATCTTCAAGTGCCTACCAGATTTCATGATCCTTCATCCAGCTCTCTGAACTTCCTCATGAAAAGGCTACTTTCCTTTATATTTTTTCTTTAATATGTTTATATTTAGCTAAGGCAAAAATTTGAAACATAAAGTTCCTTGAAGATTTTTCTAGCTTTGGAAGGCAGCCTGCATTCCAGAATATCTGCAGCAATAATACCAGGTTATAATGCTAAAAGTCTTAAATTCTGAAAGTTGAATTTATGTGAAAATCAAGTACATAAAACCATACCTGTTCATTTGGATGGGGAAAAATTGTCCTTATGTTTAGCTTTATGATCAAAGAATTGTCAAATAACAGCGCACCTGAGTTCTGACACTGTTTTAGCAACACACAGAAATGCAATAAAAGATTTATTTCTCAGCTTCATAGAAATGCATGAATGTGTCTTCCACCATACTCACAGCATGAGAGTTTGATCCTTTTGTTTCCACCTCAAATCTACCAATTTTCAGTTGAACTTTATCCTGTGTTTTGGAAAGTGATCCGTTCTTGAGGTAGCAATTCCAGGTGATGGAGATTACTGCTGGTTGGAAAAAAAAAATCCCACAGAAGGAATCTCAAGTGAAATATCTGAGTTCAGATTTCTTCAGTTGATATAGAGAACTGAAAGTATCAAATTACTGTATAAGAGGAAGTTTCAACCAATTTTAAATACAATAGCATGGGAATTAGGTGTTAAGCACACAGAATTCATATAATAACATATTTTCTTATAAAAGCAGAATAATATTAGACATATTCTTAAAAAAAGTTCAAATTTGGGGAAAGAAATGAAGGTTTTCCAAAAGTCTTTGTAGAAAATTATCAATCCTTGCAAAAAAGAAAACTCTCACTGAAGAAAACACTGTTCACTGTTTTAAAAAAAATCCTTTGGTAGGTTGTTTTAGTAGTCAATTATTCTCATTTATAATTTACATTTAAATTTAATTTTTCTATCGCCGACTGCCAGACAATCATTACTCTCTTTGCTTCAGAGTCAGGGAACCTCTTCCATCAGACCTTGCATGTGCTGTTTCAGATTGTAATCAAGTCATATTTATGTTTCTCTTGTTTTAACAACCATAGTTCTAAATCCAGTCTTTTACTATAGAAAAGTTTTTTAAAAAGTCAGCTCTTCTCTTTAAAGGAGATTAAATGTGGCTTTGAGTATTTCATTCCAGGAATTATTGAACAATTCACTGAGGTTCTTTTGGCACCATTTCCCTAATATCTGTAGATAATTATCTTCACTTTTAAACCAAGCACTTCTCTGTGTGGAGAATGCAATAATGTAATTCTTAATCTGCGCTTAAAATATCTGTTTACACAGTCGCCAGAATGATGGTACCATGCTTAGAAGATGAATTAAACCCTTTATTATATTTAATAAAATAAGAATCTGTTTAAAGAAGACCTATTGTGGTGTCTCACTATAGTTTGGTAGGAAACAAAACAAAAAAAGATAATTTTTAGAAGTAAGCTCAACAGGAAAAACATGTTCAGCAAAGAGATGTCTCTTTTATTTAAAGAACTCAAATTCTGAACAGACTGCTGCTAGTATTTCTAGATTTAATTTTCTGATGTTTCTCATTCTCCTATAAATATCAAAGGTGTCTCCTTTAAGTGTTATTTCAAACTGGTTATAAGAAGATCTTTGTTTCTTGCAACTCGTGAGTTAGGGAAAAGACATTACTATAACATTTAATCAAAGTGCTCCTGGTCTGTTTTTCTTTTTAACTCCTGTTTCATGTTGGGATTACAGGGGAGATAAAAAGCAGAATTCCTTCCTGCAGCGTCATTTCTATGCTCTATTGAAATACAGAATTATACTTGTACAGAACAGGCAGAGCAAAAAACCTTTGCTTGGCTTGCATGTGAAGTTTTGCCTTGCTTATTAAACTGTCTGTTTTGACCCATTTTTCTTGCTTTTGCTCTTCTGATTCTCCTCCTGCATCCCACTGTGGGTGGAGGGGTGGGTGGGGGTGGGAGTAAGAGAAGGGCTGGTTTGATTCATGGCGCAGTAATCACAAATCTGAATTTACCTCAATCCAGAATGTGAACTTCTGTGGATGGGCAGAGAACTTAGTCTGAAACACTGACCAGGAAATGTGTATTGCTGAGGTGCACAGGTGAGAGAAACATTTCACTGCAGGGTGTAAAAATGTCCAATGGCAGTGCTAGAAGAACAGCAGTGCACACCAAGCACTTTGCTTTTTCAAACATTTTCTGCTCTCTCACATCACCTCACAGTCTTGCTGAAATCCATCTTACCCCGTGGGACTCAGAAGGAGCTTGCCAAGCTCTCCAAGTGCTGAGAGCGCAGCCTCTCACTGTGACAGTACCCAGAGAAACAGGACCAAAACCTCATTTCCTCCCCTTCTGCACTGCTTGCTTCATGCCTTTCCCCCTCACCCTTTCTCTGCTTGCTGAATGAGATGATATTCTGATATTCCACGAACCTACTATTGCTTTGCTGAATTTGCAGTTTCCTGGGCTTGGCTGGTGTATTTTTTTTTTTTTTTCCTCCTGTCTCATTTGATTTATATCTCTGGAACATTATTAGAAGCCTCGCAGCCTCTTTCTGGAGGACACTGAACATATCTCTGCTGTCATTCCCCCAGTTCTCTCAAACAACAGTTCATGATAAAGCTGCAGTGCCTTCTGCCTCTAGTAATCTCACCAGTTATGGAAATGCACTTGTCCTTTCCCAAGAAAAGATTCAGCCTGGGCAATACATCAGATTATGTCCTTTTTTGCTTTATGCCTAAAAGCCTTTCTTGCTCAGCTGCTGGGTGCTGTATTCCTCTATATGTCCCTAATTTTTTTTCCTGGGAGCTTAGCCATTCTGATACCATTCTGATTCCTTGTGCCCTGGGAGGCTTAGTGTGCAGAACAGTAAATAATGATGGGTCAAAGGAAACGCCTAACAGGGAAGGAAACAGTGGCTTGTGTATTCATGGCAAGGCAAAGAATAAAAATGAGCTAGGAAGTATGGCCAAGTGGCTGGGAGTAGATGGGAGCTTTGCAGGTCTTGAAGTCACTTTAGGTTTTGCTTATTTCTTCTTTCTAGCCTTTTGATTTGGTTTTAATTCCTTTCCCCTCCCTTAAAAAAATTATTATTCTTTTTATTCAATATACTGTAATTTACAGGTTACATTTACCTATTCATCTTTCTGAATCAAGTTCAAAAAACCTTTCTTCCTTCCTGTATGCAATCTTCCTTCCTTCCTTCTTTTCTTCCTTCCTTCCTTCCTGGCAGCTCATGAAAGGCCAGAATATCTTGTCAACTGCAGCAAAAGACTTTTTTTTCCTTTTCTTTTTATTCTCTTGTTTTTTGTTCTCTTTTTCTTTCTTTTTCATTTTCCCTTTTCTGTGTTTTGTTCATAGCACACCCCCAGAAAGCTCATCATATTTTACAATGCCTGTTAATAAGTGCATATTTTGTGTTGAGACAGAGCAAAGGCGATTGGTGTTGATTGTAAACTCCAAAATACTGGTGCTGAGTTTTCCTGTATTTACTCATTGTAACTGACACTTACCTCCAAACAGAAACTAATGGATAGAGTAGTAATGAGCATGAAGTAAGACATTATTCCCCCCAGTTGCAAACAGACCTTTTTGTCAACACATTTAAATTCTGTCCATGCTTGTATTCCTGAGAGCAGACACGAATTTATTTTTTTCTTCTAAAGCAAAAAATATCTCCCAAGGTAAATCATGAATAATGACAGTGGCTAAATGGGTTCAAAGCAAGGGAAAAAACATTAAGGATGTGAATAAACACAGGCTTTATGCCAGGGAAAGCTGGGGAAGCGAAGAGCCTTCCAGGATAAAAGTGGCTGGACTGTGGTTTGAGTCTCGATGAACTGCATGGCATTTTTAGCATCACATCAGTTCTTCTTCTGAAATTCCACTCCTGCTTCCAGGCCAGTACAACTGTGGCAGACTTTAAACCTTCTGAAAAGCAGAAAACCTGGGGAACAGTGAAACGTGAAAACGTGCTCCACAGATTGGCACAGTTCTAATGCACTTGCTGACCTGGAGCTGGTGTCAGAAAAAGTAGGGGAAAAAAAAAAAAGGTTTAAAATTTTTGGAAAGTGGATGTAGGCACAGGGAACAAAGTTATGAGGAATCCCAGGGGACCCCCACCCACATATGACAGAATAAAAAGATTGCAGGAAATCTGAGCTGCAGGTTGGGAAATGACACTGCTTCTCTTGTTGCTCAGGATTTTATAACCCCCCCCAAAAAAAAGAAAGCCCCCAAAAAAACCCCAAACCAAAAACCAGCTTAAAATCCACACAAACACTCTGTAAATTTCACAGGTTGTGTGATGTCATTCAAGAGCTGAACATCCTCATGAGACCCCAGCACAACCCACCCCCAAACGCTGGGCTAAAAGTGTTGGCTTGCAGCCTACAGAAACGAAATACTGAGCACTTGACTTGAAATTGCATGCTGTGTCAGTGACAGGGTTGAGAAGAAAACACAGTTTATCAAATGCTAGCTGCCAAGAAAAAGAAATGCTTCCAAAAGGGACATAATGTATAGGGCAGGCCTGCACTGAAGGACTGGGGCTCCCACAAACAAGCTCTGTGATAATAATGCTTGAAAACAATCTCCAGCTTCGCATATGAAGCATGCTGAGGGCTGAAAAACCTTCACGAGAAAGGCCAGATAAATAAGTATTCTTTTTTTCTTTCCCTTTTGCATTTTATTTTCAAGTATTCACAGAACACTTGATATTCCCTAAACCAGGCTGTTTAGCAGGACCCCTGCTGGAAATCATGAGAGCTCCTAAACCACTCTGGATCCGCTCACCTTGCGGAGGTTTCATTTCAGGTGAGAACAAACACAAATATTTTCAGCAATCCTCAGCAATCTTGCTGGAGTTTCTAAGCCTTCTGCATAGCTTTTTGCTTTTTTTTTTTTTCCCCCCTGTGTTAATTAAAAATAAAAAAAGAAGAAAAGAGTTCATGCACAAACCAGCCAAGAGATAAATCTCCATTGATGGACATCTTTAAGCTCCTACAAGGAGCAGCATTGGCAAAATTCCTACAGCTGCAAGGGACCACTGTGTGTATTTTGCTCTGGATCATGATAAACTGGTTTTACTCTGGAGTGCTGGAGAAGCTTCGTGTGCCAGCTTAGCCTAAGGGCTGTGGTGCTTGAAAGGGGGAAAGAAGAAAGAAAGGAAAAAAATCAACTGCATGAAGAGGCCCACTGCAGGTTTGGGGCTTGGAAAGCTTTTTCTTTAGGAGTTTATGTTCTGCACAGACCTGGGGGAAAAAGTGAATCTGTCCTAAAGACATCTTTTCCATCTTCAGAAGTTTGTGTACATCCAGCCTGAAAGTGACACGGGAGCTCACCTTAACTTGGTTGCAACAGAATTCACTGTGAACAGAAGGCATGCTCTAAATTCTGCATTCTGCTTTTATGCTGCTGATTTATTCTGAGTCCTGGTTTGGCTGAAGCTATGAAAAACTTTATAAATAGCCATTACCACTTCCCAAGGTTTAAAAAAAAAAAAAAAAAGAAGAAAATTATGTACACTTATGTGTACATGTCATATATATATAGATACATATCATATATATGTTTATTAATAATGCATATATCTATACTTACAGGCCTGAGCCTTTTTGTTCTTGACCCATTGTTCATTCTTCATCCTTCAAACTATCTTCTGGGAAGGTGAAAAGAGATTTTTGGGATGAAAAATTACAGGTAGCTTTAACTGTATATTTGTATCCTGAAAAAAATTCCATGTTTTCTGAGGTTTCATAGAAGAGCACAGAAAATTTACACCTTGTGCTTTGAAGCTGCAGCTGCCCTGCCTGAATTTTTCACACTGTGTACGCAGAATTTTTTATTCTGCATACACAGAATATATTTTTATTCAATAAATTATTTGACTTTAAAAGTATTCCTGAAGATATCCTTGTCATACCACAATATACTTTGGGAAGACAATAAAGTGCCCTACCAAAGCTTTTTTAAAACTATCGAGATCTAACAGCATCACAAAAGTTGTATATTGCAGCATTTCTGTGCATGGAGGAGCAAGTGGGCCAGCTTTAGCTAAACCAATACCAGTGTTTTCAATTAAATAAATTCCCATGTCTGTTCTCTTTATATACATGTTTATATACATAAATATATATATGCACACATATGTATATATGTATATGTATACATACACATATATGTATACATATATACACACACATTTTAAAAAACAACAAAAAAACCCCAATGGAATAAAATACAGTCCAAAATAAGTAGCTATTATTCCTAGCTATCTAGATTCACCACAGTATGGCTTCACCTTCATGCCCTGGCCCTTGCTGGCAAAAAGATTATTTTCCCCATCTCTATTGCTTGAAAACCTCCTGTGTCTGAAAAACTGAACCTGAAATTTGACAGGAGAAGCTTCTTTTGCAATGCTGCACCACTTTTATTCAGTGAAAAAGCTGGAAAAAGCCAAGAACAGTCAACAGGCAAGAAAATGGCTGCCCATATCCTCGTTGGAATGACAACTCAGGGCTCACTACCACTTGAAAGGCAAAATTAAGTTGAGTTTCCCTTGCTTCACAAGGACTGTGCCTTGTCTGTTCTTGCCAAGGCTCCACTTGGCTTGGGCTGTGTTCTGCACTGTTGCACTTACCCAACAAAGGCAGCACAGCCATTATTTTGTCTGAATCACTGCTTGGCTGGATGTTGGCATAGACACATCTCTTTGAGCAGGCGCTGACAGAGCTGGACTCATTCTGCCTGCCTTCCTCCTGAAAGCCAGGTCCAGTCTAGAAACTCTTCCATGGAGCCTTTTTCAAAAAAATTCTAAATTTTTCTATGGATAATAGACACCACCTGCGGGTTTTGGCAGGGAAACGTTATCATAAAGTGAAAACAGTCCCTAAGCAGTGGACAAAAGGAGTTGTCACACAGATGGGACATCTCCTGAGCTTAAGCTAAGACAGGACAGAAGTGCTTTCAATGCCAGCAGGTCCTGACAGCCACTCTTGATCTTCACAGCTCCTTCAGTTTCTCTCAGCTTGTGTAACACATAAACCATGGTGAAAATCTCATTAAGTCAAGCTTTCTTCAAAGCTGTGGGGCATCCAGAGGGGCACTGAAAGCTGCTGGGGCTTTGTGGTTTTGAACTCTCAGGAGAAAGTGTCACCTTCCTCTGTCACGACCTGTGACATTTCTTAGTTCTGCCTGGTGGAGGGAAATTTGGGAAGGGCGTTTTGTTTTTCAGGTGGCACATATGCTGTTGTGAAAGCAAAGTCAAATTTTTGCAGCCTGTAGGTGTAAATAGGAACCATTAAACGGAGTGGTAATGGACCTTAAGAGAGTTCTGGCTGCCTCCTAAACAGGCTGGGGTGTGGTGAGGGGAGGCAAAGGTATATATTTCTTAAACCCAGTGACCATCCTGCTTTTTATGTTATTTAATTGTTATCTCTGGTTATTTATTTATTTGTTTCCTCCCTGTCACACTGGAAAATGGTAGAAAACACAAAACACAGTAGGAAAAGAACCTTGTGCCCTTATTTGACTACCCACAGCACGCATTCAGTTTTGAGTTAAATTAATTCTTTTTGTCCTGTCCAAAAGCAAGTGGGGAAGCCAATGGGTTTTAAACAGCTCGAGATGAAGGTGGTAGTTTACTTCTGGCTGCAGGGATTCAACTGTTTGAAAACCCTGGAAATATTGTCCATTTTAACTGCAGTATCTCTGAGGTGTCTTGGGTTACAGCTCCTCTACAGCTTGTGCACTGAGCAGCTCCATACTGCTGTCTTACAGAAAATTGCTGTGACTTTACTCGGTTTTAGGGCTTTTGTCAAAAAACAAGGGGGAGCAGGGCAGAATCTGTGACTCAGATGCACCAAAGTCATCCTGGAAGGTGAGCCCAAATCTCCTGGGATCAGTGTCTAAATGTCCTCCCTATCCCCACAAATTAAAAAAAAATTACATTTCTTGCTCATTCTCTGGCCTGCCGACAATACATTTACAATATAAAAAAGCTTCAGCAGGAGAAGTGGCAGAAGCTGGGGTCTCAGGCAAACTCATTCTGTTGATAACCATGATTTTTTGGGGTTATTTTCTGCTTTAATTCATGTAGTCACATGTATTTGTACATAAATTCTCTCTGACACACTAAATATGTAGTTATCTTCTGTTGCTCCTTATGACTAGGAAAGTGCCTTTTATACATCTCCCTTGATAAAACAGAAAATTTTGGCTTAAATACATTGAAAACCAGAAAAACACAATCAAATATGATTTATTTTTAGAAAAAAGTACCATTTCTGCATTACAAGTTTTTAATCTTTTCATGCATCCAATAGAAAGTAAAGAAAGAGTGAGTATTGTCAAAGTTCTTAATTTCAAGTCTCGAAGGGACTATCCCAAGTGCTCAGTATGAGTTACTGGACAGCTCTTCCTGCACAAGTTTTTGCCAGCCTTGCATAAAAAAATGTTTGTAGAGGTTCATGGGCTTCTCTTCTCCGGAAAGCTATTCCAACATCTGCTTAAATAATATTTAATTGGGTTTTTTCCCCCCTAAATTGTGTTTTCACTGCTGTTTATTCATTACTTCCATGTTTTGAACAATCTCACATAAAGACAAACTTCAACAAATATGTGATTGTCAGGCATTTAAGAGGGTATAGCTGACTTTTACGCTGAAGACACACAAGAAATCACCCAGGTTTTTTAAGACATCACTCAGGAACACCATCCTGTTTTGACTGTGGCAGCCTGTTTTTGTGAAAGGGCTCAGGAGGTGCCAGGCACGTTGTTTGATGTGCACAACGCCCCAAGGTTTGTATGTTGTGAATGTTTTGGTTATGAGTCCCCAGGCAGGGTGCCAGCGGCACAAAGGATGCCTGGATGGCTCTGGGCTCTTTCTCATGCTCCTATATCCATCTGGGTCCACCCAGTGCCGCAAAAATAAAACGAAAAAAATTACATTTCCAAGATAAAGCGCAAGTTGCCTAAATGTGTAATTTTTAAATGTATTGTTTTTAAAAAAAAAATTTAATAAACGTCCTTTTACTGCTGTATTCTTTAGGTTTTCGAGTTGCTGCAACAAACTGAGCTGGTTTTCTCACTGGAAAACTTCTTCCAAGCTCTGTGTGAGGCAGTGCTAGGATTGCAGGGTGCTCTGATGGAAGCAGGAAGAGACTCTGTCCCCTACTTTCACCTGCATTTAGAAAATAGATCCCATCTTTCCTGGGGACAGCAAACTTCCAGCAGTGATTTACAGTGATATCAGTGAAAACTGCATATGATAATAAAATAGTCTGTTTAAACGTGATTAAACAATCCCATGTCGCATGTTGTCACTGGTGATTACTTGGTGAATTTAGTTACTATAAAAGTTTTGCTGTTATTACTGATTATTCTTAAAGACACTAAAATATAAGGATAACTGCAGAGCTGTGCTTCCTTCACAGCTATTCCAGGACCCTACCTCAGTAACTCATTTCAGTAAAAGCCTTGTGGTTCATGTTTCACCAATTATTTCGTATTGTATTTTGTGTCTTAGGATCAGCTTCGAAGAAATATCCCTAGAAATAATCCTGTGAGTCTACAGTGTCCCTTACCTCAAAATAAACAGGATTTTTAAAAAAACCAAAAAAACTCTCTTTTAAAAAAGAGTACATGGGATGTTTCTCTCCTGTTTTTACCTGTCCCCTGCTTGCACAGGTTGCTTCTCTTCAGATCAAGAATGTGTCAGAAGGATCTGACTTTCCCACCAAATCTCTTATTAGTCACCAACCCAAACAAAAGGGGAGGCAGCACTCTGGCATTTTAAAAGAGAAAACAGAGGGGTTAATATTCAGTTTGGTGACGAGTCCTTTTACCAAGGTGCTCATCTTTTAGGTTCTGCACTTTGGTTTGCTGTCGCTGCCTCACACCCTTCCTTGCCCACTCTTAAGGACAGATAGTTTCTCCTATCTGACACTATGGTGCTCAGCTCGATAAATTAAACCAGCACAAGGATGAGCCCTCCACGGGATTAGCCTTGGGAAAGAATGACTAAAGCCTGGCTTTTCTCCAAAATCTTGAAGTGCTCTTGCTGCCTCGGAGGTACTGGCTCATACCTGTTGCATGCCTGCAGCACAGGCGGCCGAACTGTCTGTTCCTGAGCTGTAAAATGCCACACAGTGGGCATTATTTAACCCATTGTGGGTTAAATTAAGGCTTTGCAGGGTCTGTCAGAAATGGTGATTTTCATGTAGTACAGATAAGCATATGTACACACACACACAGACACACAAAACAGAGGGATGAGGGTTTGGGAATGTTTCTATCGCCCAGTTATGCTTGTGTGAAGGGGCCAGGATCTTCCCCAGGCAGAGTTGGGGGACGTCAGAGTGGCCTGGATCACATTTCAGGTCTGACCTCACTAATTTGTTCTGAGGAACAATGTGTGTGCACTTGTTGTGATAGCACCAACACACCTGATAAGAATTCAGGTCATCAACAGATATTGAGGAATAGAATCCAAGTGAAGTCACCGATCTTTTAAGGATTTTTTCCTTATAAATCCAGTTGCACCTACCCCTTTTTCTCCAAGTGGTTTCCTGACCAAAGAGCCACATCCATGGAGTTCTTTTCCCTTTCTTCTTCCCTTCTCCTCTGAATATACCCTTCCACACAGACTGTTGCACTTGGAGAGCAGCAGCAGCCTTCATTTAGACTCTGGAAAAACTTCCCTTCCAAGCTTTTTCTCCATGGTGGTAGTCTGGAGACAGGAAAAACCTTCAGCCAAAGAATGGGTAGATCAGGGGTTCACTGCAAGGCTTAAAGCAATCTGAGGTCCTCGGGGGGAGAACGAAGGTAGGCTTAGGAGGAATGTGAAATGTAAACATGAACACAAAATGCATCACAGAAAAAAGCTTTCATAGCACAGGACTCAGTTTAAAAAAAGAAAAAAATGTGTGCACACAGAAGTCAGAAGTTTGCTACAGAGACCATCTTTGGGTTTCCCCATCTCAGAAAGATATCTGAACCCAAAAAAAGACTACAAACAGGAACAGCAAAGAGTGTGTAAATATTATGTCAGTTTACCTCACCTCATATTTCTTCTGTGGGTGAAAATAATGTACAACTATATTGAAAAACCTTTTAGAGCCATGCATCTTGACAAATTTTTTCTGTATTACACAGTAAACTCATGAGACAGAAGCTCTAGGGCTTATGGCACTACTACTGGCCTGGAGCAAGGAGATTGTGCATCTCATGAAGATGGCATCTCATGAGGATTTGAAGATGGCATTTCCTGGAAAAAGCGTTCTGGAGCGGCAGGAAGGAGAGACAATGATGCATCTTACTGCCTTTTTGATTTTTTGTTTGTTTTCACCCCTCTTACTTTGTTTGTTTGTTTGTTTGTTTGTTTTGGTCTTTTTTTTGTTTTCATTTGTTAGTTTTGGTCTTTTAAAATTTTTATTTAAAAAAAAAATATATTTTTTTTTAAATTAAATTATACTTTGGCTTCAAGCACGCTGTTTGATCCAGGGGAAGTTTCTTCCACAAAACTGGGCTGTCATCTGTCGTATATCCCATGGAGCTATGGCCCTGGAACCTGTTCTGGAAAGCTGACCTGTACTTTGGAGGACATCCCAGGGGTGCAAAAACCTGAATGCAGGGTCCAGTGGCAGAAGTGAGGCTGAGAGTTTTCTCACTGAGAAGAAATGTAGGATGCCTCATCACAGTGCCTTGCAGGAGCTTTCTCCCTTTCTCTGCATCATTCTGAAACGGCTTCTGCTGAAAGAAAGAAATTGTTAGCAGTATTTTTAAGCTGCTCCCTTCTCCACTGCCCTGGTATATCCTACCATTTATATATATATACATATATGTACATGTGTGTGTATATATATATATATATATGTGCGTATCTGCTATTGCCTATTCTTCCCATGGAAATAATCTCACTCTGAGACTGGTTTTTGCCACCTGAAAAAAACCCAAGCCACCACATCTCTGCTTTTAGGTCTCACAACAAAAGAACAGGTTTAATCCATGAGAAAAATGACAGACATTTAAATAGAGGCATTCTAAGGCAGCCCCTGTTCTGGTTCCAGGAATTTTTCACTTGGCTGCTTGTTCAGCACACAAGGAATAGGATCTTCCCACTGCCTCAATTTTTGAGGTCTCCGACCTTCTAAGATGCTGTGAACTCTAAACCCATGACTCTGGAATGTTTAAATCTGTTCTTCATGTCCCAGCCCACAATTTCTACCATTCCAGAAGAAAATGTAGAAGTCCATTAATCACTTTCACGATAAGCTGTGAAAATCAATTTTTAGCTACAAGCTCATCGCCCATCCTCAAGCCCCTTACTTTTCATAACTTACTGGATTTCTTAAGAGCATGAATTCTTTAAACAGGGCTAAATAAGTGGAAGAGTTCTCCTGCTTGCTTTCAGAACAATGTTTTGGAGAGACAAACTCACCCTTTCGACACTTGAGGCATCTGCATGCCAGGAGTGCTCCAAAGAAAAGGGGCAAAAGAGAGGCAGTGAGTTGTGGCCATCTGTTAGAAGGCAAAGTCATGTCTCAGGAAAGGGAATGTCCTCATGCATTTGTATTTCCCCTGAATTAGCATGTTTCCACTCTCCCTTCCCTTCTCTTCCCTAACTTGGACGCCTTAGAGTCTGAATTTGTCTCCTTTGTCACAGGTGATGAAAACTTACTAAATTTGGGTGGAAATCCTGACCTTACCACAGATTTTTTTTTTTTTTTTCTGTTATGACCTTGGACATATCCTCTAGTTTTCACTTTTTCTATCATGGCTGTGAGATTTTTCAGGGCATGCAGAGGTTTTGCATTGCTTCTTTGAGTCTTGGCCCCGATTTTATTGTGTACCTTAAAATACACTGTCACTAAAGTGACAACCATTTTCTGCTTTCTTTCCTGACTTACTGATTTTCTGGCTTTCTTTCCTCTGAGACTCACAGTATGAAGACTTGGCAGGAAACAACCATCAGTCAAGCAGGAATAGTTTAATCCAGCCATCTGACCTGCTTCAGAAGACAACACCACCAACAAAAAAGGCTTGCAGTCAAACTCAAGTTTTGTTTGGAGCACACTCTTGTATTAAATACCTCAAATCAGATTTTGGCCAGAAGAGGGCATTTGACTTCAAGAGTTGGCATCGTGGCTGTGGGCTCCTCATCTTGAAATAAATAAAACACCAAAAACAAACAAACAAGCATAAGCATTCTACGTTACTAAACATTCCTACCATTAGTAGTGCCTTCTGTGCTGTACCACATGCTTAAACCTTTCAGTCAAAGCTCCCCCTGAAGCCAGCAGAGGATGAGAACATAACAAGGAAACAGAGTTTTTGATCCATCCCTCCCTGGATTATCAGCTTCCTACTTTCTAGCACCAAGAGAAGCAGGAGCTTTTCCCAGCCAACATTCAAGGAAAAGAACCACCTGCAAATGGTTGTGTTTGTCCCAAGTTACACAGAGTTGCTTGATGGCCTGAGCTTGAGCAGTTACTCCTTTTTATTTCCTTTGTTGTTTGTTAAAACATTTGAAGTGTTGAGCACACAGGGGTTTTATGTAATATTGAAGATTAAAGTGGGGGATATTCACACCCTTGTAGTGGGCTCTGATCCTTCTAAATCATTACAGAAATTAATAACCAGTACAGGAACTCAGCTGTGCGAATGTGGTATTCCACAGTGCAGACAGTGAGTGGAGGAAAAACACACTCACTGAAAATTGTGGGATTTTGAGGTCTTAATTTAAAGCAATGGGAGGAACCAAAGAGGGGAAATATTGTCCTGTAGCTGAAGGGTCAAGAGTGTGGGTAAATTGCACATTTGGGTGAAATACCTCATCCAAAGAAATCCTGGACCTGCCAAAACTTTATGTTTCACGATGTCACATTGACTTTCCTGTTCTGCTTCTTCCTTGAAGACACTGAAATTCTCAACTTTGTTACTTTTTTAGAAAAAGAAATCCCTTCCCTGGTTTTCAGTGCCAATAAAGAAATTTGAAAGTTGGTTTGGGTCCTGTTGATGCAAACAAAACACAAAATATTTCTGATCCTTTCCAGAATTTTAACATTCTCTTTGATTGACTTGTGTGAACTGGCATTGTCCCAGATAAAATGGGTAATAGTAAAACAAATAAATCTGCTCCCACTTCCCTTAGTTACATATTTTCAATTTAAAGCTTTTATGAGTACTTATGGCTCAATTGTCATTGACCTCAGCAAAGCCTCCAATTTTATGCCATTCCAAGAAGAAATTTCAGCCTTGAATATGTTAGGATGTCCTCCATGGGTAAAACAGAGTCAAGTCAGCTGCTTCTCAGGCAGTGACAGCAAAAAGTAGATTAAGCCAAAAGCAGACCCAGGAGAACAAAAGAGGGAATGCGAAGGTGTTGGTAACATAAGAGTTTAGGATCACGTTTCTTGCAAAAATTTGTTTTCCAAACGGGTTAAGGACAATCTGGGTTACTTTCCTAGGTGACATCTGAAGCAAAGAAAAGAAGTTGTGAGTTCAGCATTTTGTAATGGATCCACATTTCTCTCTTGAGGTTGCTATAGATACGCACATGTTTCTGTGAATAATAGGAATTAAATGTTAGACATATGTTAGCACTGGAAACAAGAGCAGCAATGAAGGCACAAGCCCCTTAAGGAGATCAGCCCCTTGGTCAATAATTGTGGGAAAAACAGATCCCCTTGCACACCACAGGACTGCTCCAGCCTTTGGCCATCACTATCAAGTATTTAACTTCTTTTAATGTGTGGGTGTAGTGTGGGAAATCTACTACCAGAGGTACACCTTCACATCCCTCAGTGTTCTTAGTGTCACAGCAGGGCATCAGTGCATCAGTGGTAATCATCTAAAAGCCCAAAAACACCACAAAAAATTGTGAAACAAAGCAGCCTCTGTCCTAAAATGGCCACAACTTGCTATGCCAATGTGACACACCGTGGAAGAACTAGAAAGAAAGCAAAAACCAGAGAGGAGGCTAGTAAAAAAATTGTGAAATATCTTTCATAAAAGCAGCAATATATGACTGTTTGGAACTTTGAAAAAAGGGATAAACCACAATTGATAAGACAGACATGTCCAAAAGCACGAGTGATAAGGAAAAAGACCTCATCATAGAGGGGTAGGGTTTTTTTCTGAGCATTTCATAAAGGTACCTGGATGTTAGTTCACTGAGAAATAAAAGGAGAAAAATTTTGCTGATTTTAATTTCTAAGCTTTTGGGCTTTATATATGCACTAGTAGGATTTCGGGGCAAAAACATCTGATAGCTGTACTTGATAAACAGAAGGAGGCTGACCATGCAGTATAAATGAGCAGGACATACCTAATTTTCCTTTCTTTAGTTGCCTACATTGTGAAGGAGGTAAGGGAGGCAGAAAGCTCACCTTTCTGAAGTACAGGAAGAATAGCCCAGGAATGCTGAAAGAAGTGAAAAGGGGCTAGGAGGCACTAGGGAAAGAGTTTTTTCATTGCTATTTTCTTTAATCCTCCATAAACTGCTGCCATTTGTCATGGATAAAAATGTGTAGGGAAAAATGTGTGCTCTCTGCAAAGCCTTTGTGCATTTCTGCGTGCTCACACCTTTCAGACCAGCTCCTCACAGACTGTGCAACCAATCTGAGGGGCTTTTCTCTCCCAGGTCTATTTCTTTGTGTTTGTAAGTGGTATAAACAGTCATTAATGGCCTCTCAAAAAAGCCACAAGTAATTCAGAGTAACCTCCTCAGTCAAGAAGGTTCCTGCCTGCCTCTCACTCTGTGAGTTACTTTTTTTAAGGTATATTTTTCTGCTGAAGTTACCTGTCAAACTGCCAACAAGGCAGGACTGAAGTATCCAGGTGGAACTACAGTCAAAATACAAGTTTCAGGGAAGTTTAAGGTCATTCAGTGCATGTCAGCAGTTGTGCTCCATGTCTTTTCCCCCAGGAAAACTCTGGGACTTAAGAGCTGACTGGAAAGACAGAATTACACAGAAAATGTGGATGGAAATGTTACTCTTTATTTACATTGAGGCACTCAATGTCCCCCTCAGCTGATGTGGTCCAAATGTGGGACTCTGGTGCACAGACAGAAGCAAAGAAGGTCCTCAAAGAAGGAAGGGACAAGAGAGACAAATAAATTAAAATTCCACACATGCATTGAGTGGAAGATATACCCCCCCAAAATACATCCCATTGTGGTCATTAAATTCAGACAGAAAAAAACCCAAACCAAAATCCCAACGACAACAACAACGACAACAACAGCCTTTAAAGAAAAAAGACAGCAACAATAATAAGGAATATCCAGCTCTTTTTTACATAATTTAATTAGAGTCATGGTGCTTTTGGAGCTTGGCCAGGTCTGTATGTGACGGAGCCAAACAAACACTCATGTACTTTTGCAAATAATTTAACTGAAATTAGGAGCTTTGTAAGTGTGAAAGGTCAAGAGGTGTTTTCAAGCTGCAGACCATTATTTTGAAAACACACTGGGATTTTCAGCTTTCCTTAATGTATTTGAGTCCATTGATGGCTCATTTTTATTTCTTCCATCAGCATTTGGGCTTTACGTAGACAGAATATTTACTTGTGAATATGTGTGTATTAATTCTTAATGTCGAACATAAATTCTGATGGGTTGCTGCTCAGTGAGGGTAGTGTACCTTGCAGTGTAATCCATTTAACATAGAGTGTTTGCAGTCCTTTCCAAAACTGGATGGACAGCTGTTTCAAAGAAATGCATAAATGATCAATTTGGTGCACTCCACTTTTCTGCTTAACCAGCAAAAATCCACTTCCATCACAAAACAAACTAGCCAATTATTTTTACTCCTTAAACATAATAAGATCAGTAGTTTAAGCTCCTCAGAGAAGACTGAGATGCAGGAAGCCTGGTAAGAGTTTTTTCTACCACAAGTTTGAGAATTCAAACCTTCTTTGTACTTCCACTTATAAAATGAAGTAATCACCATTTATAAAATGTGGTAAAGGAAGTATATACTGACTTTTGTAATCCACACATCCCTGCCTTCCTCCCTGGCCACTAACCTTCCACAAAATAGATATATATATAAAAAGAAAAATCTTCCAAGATGTGTCTGTAGCATTCTGCAGAGGAGCATGACTACATATTGTAGCCTATACTAATCTTGATAAAGGATTTTGAATTTTGCATTGCAAAAGCCAAAAATGCCTGGAGTAGAAAATGGCTTTCCTGTCACGTGATACTTTGCCACTTTGCATACTTCTCAAAAAAAAAAAAAAAAAAAAAAAAA
>VZRL01001565.1:252244-295812 GCA_013397895.1 Origma solitaria | reverse complement strand
AAAAAAAAAAGGAAAAAGAATGCCTCTCATTTTCAGCAGACTGTTTGTGATTTTCTATTATACACTTCTGTAGATTTTCAGTTTAGGAAAAAAAATGAGAGTTTTCAGATGCCTGTCAGAGTTTACTCTCAATAAAAACAGCAGAAGTTTCCACCCAATACTATATCCTGTGCCTTCTCTAACTATCGTTTTGGCATTAGATCTCTGAGATCCATCCCACAGAAATTTAAGACGATGATGATTTACCCCAGCTGAAGTTCTGGCTCGCTATATCTTTCTTTGGTTCCAAGCCACTTGTTGATTTTGCACGCGCTTAAAAGAAAAGTTCAAACCCTGGCACATCCAGCGTTCATGGACAATGGAAAGCTTCTTTTATTTGACAATTCTGGAATTTCAGAAAAACGTAATAATTACTTTTCTCTCTGCAGTCTCTCCATGTGCAGGACACTTTATAATTATAAAGCATTTTTAGGTAATCCTGTTGTACAATTTGACTTAGTATCAGAAATATTTTTCCTCTCACACAATCTCCCTTAGGCATTTGGAACTGAAGAAAAACAAGGTGGTTTGTTTGGGTTTTTTCCTCCTTCTTTTTATGATGCCTTCTTTCCTTTCTCTTTTTCAGCTCTGGACTTTTGCTCTTGCTCTTTCCCAAGGCATAGAGTGAAGCTTCTTTTCCACATTTTGTATTCAGAAAGGAGGACTGAAAGAAGCAGTTTGAGGGAATTTTATAGACAAGTTCCTGGCTGTGTCAGAAACATTAAGTTCTCATATCCAATAGGCAGGTACCACATGAATAAAGCGAAAACTCCCCACCCCACCAAAAAAAAGCTAGAAGGGTAGCGCTCCTTTTGACACAGCAAACTTTGGAGCGAATGAAACGAAAAATCCCATGAATAAAGCAAAAAATCCCCACCCCACCAACAAAAAGCCAGAAGGGCAACGCTCATTTTGACACAGCAAACTTTGGAGTCCTTATGGACATGACACGGCAGCATCCGAAAACGTGCCAGCCTTTTGTCTCTGTCTTCAAAGGTGGGGAAGTTCTGTTGCCCTGATCTGGTTACTGGGATAAAACTGCAACAAAAATTGTCCAGGGATGCACAAATCTTTTCTACAGGCTGGCCTTCCCCTTATGTGTTTTCGGTGCTGTGTTGTGCTCCTTCATTGCTTTTTGGACAGAGAAGATCTGCATAGAGAGATGTGCTCCTACCAGTTCGATCAGCATAAACAGGTTTACCTGAGCAGCTTGTTCTACTGCTAAAATGCATAAAACTCCACCCCACTCTCACTTCTTCTTTTCTTGTACTCAGCAGAATTTACATCGTTTAAAAAAAAAAAAAAGATTTTCAGCTCATTTTCTGCTGCACCACTTTATTCTGAAGGTTCTTATTAATTCTTAATGTTTTTCAATTAATTCTTAGTGTTTCCCTGGTCTAGCTCTCAAAAAGAGCAGCACCACTACTTGCTAAAATTAAGCTTATGGTAAAAACTTGGATACCACCACCATGCATTTTTCACATTATGGTTTTACTCAGTGAAAGAGTAAGACAGAAAGAGCAAACAGTGAATGTGGGGGTCAATGAAGACTCAGTCAGTGAAAAAATTAGGTGAAAAAGGGGAAATAAGCACAGCAAGAATTTGTGTAGCAGAGAAGAACATAGAAGCATTGCTTCCACCAGTGTACACATCTCCTGAAGCTGCTGATGGTTAGGTAAGTTATTTACGAGTGTGCAGTTTTCCACCACTAATAATTTTGTGATGAATAAAGTGCCTTACACTGGGTGTCAAACCCACAAGACCTGAATCCCCAGTCAAGCAATACCAAACAACAGATTTTGGCAGTGTTGTTCTTCCTATACTTTGAATATGTCCTTGAGACTACTGAGTGTGAAGTGACCAGAAAAACTTCAGTGGGCTTTCAATCAGAATAGTAAAACCTGACCTCTGCCGACAGAAATTAACCTGTAATGCACATTGTCTGATCCAGAGGTTTATCCTGCCTTTTGTCAGAGAGCAAGAAAACCTGGTGCTTTGCTGCCCGTGTAAATCTGAGTTATATTTTTTATAACTGATGCCACACCTAATTCCTGAATGATGGCGGGAGGGAGCTCATTGGCCCTTCTAATTTTAGAACTGTAGCACGTGAGGGTGGCGTAAAAGTTTAGATGGACAAGAAAACTGCAATCCTGCATGAATGTTATGTTCAGGGCAGGTATGGAATGTGCAGGGCGTGTGCTGGTGCTCTGACAGCTGCATCTATTTTTAATGGAAGCAAAATGTAAATTATGGAGCCAGCAAGGTGCATGTGAAACAAAAATGCATGTAATTATAAATTTGTCCTTCCCTTAACCTATTATTTAGATAAATCTGACGAGACCACACTGATTGTCTTCCTAACTTTCTCCCATCCTAATTTACTCTTTGAAGAGGAAGGCACTGTTGGTAACTCAGTTAATTGAGCTGGACATCATTATGTTTACTTGCTCAGTTAAAAGCACAAGAGCTTAAATTGTGCTCCTTTATTCATAAAAGAAAGAAGATCAGTAGAGGAATTAAGGTTGACAACCAGATGACAGGGTGAATAAGAAAGAGCCACGGAGGTTGTTTAGGGTCCCGAACTTCAGTGGAAATTCTGGTTGGTTTTTGGGGTTTTTTTTTGCTTTTATTGTTGTTTTTTGGGTTTGTGGGGTTTTTTTTTTTTCTTTTGGGTTGGTTTTTGAGGTTTTTTGTTGGTTTTTTCGTTGTTGGTTTTTTGGGGGGGTGTTTTCTTTTTTTCTTTTTTGTTTTTTTGTTTTTAATTAGAGATGTGAAAAACAAGTACTGCAATTTTGGAGCTTTCAATATTATAGCACAGGCTTCCAAAGCAGGGGAGCACAGTGTCTGTCTTTCACCCTGGGGCTCCCTGAAGAATTTCTGAGCAGTTACCTCTTAATCTTGCTTTGTAACAGCAGCCTGTCATGCAAGAAACCAGCAAAAAGGTTTTCATGTAGCAAATAAATTACAGGGTTAGTGACACATTTGGGAACCACAGTGACTTGACACCAGATAGAATAGGCAGCATTTTCCATGTGTAAGCTGCATTTCAAATTGCCAAAACACAGCGGGAGGTAAATAACTTACCTTAATTCAAGAGATGCAAATACACTGACTGAAATGGCCTACATAATCACATAAAATATCCGCAGCAAGGCAGTGCCACAGGAATGGAACATCACAAAACCTTTTTCTAGATACACAATTGCTTTTCCAAAAACAGTCTGTTGTTTCATTGAAGAGATCAGAACTCGAGCTGATCAAATAAGAAAAAAAAAATTAATCAAAATTTTACTTCTATTAGTTCAGTCAAAACAACCAGGAACAAAATGCCTACTTTCATTGAATTAAAAATTCCTTCATAAAAAATAATGCCCAAAACTAAATGGCTACTGTGAAGCATTTGGTTTTTGGTAAGTACTTTCTATCTGATTTAGAGAGTAAACCAAAAAGATTGACTGCAAAGCGAGGAGGTTAGGGTCAATTATTTCAAAAGATTTTACATGAAAATGTTAACAAAATGAAAAGAGAAACACAAGGAAGTTCTAGCTTAGAATCATCTTAACTTTTACCATATCAATTTTTTTCTCTGAGTCTGAAAAAAATGACTAAATTTACTGCCCTTAAGGAGCTTAGTTTAGGGCTTTTTTTTTTGCTTTTCTCAGTTTGCCTTCTAGCTGTTGTCTGAACTTCCCATGTAGTTTAGCATTTTCTACATTTTCAGTACCTGGGAATTTTTAAGTTTCTGGAAATTAATCTCAAAATAAAAAAAAATAATCCTCCCTGTCATTCTCAAGAGAGGACCAAAAATAACAGTGATATCTATGGGCCAAATGTAGAAATTAGTATCTGTTGCAAACCAGAAAGACTACAAAGGCTGAAGTGTATTATCAACCCTGGGAAGGAAATAAAACTAAGAAAGTGGCAACAAGTAGCAAAACACCTGTATTTCAGGTGCCAATCCTATTTATCTTTGTAAAAATACATTTTTTTGTGAGTCTCAGGCAAACCTTTCAGCACTGCAAGTCTTCCACATGGACAAGCATCTATTTAAAATAGTGAATACAATTTGGACAACCTGTAGCACGAAATATACTCATTTTCTGGACTGGCTCTACATCAATATTTAATGAAAATAGAAAGAACCCCAAACAACATTAGGTTAGAAAGTACAGTGATCCCAAAAGAACTTCGACAAATCAGATGATCCAGTTTTCACATTAAATTCAAGGTCCAACAGAAACATAAAAACTTAAATCTCACCAAAAGAGATTTTTATTTAAGCTGGTAGTCACTTCTTTTCTTAAAAAGCTGCCTTACATTTGAATAAGAATTTTCCCATCTTTGTGGAAAAAAAGATTAATCCACTGTTTAACATTACAAACAGAAAATGCAATTTAGTACAAGGCTTATGAGTCTAATTTATAGTCCAGCACTTCACTCCCACCAGGTCTCACATCACCTTTGTCTGTGAGAGATTATTTCTTATGTGCTCCAGTGGCTCCAGAGAGGTTTCTGTGTTTTCTGCCTGTTTTCTAAATAATTTATTTCACTTTGCTGCTATTGGTTTCAACTGCGTTAGACGGGTTGCCTTAATTTCACTATGCAAATTCAGATTATCTGCAGAGTAATTATTTTGCCATAATATCCAATTGCAACACTATTTGCAGCATCATCTAGCTCTTAATTTCTCTTGGATGCCGATCAGTAGATGATGCTTTTTTGGGGTTGGATTTAAATTGCTATTAAATTAATATATTGGGAGAAGTGACAGCACAACTTTTCCAAATGTCTCATTGCAATCTCAGGATAAATAAAAACAAAGAGGGTGTGGTGAAATAAAAACAAAGGAGGTGTGAGGAGCCACCATATTTGATTATCCTGTACAGCTCCACGTCAGGAAATGTTGAAGATGCTGAAAGATGATACCATGGATTGAGGAAGAAGTGGGACAGGTTTTTTCAGAAGGCAAATCTGTTGAGCATTACAGAGAATACATAATGCACTTCCAGTCTCAGTTGGAATATCTGCAATTGGAAGCTGTTGGAAACCAGGAAAAGATTATAGGAAAATACCATTCCTGTAGTGAGAGCTTTTGAGCCTTTGCCAGGGGTAAGTTACTTGGCTGGATTGAGTTTTGTTGTGGTTCTATACAGTCAGCTCTTCAGCATTTCATGAGGAGAAGAAATATTCAAGATTGAAAATAAAAATAAAAATGTAGTCTTGGCAGCAAGTGCGTGGGGACAAAGGAGGTGTAATGCCTCACAGGGATATGATTTCACCAACATTTGGATTTTAGGTTCTGGGAAAGCCCATGCTCTCAAGTTCATTTGCATTATAATTTTATTCCTTTATTCTACATGCTGTTGCTATACGGTTTCCTGTCTTGAAGGCCACAGTGGGGACATCTCCATATAAGTTCAATGTTTCCACCACATTTAATTCAAAGACAGACCTTAACTCAGCAGTTTTTGCAGTTTTTTAGCAGTCACTTCCTTTGAATGTTGTCAAATATGAAAACAAAGTTGTTCAGCTCACTGATATGACAAACATCGAAGAGCACCACATGTTCAAAGAGAAAACAATCCTAGCCCATTCATTTTGATGAGTTGCAAACATAGAAAATCTGCAAAACACAGAAAATACCTGTCATTCAGACACAATCCTGATTTAATATCCGATTCTCCAGTTATGTCTGAATGGGTGGTAAAAAAAATTTCGTATTTTATGCATTCTAAAATATTTCAGGGAAGTTAATCCTGGTTCGTAAAGATGCAAAAATTGTGGAACTGGCACCACCCACACCTTCTATCATGATATTAGAGAATAAGGCTTAAAAGAAGCTATCATATCTTAAACTGATGGATATTGCTGCCATAAAATCAATGGTGTTTCAATTCAAAAGAATTGAAATTAGATTAGATAGACTAGATTAGAAAATAGATTAGAAAAGACTTAAAAAACCATTTTTACAGTGCCCCGAATGGCACTTTCCCCCATCCTTAGCTAGGACAGAAGTGTAACTTTTTTAAAAGTGAACTTTTAAAAAGCTCAAAACTTTTAAATTCAATACAAATATAGCACTGGCAGAATTTTGGTTTAACCACTTAATGAGTAATGAGTACAGTTGTTAGAAAAAGAAATTGGGATACATCTTCAGAAGATCTAGTCCCATTTTCTTTTTTTTTTCAAGTGAAACAAACTGGGTCCAGTTTCCTATAGATAGGTACTTTCCAGAAAAAAATCATGGCCTCTCACGTTTTTAACCAAACACTGCTTTCCTGGCAGACCACAGAATTCCATTTCTGTAATAGTATCAGATTAGGCAGCAAAAGGAAGTATCTTTTTCTTTCCTATTTTGCTGTGCCCTAAAAAGTCAGAGTCAGGTTTATGTGTACTGCCGTATTTTCTTTCTACTGTAAAACACCAAAGGTAGAAAAAATAAGGGCGCACATAATATAATAAATTCAGAGCACTCCAATGAGTACTGGAATAATTGTAGCAAAATTTCTTAAAGCCATAGGAAATGCCATATTTTTTTCCCCTTTGCTGTTTCTCTTTTCCTGTTTCCAACCTGATGCACCTGAATCTTGTACCATTAAGTTTCATTAAGCTGGTGCAGACTTTTTTCCCCCAAGTTCTACTCAGCCTCAGTTCTGAAGAAGAGAGGAACGTAAATTGGAATGGTCCACATAAATAAAGCCAAAGCAAAATTAAATCTGGTAATCTGAAGGCCATTTTAAGCTGGAGCAGAGATATTCAATAGGTCCACGCAGGATTATTCCTGCTGAAAGAGGATGAGGCCCTGCTTCAAGAGAAGCCAAACAAAATCGGTGAATGTTTTGATGCAATATTATTTAGCACAAGTTGCTCAACGTGGCCTCTATTCTCAGTCACCAACATAAAGGCACTGACATTCCCTAAAATAAAAGAGAATTTTTAAACAGAGCTTCTACTGGATGTGGACAAAGATGTATTTTCTAGCATAAAACTCCTGTATTCTCTGTGTCATTTCTCCCCAAAATGCAAGACAAAGGATACATGTGGAACTTGATTCAGAACCCAATTTTATGCTCAAAATGAAAAGTTCTTCACTTGCAATGGACCTACATTGAAAAACTCTTCATCACAACTCCTGAAAGACACATTTCTGGATCAGACAAAATTACCTAACTTAATACGGAATTCCATGGCAAAAAATTGGCTTGGCTTTTTTCAGTTTTTTTCTTCCTCTGCCAACCTGGTCAGACTCAGAAAATGGAGGGAAACTTCTCCTCTGCATAAGTGGCACATCCCATTTTCACTCAGGGGAGATGGCTCAGCCAGTTTTAGCATCTTGCTCTTTAAAAATCTCTCTGATTTACCTGTGGCTGAATCAGAGCATGGGTACCCCAACAAAGCAGAGAGGTGTCCCTGTGACCAGCTCCTGATGTCAGCTGGTCAATCACCTTCCAATGCCATTTTTCTGATGGAACTGAGAACAGAATTTCCTGGGGAGCAAGGTTTGGAGGAGGATATGAAATGAGCAAGGAGTGCATTCAATCTGGAACTTTGGCATTACTTTACCCTCCCATACTCATCTCACTTGAAATTCTCTGGTTCTCCAAAATGAAGCAACTAAATAGTGTTAGGCAGGGACTGACCATGCACCAATTTGCTTTGTTTCTGTCCCTACATCTTCTTCTCCACACCTTTCTGGTGTATCTGTATTTCCCTTGCCTTCTGTTTCATTGCTATCCATTTGAAGGAGATTAGAATCTTAACTAGCAATATTTGAACATAAAAGGCACAGTGAGCCACTGGGGGCATATCAGCTGGTGGAAATCAGCCTAATTGCACCGAGTTAATTGAAATGCTCCCAAATTCACCTCTGTGGAGCATCTGGCCACATGAATTTGGGCTGATAACCTTCAGATACCGACTGACCCTGATGCTGATTGTGTAAAAGTGACAGTCGGCACAGAACGTCTTTGAGTTTCCACAAATCACCCCATCTGGGTCCCACTGTTCTTCGCATTCATGACCCGCCTGGCTTTTCACCAAATCAGTGTTTCTTTGCAGTAATCTAATATAATGTCAATTGCTTACTCATTGAAACCTAGTTGGCATTTTTTCCCCCCGTGGGGATTTGACAAGGCAGCGCCCGCGCACCATCCCATCCTCAGCTGCCTGTGTTCCCTGTGCCAGCCGCTTTCCTATCAGCCAAATCCCACCCACCCAGCATTCCTGCTTTTCTTTGCTCTCCCCCTCTCCCTCTCTCTTTTTAATTTAGGCATAATTGTGTGGTTGAGTAAGCTCAGAGGGCGATATATTGACACATCCAAAGACGAGGCAACAAGGGTGGTAGCTTTCCGTTCACTGCTCTGGAAGTGGCACGAAGCAGCGCACTGCACAAAATAGCCTGTTGTGGGGGAGGAAAAGGGAGAGTTTTGAGACAAAATCTTCATCGTTTCAAATGAGAGATCTTGCCAAAAATCCTATCTGGGACGATGTGGGCCCCACAGCTGGAGGGGTGATGAAGGATCCCGATTTATCAAAAGCTGCCTTTAATTACAGCAGGACAAATCTTGTGGGAGGTATGCCAGCAAGTATTGTAAATTGAGCGCTTTGGTTTCTTTGGAGGAAAGGCAGTGCACAGAGATCCTACTATTAAGCAGGGTTTGCTAATATCTGATGGAATTGTGGAGCCCAGAATTGGGATAAAGTCCAGTCCTGGTAAAACATGGTGAGCAGCCACATGTTCCTAAAGGTGTCAGTGGACAGTGGAATGACTCCTTGTCCCCATCACACATCAGTAGGAGGCCAGTGGCAACCAAACAAATAAACCGATTTGCTCCAGGTGTTCTGTCAAGACAGTGAAACGATAAGCAAAAGTCTTTGTCCTAAACAGTCTTGAGCTTGTCTGTTACCCCTCAGCAGCTGGAGCTCAGACAGAAAGGTTTGTTGCTTTACTCTTGAATAATTTTTTAACCTCCTAAAAATGAGAAGTTTTGGTTTAAGAGGACAATCTAAAAATACAAAATGCCACCCCTCTGCCCCGAATTAGCCCATAAATAGAAGTGAGGCGGGATGAAAACCGCAGGAAGAAGAGCCATGAAATTAGTAAGTGCATGTTAGATTTCAAAAAATAGTGGCAGTTTTAAGGCTGAAGACAAGGTTGAAATTTCCCTCCTGGAACCCAGCCCTTGCTTTTTGAAAACCATGCCCTTAACATTTCAAAATTCACTCCCTCCTTCTGAAGATGTTCTGTGGATGGTGATGCATTCAGGTATTCCCAAGTGATGTTTCTCACTCAGCTCTACGCGAGGCAATGTTTTCTGTTTGTGTGACTCTATATAAACTTTACAGGAGGAGATCATAAACAAAAGAGAATAAAAACCAGAAGAGAAACACCTTGTCCATGTCCCACTTTAGTCTGAACACTGAAAGTTTGACTTTTCATACATCAAGTTGAACTCAATGACCCTAATTAGGTCCCTTCCAACTCAGAATATTTTGTGATTCTGTGATTCTGTGTGAAAATTCTTGTAATTGGACATCAGTGCTTTTAGAGCAAGCTCATTTTTCAGACAAGATGATTTCTTATAACTCATTAATGCAGAATTTTTCCATCACTTTACCTACTGTACTGCAGCTTAGCAATTTGTTTAGAGTAGTTTATTTTTGTTCTCAGAAAGAAACAATTCTCTTCAAAGAGTTGTTCTTGCCTGTGGCACATGACAACAAGAAAACAGTACGTGTAATAACCCTCTGTTAACCATCTTTCTCATGATAATTCCAAGATTTTTTAGAACAAAAGAGAAGATAACTTGCCATTAGTGTTGCACCTTCAAACATCTGGACTAATTAAATTCACAATGCTTTTGATTTTAAGTGTTAATTTAGACAGAGAGAGGGTTGGAGGACTGAATGTTCCCTGAGTTCCCATCGTCACCACATCACTTACAGTTTCAAAGTGTCAGAGGTCTCTTTCCCTCTTGGTGTGATATGAAGGGACAGTACATAAAATGTCCCAGGACAGGCTACCCTAGAGGAGAATCTAAGCCTATATCCTGCAATGGAATGGGTTGGACGGTAGCTTCAAAGAGAAAATGCTTCCCCTGGAGGAATAAAGCAAAATTGGAGTTGGGTGAGCCTCAAAGGAACTGCAAGCTCACAAGCCATTGCTTATGTTTGGATTTGGAATTGAAATTGACTCTGGTGGCTCAGATCCTCACCACAGACTGTGAATGGTACCAGCCACAGAGAGAAGAGGCTTGAGGGAAGAAGACTGAAATGGGGAATAAAATTTTTGCAGAAATTAAATGTGCATGATAATATGATTGTAAACCTATTTGCATTTTATTTGCTATTTGTTTTTCTAATGTAACAAAAGCTCTCTCCTGACTTTTCATGTGTCCTCTTGAATTATTCATTTTGGCAGTTACTTCCCCCTTGTCATTCTCACACATCTCTTTTCCCTTTTTTTTTTTTTTTTTTTCCCTGTTAAATTTCACTTTAAACTATTTCCTACTTGGGAGGTCCTACATCTCTGAAGGAAGCGAGGCCTGCCCAGAGTCCTGACTATTCTTTTCCCCCTTCCAGTGACAGGCTAAGTGAGAACAAAAGCTGAAAATCTTGTTTGCCATTATTGTTACATATTCCCCCAAGGACATTACCCGAGCAGTATAAGGCAGAAACAACAGGGGACAAATTGTCTGCTGGCAGGAAAGTCTGTCTCACTACTTTGACCCAATCTGGAAATCCTTTGTGGGTGGTGGTGCTCAGTGGAAGCTCCAGGCATGAAATCTGGTGATCTTTGGCCCTCTGCACCTGTCTGGGCTACTTTTCTGAGAGAAATTCATCATGACACTACACACAAATATAAAGTCTCCTATGATGCTCTTGAAAGAGGTTTTTCTCCCTTTCGGTTTCTCCAGTGTGTCCTAAATAGTCTGTTTACTTCATGAAATTTTGGAAAGTCAGTTCTTTCTCTGCTGACAGAGTGGCAGCAGGGTCATGGTGTTACTAACCAGACTTTTATTCTGGAGATTGAGCTGTACCTCACAAGAATCTCCCAGAAAACTGGAAGTACAAAAAGACCCAACTGGAGGAGCATGTCTATCTCATGACCCTTGCAAGATCAGTTTGAGTAAAACTGATTTGTTTTGTCATTTTTTGGAATTTTTTTTCTAAAATCCAATTACCCTTTGAAGCAAACACTGAAGTCGTCACAGTGGAAATGACAACAAAAGCTTTGAAGGGATAAAACAACGTAAGTTGGGCCCAAGCAGTGAGCACATTCAGAGCATGAGAATGCCAGCAACAAGCAGACATTCGGACTAGACAGAGGTAAAAGACAGGTAATACAAAGCAGCAAAAAAATTAGCCTCTGTCATGGAGTGAGGAGACCTGAGCTGTGGGGCCTCAGGCCCATGAATCCAAGAAACAATCTGCAACCAAACATTGCCTCAGTTTAGGTTATTTACACACCAAAAATTCACAAATCTCAATCCTCAACATGTACACTTAAATACTAAAGTCTCCTTTCTTTAGATTTACTTACATTAACTCTCATTCTGTAGCATACTTTGGGTTTTCACTTGTTCTAGTGGATTGTAGACTTTCCACCAACATCTCTTTCAAGCCCTCCCATTCACATGACGCTGCTGTATTTTATTTTGGACTTTGTTTGTGCTGTGAAGGGAAAAAAGAGAGTAGACAACCCCTTAATAAGCATCATGTGGCAAATCACGTGCTTGTGATCAGGGTTCTAGATCTGAAAAACCTCTGCAGGATGAACAACCACAGTAATATGATTTCTTCATGCCATTTATAAAAATTTTGTAAAGCTGGGGCAGTGTCAAGAAAAGTGAGGAAGGATTCAATATATTCTCTTAGACAGTTGTGAAATTATTTGTATTGGGTTGAAACAAGAGCCTGCTTGTCCCAGTACCACTAGTGAGGATGGCCAAGAACAGAAACTTATGGGAAAATATAAGAAGGGACAAGAACAAGGCGTAACAGTGGGGTACGTCTTGTGCTTAAAAGGTACATCTGTCACCTACACAGCTGTCTAAACATTTTGTAGCATATCTAGGTCATTATAATTAATTTTGAGCTTATTATAGTGCAAGAAAATGGATAAACAAAACAAGGCTGCTGATGGATGTGTTATTATTCACACCTCATTAAAAAGGCCCCATTCCAGTCCACTCTAAATTTATTCAGATTACCAGAAAAAGAATAGTTTCATTTTCCTTATGAGAAAGGAGGGCCTTCCTCTGGGCCAAGATAGCCACACACGTACAGAGATGTAAGGTGTAACAAGGTGTGACACTGGAATTGGGGAAAAACAATGCAATATGGAAAACTCCTTCCCCACATTCTTATTGTGTTACCAGCATGACGAGACAGGATCCACACTTGTAAGCAAAACTGGGAGAAAATCTGCATGCAAGTCTTGTAAACATTTATTAACTTTTGAGGATCACCTATTTTCAGATTTAAGCTCACTACTGAAGCTCGGCTGGCATACCAGCTTTGGCTAATTAAGGATTTTCAGTTAATTTAGCTTGGGTAAAATTTAAGGTTTAAAGAATAAAGGGAATACTCAATAGAGACAAACCATAATTAAATGCTTCCATAGCTTCAGATGGGATTAATCTTTAATTTGAGAAGGCAATGCTGAATTAATAGGAGACTTGTGAACATGCTCTAAACTTCAGTGGTGTGCTCTTCCTGTTGAACTTCCTTCTGCTTCCAAATGCTCCTCCAAACTCACCACACGAATTCAAACCTAAAGCCAGAGTGTGAAAATAAGCCCAAGACATGTGCTGTGTCATATCCTCCAGTAAGATTTTAATGGACACAAAAATATGACATTTTTCTTCGGAATTTGGTGTCTCATCCAATCACTGCATGGTTAGAACATTTCAGCTCAGAGGGAACATGAAGGAAAATGGAATATGAAACGTAAAAACTGGGCCATGAGCAACCTGGGGAGGAACAGTTTCTTTGTGTGGTTTTGTCCTATGGGATTTTATTGTGAGGTGACTCTACTGGGATTTCACATGAAGCGACCTCTGCCTGTATTCCTTGAAGTTTTCTGAACTTGAAAACAAAATTACTCAAAGCAGAGTCAATAGAAGTGAGTAAATAATTACAAACCTGTAGTGATGTCAGAAGTAGTCTATGTCTTCTCTCTACAATATTTTTTTCCTTCATTTATAATAACTGCAGGTATCAACCCCTTTGCCTCCAATACATCTGAAGCCTCTATTTGCCTAATCCTGTTATATAATATTGAAATAATGTTGAAAACCTCGGCTTTGTTTGAATAAAACTGAATGTGGCCAAGATTTCCAATCTGAGGACTAATGAGATAAGAACTTAACTGGGAGAGATTCCCAATATCGTCAAAAGACAATGAGTTGGGCCAAGCATCTTCCATCAAATTATCTTACGGCTATTTTACAGCATATTTTACAATGTTTCTGTACTGCCATGGCCCTGTTTTCACATTGGTACAGCTGAATGAACTTCCAACACTCTAACTTATCCTAATTTGTCAGCCTGAAGGCAAGAACATAGAGTCAGCCATATCCCAGCGTCTTGGGACAACTTAATTGCATGGTTAATTCTATCCATGCAGAGAATGGATTTCCAAAGCACTGCTGAGAACCAGGCTTTTAAAGCAGCAGTGTCAGCTCCTGTGATTTTATCTCAGGTCCCTGTAGGTTTGTTTATTCTCCCTCAGGCCTCAGCTGACGGTTCTAAACAGGAAAATCTCCCCTTCCATTCTGAGGCAGATGTCATTAATGTCTCTTTTTTCTGTTATTATGGATTCCTACAAGTCTTCTGAATGGGACTTCATAGGCTTGTCAAGAAATGCTGAGAATGAAATTTTGGATTTAGAGGTTTGAGAGCTGTGACCTTAGGCTATATGATTTAACACTGCTATTAATTTTGGAAAGGCAGAGACGTCTATTTCTTTATTCCTTCACAATGGATTATTCCTTCGGCTCTTATCCATCAGTTTGCTAAGCTGGAAAGAAAGCACTGGAAACCCAAAGAAAATATAGATGTTACATCATCACAGCATTAAGTGTCATTAAGTTCTTAATTACGTCAAATAATTAAAGTTCTCTTGCTGTTTTCCTGTACTTTTCACCAGTAAATCTAAGTACTTTAAAAAGGAGGTCAGTTTCAATATCTTCACTTTGAAGGAGGGAAAATGAAGGCTTAGTGGGGGGAAATTGCTCATCGCAAGGCTACTGCTCACAACAGACAAAGGGAAAATCTTTTTTTTTTCAGAATTCATCCTGGCTTTCACTCAAATTTGCTTGACTGAAAGCAAATCGTTGCTTTTCAAGGTCAAAGGGAAGTTCACAATGCCAAGGACAAAGCTATATCAGGACTTCCTGACAGAGCTAAGTATAGTTATTCTTCAGCTATAAATTTAAATAAACACTGGGCTGTCACAAATGAGCTTTTCCCTTGCTGGAAAGTAAATGCAGATATTTCTCCAAGGTTCTATGAGAGCATGTGGCTCCTCCCTGAACCTCAAGAAAACCTCCACAATCCACTGAGAAAATATGGAACCTGCAACAGATGTTCCAGGAATATGCAATTCTGCACCAAAGCCATGCTTGAGAACTTTATCTTTGTTTAAAAAGTTTTTTATTGTTAGAAAAATATGGACAATGTAAATTTTTCTTCAGGGGACCACACAATCAAATATCGGTTTTGATTCGGAGGCACAGAAAAAAAGAAAGATTTTTGATCTAAATGCTGTTTCTATTTAAAGCAGTATTTCAATCAGAATTTTGATTTCCATCTGAATAAAAGTAAAAGCTACAAGCAAATACACAAATATTTGATCTAAAAAGGACAGAAATAATAAAAGGGAGCCCAAAGCTAAGTACTGTCAATTTTCAGTAACACTTAATTTTATTATTCTTATTTAAAGCATTTGCCTGATTTGATAAGATATTTCAGAGGGAGTAAATAATGAACTAACTCTGTCTTTCATAATTTTTGAATACTGTTTTCTGCAATGTAATTATTGATTTTAGCATTCATATTTGTCCTGTTGTTTTCCTAATTGAATATGTGATATATGTCCAGTTTGGATCTTACACAGTCAAACATGAATCATGAATCATATATATAGACACTATTTCATATTTCTCTTTAACTTTCTTTATTTTTAAAAGTTGTATAGTGGGCCATCCTTTTTTCCTAGAAAATCACATAGTCACACCTAGGAAACTGAGAACATACCTTAAGGATATATGCTGAAACCCAGATCTCAGGTTAAAAATACACGTTAAAAATTACATACATTGAGAATATATGCAAAAAATACATACATTATGGATAAATGTAAAACTAACATATTTTTAACACTTCCATCTGTGCATACAAACAGAATAATCTTTTTTCACTGAGGCAGTTTGCATGGGCACATATTCTTTTCACCATTTTGGGAAAATACTGTGACATTAGCAAGGTTTTTTCAAAAGAGTTGATGGCCAAAGGGGACATAATTTATCCCTGTATTACATATCTCTTGTTCATGGTACTTTTCTGCATGCCAAAACACTTAGAAATGAGCTCTCCAGTTGACTTTTTTTTCTAACCATCATTACACTTGGATGAAATCCTAAATGCAATGCAAAGAAAAGAGAAGATAATCCATGGGTAATGCAAAGGAAATAACCATGGTCTGAATATCTGCGGCCTTCAGAAAGCATCTGTGATTGACAAAATACAAAATCACAGAAGAGAAAGGAAGATGCCTAAATATGTACAGTAAAAGTAGCAGACATTTATTTTGTTTATCCATATGGATAGTAGTGATATGGTCATAGTGATGTCCATATTTCAGGATCAGAAACAGAGCAAAACATTGCCAGTGTCATTTGTTGTTGATATTCTTCCACATTTTTAAAATTTATTTTCAGATAAGCCTTCTCCGGACCTTTCTTTTTCATTGTGTATGTTGGACAAGGAGGAGCAAAACATTGGCAATAAAAAGAGTAAACACCTAAGGTGTAGCAGAAATTATATATTTATTCCTGCCAGTCTGTAATTGAAAAACATATTGTGGTAATTTGGGGATTTAAACAAAAAAAGTACCCTGAAAGTCAGTATGCAAAATGCACCCACAGACCATGTGGGTTGCACAGTTACAGTTGGGTATATATATCGCTAAAATGAGCTTTACAAAATTTCTGGATATATGTGCAAACCAAAGCTCTTGCATGGTAAGCAGGATTTGGTATTAAAAAAAAAAAAATCCCAAAACCCCATGTTCTTAAAAAAGCCTGAGAAACCCAGACTTTAATTCAAGGTATGTAATGTGATGTAAGAGAAGCATTAAGGACACCAGCCCTGGGTTTCAGCTAATTGCTTACCTTAGTATTTCTTTTACCCAAAATTCTGTTTCTTGTGTGCTTTGGGAAGAAGTTTGGGTTTTGTTCTTGGCTGTGTCCTTCAGTACTGCCTCAGTCAGGGATAAAGCTGAACCACATCCCTGTTTTGATGGGACACACACAGCCTGAAAGGGTCAGCCGGCAGTGAAAAACCCAATAAATGCAGTGTGAAGGAAATGGAAGTATCAAGATTCCTATTCTGGGATTTGAAAATAAGTGTTGCTCCCAGGTTTTTGGGAAAGAAGCAAGCAAACCCAAAGCAAAACCCAAAACTATTTTTGAAGGAAATTTCTAGGTACAAATATTTAGGACCAAGTATTTGATTAAAAAAAAAAAACAAAACCAAAAAAACAAACCACAACAAACCCAATAAAAACCACCAACAAAAAGAAACAAACTAAAACCATCCACAAACCCCCAGTGTATCCTATTTATTCTCTGCTGTTCTAGCACAAAAAGCAGTCAAATGTCATGGGAGTGATATATGCCAAATTTTATTTCTGCAAAAACATTTTGAAAATTTTTATTCCTTATTTTTCCCTGAAAATGCCCTTATGTGATGATACTAGAGAAGTTATCTAATGGTTACTTCATCGATTTTTACATGTTTTCCTGTATCAATATCATCATCTCTGGTTTAAATGAGAAAAAGTTGCCTACTGTTTTTAAAATCATAACAATTTAATATTACATTAGTTCTCTAAATGTTTTCAGTCATGGAAGTATACACATGGAATTAAGGCTAAAATCTCAGAGATTATTTAAGAAATAAAATCCTGTCTCATTTTTCAGTAACACACTCTTAATCACATTTTAACATGAATACAGTTAAAAGAAGTCATGAGCCTCTGAAAGCAACCAGTTTTAATTCTTTTTTTTTTTTTTGTAGAGCACACTGTAACATTCTGCAAGGGCTATTTTCCTCCCAACTCCAAGAGGACTAAAATAAATAAGGATTTTGGCAAGTAGCCATCCAGCTTTGGACTGTACCATCTCATCTGAGTAAGCAGTATTTTCATACTTGTCTTGCAGACCCTGCAAAAATCTGGCAACAATTATTGTATAAGGATTATTTTGGTACTTTAAAAGTCAAGAAAAGGTGATATTTCATTGCAAGCACAGGTATTTACAAAGATAATCTGAAACTGCTTGCAAATGCTCAGAACATGAACACAGAAGCTGAGTGTTCATAAGCAAAAACAAATAAAATCAATAAATAGATAAATAAACAAATAAAACATCTATTCAGGTAAAAAACCTCAAGTTTACAGTTGTGAAGACAACAGGGGACACTGCCTGGGGACTGCCGTGCTTTAATATTTTCTTTCCGAAAGAGACTTCAGTTTCTCTCAAGGTTTACTTATGAAATTAGATGAAGTCCCCAAGTTTTTCCTAAGTAAACCAGGCCTGAAAACTCAGGGGCCACCCTGCTTTTTTCTGCATCACCTGTGCTTTCTCTGACAGCTGGCATCACCAGAGCATGCGACACGTCAGGCCAGCCACAAGAAAAGTCTCAACAAATCTCAATAACTGAGATTCATCGGGAGCCGATCGCACAGATGGCCTTCTGGAAATTGTTGCTCAGGGTGAGTCCTTAAATCTTGTTAAGATGCTAAAGATGCCAGCGGTTAAAACATGAGGTTTGACCTCCCTGCATCAGCCCCGGCGGAGTCTGAGGCTGCAGATGCTCCGTGGAAGGGGAAAGTGAGGCAGCAAAGGGAAGTGGAGAGCAGGTTGTGGATGCCAAACCCTCGCCAGCGGAGGGTTTGGCAAGGAGGGCAGGGAGAACTCCTGAGAGGCTGCAGGAGAACATTCTGGGACCAGAGGTGGAGGTTTTGATGACTCACCCAGAGCGCAGCACCTTCGGCAGTGCCCCTGGTCCTGACTCAGGCCTGACTCAGAGGGCAGAGACGCCTCTCTGAGTCACCACCACCACCACCAAATATTTTCCTCCGAGTTTCCCAAACAGGATATGCCACGTGTGTGCTTCTTTCTCCCCTGGGAAATCTGATATCGGAGCTCAGCTGGAATGGCACATGTATTTAGAGAGGACTTTTTCCTCAAGTAACCTTGCTCAGCAGAGCATTCTCTCTGGAGAGGCAGCTGGATTGAGACACCACATGAGATCTTTCTGTGGGACTTCATTATAGGAGTAGTTTATTCTCAACTAAAAGTTTAAAATGGAAAATTGCTTTTCTATAGGGAAAAAAAAAGATATGTGCTGGACTGCAGAAAAAAGATAGTAAAATTATGATTCTTTTGATATTGCCATCCATCTGGAGTAATATTTGTGGGATGTCATTTATCTGACCTTTTCTATAACACTGACATACTAAAAAAGTTCTGCCAGAGGTAACTGTGATTTTTCTGTCTGTGCTTACAAGCAATTGTATTCCATCACACTTGAGAGACAATTATTATCTCTCCAAAATAACAGCCTTGCATATTGTCCATAAATTTAATCTGGCAATTTTCAAAGGAATGTGTATGCAGACAACTTGGGTTGTATACACATACACATTCACAATCCAAAATTACACACATATACACACATATTTTTGTATATATATATCTAATATGGCTAAAGCAGTGAATATAGAAGCAAATTTACTGTCACTTAATAAACTGTTAACCTATAGCATTAAAGGAGGCTAAATACATAAATACAAAACAAGTATAAAGGTGAGGGAGAGTGTTTATAGTTACTCATAGGCTAGTGTGAAGTTCAATGGAAGAGAAAAGAGCCAAATAATATCACTGGCATATAATTCAAAGTACCTAAACTCATTCATTTAGTTATGCAAAAGCAAGAGTTAGTAGCATGCGGAGTTGTAATTGGAAAGGACTAATCCGTGGAAGGTAATAACAATATATAAATAACTTGAATCGGAATCATTAACCTTACATTAAATAACTTTAGGTTGTACAGGTAGCATGGCCAGCAGAAAACATTTGCAGGAGACCAGGAGGGGAAGGGCACAACCCTTGCTCATGCCTGGAGAAATCCAGTGGGAAAACACAGGGGTGTAAGACAAAGGTGTTAACACCTTGGCTGCTCCCAGGCACCACCAGCAGTTGGTCCAGCAGCCCAAAGCTACTTTTCTGGGCCACTTCCAGGAGAAATTGGATGCCACAGGAAGGGACTCTGCAGCTCTCTTCCCTCTGAGTCAGTGCTGGAGCTGTCAGGCACCTCGCAGCAGGACCTACCGCAGAAGATGTTAAATCATTTGTGGTCAATTAGCAACCATGTGCCTTTTCCAGCCTGGAGCTCTGGCTCGGCTCCAGGAGCTGTCATTTTCACACCTAGTGCTTGCCTAAAGAGTTGATGCATTTTCTGTCTCACTCCTGTGTCCTGAAGCCTTCCCTGCCCCGGGACTGCAGCCACAGATGTAAATGCAAGGGGAGTAGTCGTGATTTATGCTAGAAACACAAACCCTGCTGTAAACAGCACCAACAGAGCTACACCCAAGAGAAATACAGAGCTGCTCCACTGGAAAAGCACTGCTCTTTACTATTCCTCAGCTTTTGTTGTAGGAGTGGAGATAGGAATGGGTATTCTTTCTTGTGTATCGCTGAATGAATGAGACAGATTTGAAGTTAGCGCAGCTCCAGCACCTCGTGGATGGAGGGGAGGGTAGGAATCCCACACATAAATCACTGAGTTTGGGTTTGGAGTCCATCCCAGATCTGATTCAGAAAATGTGAGAGTCTTCTGCAGGATGCTTAATCCCTGAATGCTTCAGAGCTCTGAAGCAGTAAAACACAATAGGTAGAGGAGTGGAAAAGCTGTAAGAGGCCTTTTAAAGAAATATTATCAGGGTTCTATAAAGAAAGTAATAATCAGCAGGTGTTGCAGTAATTATTCACTATTTCAACATGATGATCTCCTTGGAGTAGGACAAACTGACATTTTTAACATTCGCCTGTTAATTTTAATTAAGGTAGAGCATATGCAAGAGACAAGAGCCATGCTTCGTTTAAATTTTCCCATCCAAGCAGCAGGTTGAAGCCTTTAAAAAACTACCAGCCATGTGTGATACACGGCCTTGGCTTGAACAAGGTGCACTTTCTCACGAATTCATTATATGAAAATGCTGTGGCCAGACTCAGATTGACACTAAACCCTTTGGGACTGCAATGGTTTGGATTCAGTAAATATTCTTGCGCTCAGGATGATAGGTAGGGAGAAACTAAAAAAGAAATCGTGGCTGTGCACCCATGTAATAGTTTAAAGATGGGCTACTATCTGGGGTTGGATTATAGCGTCACTGTGTCTTAAAGAATGAGTGGGACAAAATTGGGGTGAATTTTTACTTGCGCATTGCCTTCACTTGTACAAATATGGCATGACTTTAAAATTAGTAGGTGATTTTTATCACTAGACTCAGGATGTTGCTTTCAACTTGCCTTAAAAGAGCTATTTCTAAATGAGAAAACAACAACAGAGTAATAGTAATGATGAAAATAATACTATCAATAATAATAACAATAAATAGTCATCATCATCATCTATCCATAAATCAATATTTCGGTTCCTAGTCTACAAAGGCACTGAACTATTTTATTAATGCTGAATATCAAAAGTGTACTTTTTTCAGGTTGGAGTCTGCTACACCCTGAACGGTTACATGCTATTTTAGTGATATTTTGCATCTTTAGTAATATTCTGCTTTTTGTGGCTTAGAAATCCTCACAACAAACACATCACTGTTCACCATACTGCGCAAGGTCTGTGGATAAATAACCCACCATTTTCATCACCTCATAATCAGTCTTCGAGAAAAAAGTCAGCATTGTAAATTGCCACAGGGAAAAACAAATAATTTTTATAATAAAACTTCAATCAATTTATCTCTCTATGGATCCTTGAGAGGGGTCTCTGCTACTTGTAAAAATCTTCCCTCTCCCAGCAGCACGGCTGGGGTGACAGCAGGGAAGTGTCTCAATATCTGTGCCTCAATTAATCCATAACTCTCCTAACCTGCAGGAACGAACACCTGATCCAGCCCTGGTCAGGGCCTAGGAAGCACAGAGCTCCCAGAGCCACGCTGGGAACCAAAACTGGTCTGCCACTGTCCTCCAGGGCCTCTGTGGGAGGCAGAGGCAAATGAGGAGAAAAATTAGGGGAGGGGAGAGCATGGCGGTGGTGGAGCTAAATTTTGCTTAGAGGAGAAATAAGAAAGCTCAGAACACTTAAGTTATTGACACATAGCAGAGATTTTATATCCATTTTATATGAAATGACAAGACCCCATATATAAATAATTATTTGCATGGGTTTGCTCTCCTTACACTACTCAAGGTAGACTTCAGGCAAAGGTTTTGTCTGAATTTTTTTTATGCTCATCTAGTCTTGAATTGGGAATACCTATCAACTCCTTACTTTCACAATTAGTACAGTGAAAAATGAATATCATTGAAAAATGAAAAGAGTCACTTCCAGTACTTTCATTTGATAATAACAGCTCTGCCTTATCTCCGAAAGATCCTTTTCCCTGGGTCAGCAAACCCACCAGCATTTCTTCCTCCCAGATCTGTCCCACAATGCCCAGGAGAAATTTTTTTTAAAAATTCCTTACCCCCTGGCAAGGTATTTGGGTGCTCTTTTCGGTCCTTTTTAATGTTTTAACCAATTGTCAGTAATCAATCCTAGTCCATAAAGGTGCTTATCAGAAAATTTCACAAGTACTCAGAGAAAATTGAACAGGAACTGTAGTCTACTGGACTGACCAAGGCATGCCTGGAAGTGAGGATGGTCGTGTTTTCTGGAAGAGTAATTGTGCCAATGAATCCTAACTTTTTGTTTGTTTGTTTGTTTTGGTTTTTTTGTTTGTTTTTTTTTCTGTTGTTCCGAAATAAAAATAATTTCTGTCTCTACTTTAGAAGAAGCAGGGATTTAGTTCAGTGTTTGTCTTCCAGTAGAAATTCTTACAGAAAATACGGTTTTGGCCTTTATGCTACTTATAAATTGCCTCCAGGGCCCAGTCTGTTCTTTAGGGCAGGTTTTGCACAAGGGAACCATGGGAATAAAGGCCTATGAACCCAATAGGTAAAGACAAAACCCAAATTCTGCAGAAATTTTCCCCTTTGGGCATCACTTGGGAGTTTAAGGGAGTCATCCTTGCTGGTAGGTGTTTGAATAAATAATATTCCTTTCAGTTGGGATCACCAGAAGAGTTGCAAATGCTGTTCAGGTCATATACTGAAACATAGAACAGGGGGAATTTATCAAATTAATTTGTGTCTTTTCTCTCTAGGAAATAAATTTGCTGCACCTAGTAAATAAAACAAGAGCCTGCAATGAGATTAGGTAAGAGGAGAGTTAGGGCAATATTTTTTTCTAAAGAACAGGCTAAAAAGTCAACAGGTAGACAGAAACTACAACAAGGAGATAGGGTTAAAATCAAAGATTTGTATTTCTACTGAAATTAAGGCATTGTGAAATAAATCTGATGGCCGCTTCCTTGAAAATGCCATTTTTGACCCACAGTAGATTGGCAAATGAGATTCTGCAGATTTTACACAGAGATTGAAGCTTGCAAGTGCTGTCCCTTGGCCTGTTCCCCTTTACAGTCAGGAATGCTGAATTTAAGCTTTTCTCTTTCATGTAAAACAGTAATAATGAATGAACACCAATGTTGTAACTTCTTTACAGGACTCCACAAGTAATTTCCGCGGGTACAACGACCTCTAAATACTCTGTTACCTTTTGAACAGAGAGAATAGGATGTTCTTCCACTGTAACCATGATTTTTATCATCTCTCCCTGTCTTTTATACAGTGCTTTAACCTGAAGGCTGTAGTACTCAAGATGACTCTGTGGTGTGGGCAGAGATTCAATTCGTATTCTCAGTGCCTAAATCTGAGTTTTGTTTTCACTGTTGCCTAATGTGTTTCAATCAACGTGCCTGACACAGCTGATTCTTTGTCGAAGGAGGTGTTGCAATCCCTTTTCAGCTCTGCTTTGATGGCAGCAGGGCACTCCTCTGTCAGACCTGAGCTGCTTCTGCATATTTGGCTCCCTGCCTCGGGCCAGTGCTGAGATTCATGTTCCAGAACGTTTTGCTTTGCTCCCCTCTCTGCTCAAGGTGGCTTTGGGTGATTGTATTCAAATCCTTCCTTCCTCAAATCTTGGTGTCCGTCAGTTTGAGAGCAGCCTGATGGATCTTCTTGGATGCTCCCTCTTCCCTTCTGCCAGGCTTTTGTCAAGGCTAAATCAGAGGATTAGCCAAATAATTGTTTTTCCCTTGGGAATTAAGGGAGAGATCACAAAACACCATGGGATTCCTTATGGACAGTCTCACACGGTCCCCGGTACAATGCTCCTCTGGGAAGAGAGGGAAAGTCTGCAGAAAGCAAGGATGGGCAGTCAGATCACAAAAATAAAGAACTTATTCATCTCCATTTTTCAAATATTCACCGTGTAACCTCCCTGAAAATTAGAACTTTTTGTTCACTGTTCTGTTGTAAAATACATACTTTGTGACTTCTGTGTATTCTTGGGGTTTTTTGGTGGTGTTTTTTGTTTTGTTTTTGTTTTTCATTTGTTTGTTTGTTTTGTTTGTGTGTGGTTTTTTAAATTTTTTAATTTTTTTTCCTTGGGAAGATAAATTAAGCACAATAATGGCACCTCGATGTCCTGTATTTGATATGTTTCACCCTTAAATTAGCACCATTTTGTCATCTACTTTCAATGAGCTGTTTTCTAAAATAGAAGACGCAGTACATTTTTGAATTTTGATAATGAGATATCATTCTCTTTTTATGTGCTCTGAAATAAAATAACAATTGCGTTGCTGCTTTCAAATCTCTCTTCATCTATTCAAAATAGACCCTCTTCTACCCTGCTTCTTGCTTTTTTTAACCTCTGCCGTCCCAGGGAAAAATGACATTTGCTGCTCACAATGTCTCAATTACCTTGTTGGCAGCTATTTTCCCTCGAGAAATGTATAGATTTAATAAGACAAATGTGCCTTCAAATTCCAACACATTTCAGAAGTTCGAGTTACCTCTGATGGGAAGGCACACGTCAAAATTTTTTAGAGAATTCAGTTTTAGGCAAGAGAAGTCAAAACTTACTTTGCAAACAATGTTTTTTTCCAGAGGAATGAGGAAAGACCACAGTGTTTAACAACCTTGTGAAACATTGAGTGAAGCCACATTATTCTCATTAAAATACCTGCCTGTCCCAAAATGTTGGTTATTGGGACCAAACAGAGGCAGAGCTCCCATCTGAAAGTCAGTGAATGGGGAGAGAGGAACCTCAGTGCCATGAATATCAGTCAGCTTAATTGAAAACTTCCTCCTCTGATGGAAAAATTAGAGTTTAACTAAACATAAATCCTCAAGGGAAAGTATCTCCAATTTAAATTAGTGGCAAAAAATAGTCCTGGCATTTTTTCAGCTCCAAAGGAAAAGTTTTAATTGTTTTGGGCTGGTTGCTCTTCCTTTTTCGTTTTTAACCTTGGACATTTACAAGACATATTTTTTGCCAAAATGTTAATACTTTGAAACTAAAAAATTTCCTGTAGAAAAGCCTCATTTTCTGGATTGTTACAATTATATGTGTTCTTTCCCCCTTTGCCTTTCCCTCTGCCTCAAAAGTTTTAGTTTCTTAGTTCTTGTCTGTGTGAGACACTTCCACCTCAAAGGCATGAAATCACTAAGAAAGAGTCTTGTTTAAAACAGTAGGGCTTTTTCTTCAAATGCTACAAACACTGAAAATATCTCCACCATCTCAGATATTCATTTTGGTGTCATTTTTCTTTTGAAATTAAGTTTTCTTGTGTGTAACATCCTGAACTAAACCCCCCTTGGCACTGACTCTGGCCAACTGAACATGGTGTGAATGCTCTACCATTGTAGAAGTTTCCCAATTGATGGCTCTGTTGGCTTGTAAAGAAAAAAAAACCCAACAAACCAAGTCCAAAGCCAACTCAAAACCAAACACAAAAAAACTACCAGCGGTCTTAATCCAATACAGAAGCTAAAATGAGGATTAAATTTCATTATTAATTTTAAACAAAGGAGAAAATCCTTCTGAGAATGCACTAAATAATCCTCCCAGGAGTCTGTAGTAGCTGTGGATCTTTCACAGATTATTCTTATTAAACCAACTTACTCAATGCCTCAGCTATATTGCAAGAAAATAAAGTGAGTCGCATCCTCCAGTTAGAGGACACAGTTGTTTTCCATTTGGGATAATCATCGTTTCTCAGGGAATCAGGACTTTGTGCAGCCTTGACAGCAACTTGAACATTGAGATGAACAAGCCAAGTACAAACATGAGCAAGGAAATCTCAAATCTGAGCAATGGCAATATCCATAATTAAGCAATCATCTTATTTTTAATCCATAAAATCCTTTTGCTCTCTGCTAACTGAGGTTTCTATTCTCACCTGTTGGATCAGCTAGGAAGGGAAAAGGCTTCCTCTGTGGTGTACTGAGCTTGTTGCAGCCAGCACCAATTCCACTGTATTTTCCTCCCCAAGAGGGTCTGGGAAGTTTCAGATTAGCAAAATTCTGCTTGGATTTCTTTCTGTCTTTTAATTTATTTATTAAATTCATAAGTACATTGAAACCACTAGACAGGAAAACCAGTGAAATTAACAGCTCCTACCATTTGGAGGCACATCTGCAATATCAAGAGGACCTTTGAATTATCACAGACTGAATCCCTGGTCTTGAGTATGTTGCTGCATCCATTTTTATTTCAAAAATCTGGGGACTTTTTTGAGTAGTAGATAAATTAGAGTACAGGTTATGTTTGAAATATGCATCTGTGAAATACTAGGAGCCTTTAAAACAATTTCTAAATACGACAATGAAGAAAACAGAATAATGCCTGTTAGTACTGACTGAGAAAAATAATTGTTCCTTGTAAACCATTATTTTCACTTAAACTGGTTTTCTTGTGGATGATTGAGGCTGAAGACATTTATCCAGATGCTATCCAGAATTATCTCTGGAGTTATTTCTCTTTAGAATTAATTGTGGGGTTTTTTTTGGTGATGTTATTTTCCTAGTACTTTCATCACTATAAATTATTCTTCTTTAAAGATATTCTAGGGGGGAGAGTCACATTTTAAAGTATGGATTATATGAACAAAGTTAATGGCTACAGGGGTTTATGCTCAAGAAAATTTTTCAGCCTTAAACTCAGGCCAGAAAAACTTGCTGTTCTCTTGCATGGAGCAGAAAATTTGATGGCAAGAAGAGAAATTGAGTTGTACCAGGTTTACCTGGCTCATGCTGGGAGATGGTTCAGGTAATGGCAGTAGAAATTTCATCACTAATTTCACTGAAAAGAAGATGCTGTCTCAATAAAATAGCAGTAAGAAAAAAGAAATGCACCTCTCAGAGACTGAAATATTTGGATGAATAACAGTGTCAGGAAACAAGCCTTATTTAGCAAGGCCAAAAAGAGAGAAAGGAAGGAGGGTGTCTTTTTTTTTGTTTTGTTCTTGCTTTTTAAGGGAGTGAGAACAATTCTGTGGATGAAGATACAGCTATTTCTAGCTCAGGAACAGACCTGTTTTGGATATTTTGACATCAAAGCCTGGTGACCTCCTGTCCCCCTTGAAGATCTTAATCGCACACAACAAACTGGTCAAAGAAGAGAATCATTGTTCTTCGTTGGGCCACCTAAAGAAAGGGATGATAAATATATGCAAGGTGTAAACATTGATTTTCTGCAGCAGTTTGTGGATCTCATCTCTATGTATTTTTTGTTGCCTTGGAGATTGAAGAAATGCTGTTGGTTGTGCCTTTTCCAACTGAATAAATGTATTTAAATCCAAAGGATTTTGTAAATGCTATGTGGGTTATATTGCATGAGGCTGGTTTATATTGTGTCTGTTTTATACAGTGGAAATACTTCAGATGATGAGAGAGATTAATGAATAGGACCTTTATTTATTTTATTGAGTTATGGTAGGAAAAGTGAACTAAAGTTTCTGTAAATTTTGTCTTTCTTCATGCTTTGTTCAGTGGGTCTGCCAGTCAAAAGGACACCCAGTCAAAGCCAACAACTTTTCAAGTATCATTTTTGAAGACCAAATGCCTTTGAGACATAAATAATAAATACAGAAAAGGCAAAAGCAGAAATAAAAGATAGCCATGGAAATTCAGTAGTATTTAACCAAAACCTGTTTCAGTTGCTGTCGTAACACAATTGTTTTGCTTTCTTGCAAATTTAAGCGTCTTCAATAAAAGTCATAAGCCTGGTGCTGATGATAAATCATCCAAGAATGCACAGCTGCACCAGGAGAAAAAAGGTCCCAAAATAAATACACTGTTTATTTTTGTAGCTGTTACTTGTTCCTAAGCACTTTCAAAAAATCACTCAACTTGCTCAGCCAGCAGAATTTACCAGATTCTCCAGTCACTGCAAGGCAGAGAGAAAAGGAAGCTGCCTTTTTTCTCAAGGAAAAGACAACAGGACATTCATTGAGCACCTTGGCTTCAACATGATAATATTCAAGCCTTTATCAGCCCATAACACATTTTATCATAAGAGAAGTGGTTGAGCTTGTCCTGTCTTCCATTAGCTATTTATTTCCCTACTATGTGGCTTCTAATTCTAGAAACACCTCTGTAGGCATGCAGGTACCTAAATTGAATTTCAGAAAGGTCTTGACCAAGATTTCTCTTTAACCCAGGCCATCACATCAGTTAGAGAAACATTTTCCATATAGGATTGCATTTCCAGCTGGTCACTGTCATTGCCACCAGAACTTTTTGCCCAGATTAGTTCATTGCTCTCCTGGTGGCAAAATATAAACCTTTCCTGAAGAGTGTGGTGTGCTAATTTGCAACCAGTTCTGGGACATGGTTTCTTGAAAATGTTACGGAGTAGGACTGTACATAATTATGTAGCTAATTTTCCTGCTCTGAGCTCCTTTTTCATGCACATAAGTCCCATATTGCTATGAAATTTGTTAAAAACTAACCATGATGCATTTTTTATTCTTACTGAAATCCATATTTTCACCTCTATAAAGCTGAAGGAAAGAAACTATGCTGAATTTCAGAACAAAGCTCACATTTGTAAATGGACATTCATCCAGAGAGCTTTGTAGGAAATTTAGATGTACTGTAGCTTAATTATATCTTATGTGTGTCTTGCATGACCCCTGAACTGTCGTTTGATCATGCATCTACTTCCAAAACCCTCAGTCTGGTTCCTAGGAATAGGAATTAGCTCTGAAAGTAGCACAAATTAGCGTTTAATGCTAAAATAACATTTAATCTTTACCTGTTGGGTGGCTTTTATCTAATATCTTGTAATGAGAAGAATAATCATCACTCACATCAGCTTTGCTAGGCGCTGATAAATTCAACCTGAGCAGTTTGAAGGTTCAGGAAAGGGTGAGTTGAGAGGTGGTGGAGGGAAGTGTGGAACAAAATGTAAAAAAGGGAGAAGGTGCTGCCTGGGTAAATGTCTTCGGAAATGTCAGCACATGATTTTATCTCAAAAAACCAGCTTTCCCCCCAGTTTGAGAAGGGATGGCAGGTGCCATTTTTTTATGCTACACTGACTCCTGAGGCCTCCTTAGAGAACAGCCCAGAAGGGTTTGTTTGCAACTCCATCCTTCAAACCGAAAAGAAACCACCTCCAGCTTTTTCATAAATCCATCTCTCAGGAAAAAAGCTTATTACAAATCCTCCTATTCATCTGAGAGCCCTGAAAGGAACCAAGAGCTTTCACAAAGCCCTGGTGGAACAGGTCTCGTCATGACACAGATCTCCGCGTTTCCAGATTATCCTGTGCTTGTGCTGGAGCAGAATCAGAGGGCAAGGACTCGCTCAGTGTGTGTACTTGGACTCCACAGGAGACTTGTCATGGCAAGACAAGCTATTATCAACCTTAATTAGAGAAAGGACACTGTTTTCCATCCCTGGGCAGCTTCTCTGGGTAACTCCTCCTCATTGGGTATTCTTAGTAACAGCATTTAATTCAACAGTGAGGATAATCGTGCATAGCGAGGGCCAGATCATACACAGGTTTAAATTGGATTACTGTCACCAAACTCAGAGTTTCTCCAAGTTTGGCATTGGCTGAAATAGCAATGAATAAGCACTAGTGGAGCCAGGGATGGGTTTTCCTGGGGAATGCAAAGAAATACTTTTGTCTTCCTTTGCTTTCCTTTTGTCTTCCTTTTTCCTCTCTCTTGCTCCTCCTTTGAAAGTGGCAGGAAATGTCTTCTCACCTTGAATGAAATAAGCAGTGGGCTTTCATCATGGATGGTAAAAGATTTCAGAAGTTCAATTCCTGTATTTTGTAAAAAGCTTAACACAGTCTCTGAAAACTATTTACCTATCTCTGAAAGCTATCTGCCATCTCCATTTCCAGTTTCTAGTATTAATGAAGGTAGTAAAATATATTGAGTAAAAATATGTCTTCACATCCTATGTAAACACCATAACTCTATTTTAGAAGAATTTACACAGCAACTTAAAAAGTTTCCCTGATCTCCTGGCAGTGAGGGCAGGGAGTGATGTAACTGGTGTGGGCCAACCCCAAATTCCCTGTCACGTCCAGGAGCCTCCATGCCCTCTGTATTCCAGGCACCGTGGACTCTTTACTATGTTTATATTTGAATATTTGAAGGATTGCCTTCAATTTAAATTACTTTCAGTTTAAAGCAAAAGTATAGAAGTTATTATTATTTTTATTATTTGAATTGAAGAGGGCTACAGAGCTAAAGTTTGCAGGCACTATTGCCTTTGAAAGAGGAGATATTTTCTTCTAGTAGGAGCACTACGATACCTGGCAGCAGCATTGCACATGCAGCAGAAGTTACTGAACAAAAAAAGACTCATGTCTTTCCTTAGTAACAATGTCAAGAGCAGATCTAAACAATCAATTCAAAACAAATGGTCCCAAATGTCTAAAATTAGAAGTGAGTTTCTTGTTGAGATACATTGGTTTTTTTTCCTCTCTGTTTCTATAGGTTCACAGTACATTCCACCTCAATGTGTTTCTTATAAAATCTCTATTTTATATGTAAATTTTTTAATCCCCAAAGAACGTAAAGGTTTAAGGTAAATACTTCACAATTCTTGTTAGCACAGTCACCTTTATGAGCCAGGGTCTTTGTTTCTGTGTATTTTACCGTATTCTAGCAGGATGGAGGCAGGGGTGTGATGGGGCCTTCTGAATGTTACAGCAATATAAGAATATATTATGATAGATATATTATAATAGAATCATGTACAGTGAAGACATTGCATGTCTTGCAAAGACTTTTGATATTCAAAGCAAAAGAGACATTTAGGGAACAAGACAGAACCACTCATCCCACGTCAGGCACTGCTCAGGGATGGATTTTCTGTTTCTCCAATCTGGTGCCTGTCTCACCCAACATAAATCCAGCCTTCGTGGGAAGTTCAGAGCCAAATGCAATTACATCTGTTTCATGTGTGTTTTTAAATTTTTGAGAGCAATCAGAGGGTTTCCTTTCAAAGTGTTCATGGTGCTCTCTCGTCAGCAGAGTTTCCTGGCTTTTTGACCTGGAGGTGTTGTGAAATGCTATTTGGCCTGCTTTGTGGGTGTTTATTTATAGATTCCTGCCCTTATGATTTATTTTCCATCAAATTACAATTGCTGGCAGCAGCGTTAGCTGTCATCTTAACTACCTGTCAATTACCTCTGTGTTTTTGTGAGGTAAGGCCTCTGATGGACACAAGGCAAAACACCTTTTCCCTTGTGGTATACACCGGCTGTGTGCTTCAAAGGCTGGAAAGTATTAAACTAGGTTTGAATGCAGTTCTTAGCTCTCTGAGCAGGCTTCAGTCCTGATTAAATGTGTGCCTGTGTTCTTCAAGAGCCGCAGTGAAGCACTCCCAGGTTCATAATGTATGAAAAAGGAGGCACCTGGAGTTTTTCGATACCCACAGAACTCCAAGCAAGAAATAAAAGTTTTATTCTTGTTGAGGTTTATGAGTTATTTGCTGACCTCTAAGCCCACTCATCCTTTTGGTTTGCTCACTGTGCCCCTCCTCCGGTCAATACACACTGCTACGGTGTGGGGCATTCAGCTTTTCATTTCTGGCTATTCCTGCATAACATTAAATCATACATTTTTCAATGGTAGTTTCATCACAGTTTCATCCTTACCTTTCATCCAGGTAAAAAAAAAGTTGGCACACCTTGCTTTAGTGCAAAGCTAAACACCTTTTTTACATATTTTCTTCCTGTCTTTGCCATGATATCCTTCTTCATGACCATCTGATTAGAGTGTCTTCCAGATATTCAGTGAAAGAATAAAGGTGTCTTTTGCCTGTTTTATGGGGAAAGAAAGAGAATAATGTTTTGCAGTCTCTTTGGTGCACAACAGAGACAAACTTCATAATCTGTTCTGCCCATCTGTCTAGGAGAGGTTTTTCTTGCTTCCTGCACAGGTCAAAAAATTCCCAAAGCCTTCCCTTTGTGGTACAGGGGCTGAGCTTTCCCAAATGCCAGACCCCAAAGAAAAGTTCCCTTTACAAGGAGGAGAAAGGCAAGTGACAAGGCAGAATTCTGCTTAAACTTAGAAAAAAACCACCTTTTCCTTTGTCATCGTGGATTAACAAATACCTGTGTATCTAAATGAAAAATGTGGTGTGGGAGGGAAAAAAGGAAAACCCTTTTGGTCTTCATTGCAACCCTTCTAGTGAGGAAGTGCTGTCTTGGGGGATGCTCTTGAATGTGTTTGAAAATGTTTTTGAAAATATTTCTAAATTGTGGAGGCAGAAAATCAATGGTCAACTTCACTCAGGCTGAGAACTTGGGCAGAGGACTCGAGCACAGAAACTCCACCAGATTACAGGCAAGAAACTTCCTAAATGTGCCCTTCAGTGGATACAAGACAGGGCATAATACCATTTTGTAAGTACGGGAAACAAAGAAGAGGAAGAAAATAACAAAACTGAAACTGAAACCACCTATAGAGACATCTGAGAATCCTGTTAAAGATCTTACACATTTTTCACATCTCAAGTTACATGTATTTTTGTTGCTTGATAACAGGCACCTGTTACCTTTTATGTTAAATTTCCTCTTTATCCGCTGCTTGTAGGGTATTTTTTTACTGTGACAGCGGAATTCCACCACTGGACATCTGCCATGTGGTCTGTCTCACAAGTAAACACTCTTTCACAATCCTGACTTCTCCTAAAATAGGTCAATATTTGGTTTGTACTCAGAAGCATCAGGAAGCGGAAATACCTTTTGAAAAGCCTTCTTTTCTTCCGGGCATGCAGACACGCCTGAGAACACTGTACAGAATATGCAAAATCATAGACAGAATGAGGTGGGAAATAAAGAAAAAAGGACACAAAAAAGGGAGAAAATCCCCTCATCTCAAAAGCTGTCAAATGTTCTTCGCAAATGGCTTCACATTGAAAACCTGGGGTAAAAAGTAAAAGGAAAAGGCATTTTGTATTTGCATGGTGGAAACTGAATGGCTCTATGGAAAAGACTACTTGAGTGAAATACCTTCTCTGCCTCCTGCCAGACTCAAAAAAATGCTTGCAGCAACAGTGCTTTCATGTGCCCTGGTCCTGCTAAAGTTTCTTCTGAGTCACTGTGAAAGGAATCTGGAAAAATCTTTTCGTTTGGTTGGAAAAAATGCTCCTCCTAAAACCAGGGATTACCAGTTGTAAAAACGCATTTTAAAAAGTTGTTGCTAAACATCTAGTGAATACAACAGCTTTTGCTGTTCATTTATTTTATCTTTTCAAACAAATTTAATCATTTGCCATCAAGTTTCATGTTTCTTCCAATTCACAGAGTGCAAAGAGCAGCACCAAGTCATGACTCAGGGCAGGAGGAGAGATTTTGGTCAATTTTGATGAACAGATAATAAACCCAGTATTGTTTCATGGTGCCTGTGATTTGACTGAAAATTCATTCAGTGAAAACTGGTTTGTTCCCCTTTAATCTTACTCTGGATTTCTTTCTCAACATTTCTGTTTCCAACAACATTGACAAATTTTACAATCCTATGTTTTATATACTTTTGTTATGAAAACAATAACGTTGGTCATTTCCCACTGCTGAACGTGATGAGCTAGGATGAGCTAAGGTCAGGTTGCTCAGGATAATGTCCAGTAGGATTCTGAAAATGTCTGAGGATGGAGTCTCCATAACCTCTTGGGCTGCTTGGTCTAGTAATTGACCAACCTTCAAACACAGCAGAAGCTTGGAAATTTTAGGGGAGTCATCGGTAAGAAGCAGAGAGTGACAATGCAAATCCAGAGTCTTCTTCAGGGTTTCTGTCATCAGTGAGAGCCAGGCTGTCAGTGGTCTGACTCATCACCTATCAACAATGCCATTTTTCCTTGTATAATCCGATTTTCATCCATGCTACTGAATGCAGAAATTGCATACATTAAAATTCTACATATAGATTAGAACTTCCAGGTAAAAATGTCGGACTCTCAACCCTTAATACCTCTGGCTGCCTTCTCCTTCAAGACAGTCACTGAATCAGCCTTTGGAGCCAGCCTGTGTATTTCCTTCTGAGGAAAACCCCAAAGGGTATGCATTCAAGTGTTGAAAGAAAAGATAAATAATGAGAGAAATGTTTCAAGAATGCAGAATTTTTCAACAGGTTCTTAAGCACTGCTGAGTTATTAGCACCTCCTAGAGAATTTGGGATTTCACCTACAGCCTTTGTCTCCCTGGCAACAAAAGTTTATTGTAACAGCTCTGTTAAAATGTGATGTATTTTGTTTCCTCCATGCTTTAATGAGAGACATTAGCTAGAAGGAATCCTGCTGGAATGGTGACTTCACTGCAAATAATTTTGAAACCATATCCTTTGAATCTCTAGGCTCATTCAGCTTTTAATAAATCTTACAAACTTTCACATTGCAAAAAAAGTGATAATTAAGTGTGTGGCATACATATGAAACCTAACAAAAAGAGATTAGGAAATATAAAATTCTTACAAAAGAGTACATTTTGGAGATGGGATCTGTTTTCTAGAAAAAGAAACCAAAACAAAGAAACAAACCACATCTGAATGAAATAGCAGAGCTATAGTTAAGAGGTTTTGGGTTAGCATTTCCAATTATAACTTGTACAACAACACTGAAATCAGTCTGCTCTGCTGCCTTCCACTTGCCGACCATCTGTTGTTTTGCCTGTTAAAATGCCTTTCTGGAATTTTATCAGATTTTCTCTTACATATGAGCACTGGAAAAGCCAATTACCTTCTCTGTATTTGCAGAGCACTGTGCACAGAAAGGTGCAGATGTGATTGGTCATTAATTACAAGTAATGTAGAAGCATGAAGTGTTTGTAATAGTACTCTCTGTTAAACTCTCCGGAAAACTGTGAAGTTACAGAGGTGCTTTGGTTTTTTTTGTACGCAGAATTAAGTGGCCACAAAATCACAACATTTGACTACTATTTGATTATTCTTACTCAGCCTTGATATATCTCCCTTTCAGTTATTATTAAAAGATCCACAAACACTTGCCTCTACAATGATCAATTAAGCCTCAAATATTTTATTGGTGTTGTCACCATGCTAAATCTCCTTCTTTGTTAATATAAGCATGTGTACTGCACAGATTTGTTTTGGAAGAGCAAAGATCAACACAGGCAAAAATCAAACCTCAGTTTTGGTGGATTCCCAAGGTACCATTAATGCCAAAAAGCAAGAGTGGCACCTTGTGGAAGTGAGTCAGCCCTGTGCTGCCTCCGCCCCTCTAGGCGAACTCCTTCCTGGTACCCTCATGGACTCCGCCCTGGGATTGCGAAAGGCGTGACCAGGACTCTGGCTCCGCCCTCTCTTCCAGACCCTTCTATTCCATTATGTATATGATTGGTGTATTTGAATTGTATCCCTCCCTGTTATGTATCAATTGGTTCTGTATGCTTGTCCCCTCCCTTTCCCACTTTCCTCATTGGTTATCCCTCCCCATATATAACCAGCTGCACAGTTCAGTTTGTGCCCTTCCCTTGTCCTGGCACCCTCGAGGAAAACCCCCTCGGGGTGTGGGGACGACGGCTGGCCCTCTCCCTGCTCTCTCTCCTGACCACCCTCACCCCTTTCCCCCAGTACCAGAGAGCCTCGGGAGAGCAATAAACCGCCCACCACCCTTTGCCTCCTCGATGTCCTTTTTTTCGACTACAACAGCACCTGTCTCCAGTCATCACATCTGGAATTTTCTTTTTACCTTCCTCTTCTGTATCACCCTGTGTCAGGAGCATGTGAAATATTAGGTATTCCCATATTTTTGGTGTCCTCATTGAGCCCCGCAACCACCTAGGAATTCAGCAGAGATGGATGTTGACATTTCCTGTTCCCTCTCCAGACATGTTTTACACACAGATCGCAGATTTACAACCAGAGCTTCACCTCAGTCTCACTGAAGGCTACATGAGGTGTCTCAGACCTTGCTTCTTTCCCATTTCAGCAGTTTTTCAACTCAGTAGTCAGATGCTCTTGGCCACCCAGATTTCCTCACAAAAAGGCCACAAAATATGATGTCAGCCTAACTCAGAGCCACAAATTCTAGCTGGGGAGATGGAGACATAAAGGTTAAGTCTGGAATCTGGTCTTAAAAGCAATTTGTAAATTAATTTGTGCCTTCTGTCACTGTTGTGGTCTCTGCACGCAGCCCTGCTGAATGAAAGTTGGCTTCTCTAGCACAAAAAGACAGAAAGACTACAGAACTCTCAAAACCTAGTCTATTTTCTGTTCACACATTCCCCAAAGGATACCAGGGTGCCCACCCAGCCCCTGATTGGCACAGATCTTCCAACAGTTCCTGTCTGTGCTGTATTGGCAGGGTAATGGAATATGAGGGGGTGGGTGAAGATCACCTTTTCAGGATAAATCTTCCATGAACTGTTAAAATTAAGAAAGAAATTCTGTGTTAATAAGCATGGAGAGAAGAAAAGAGCAAGAGCATGGGATGGAAAGGGGTCTGATAAGTTCTGGGGGCAACCTGGGGGCAAGTAAATAAAATAAAAACAGCAAGTCTGTCCCCCCAAAGAGAGAGATGATCCAGACTGTATGGTACATGACAGATACAAAATCCATTCGGTGACTCCAGTTTCTTTTTAAGTGAAGCTAGAGGGCAACAAATAAAACCCATGTACTTTAACCTCCAAAAAAGGGGGAAATGTGCTCAACACCACACAGTTGAGCTGTGAAATCTCTTTCTGCGCTTGCGGTGACAGCAGATTGCACGGGTTCAAAAGGATCATCATTAAACTAATAGGAGAAAAAAAATCTTTTAAGAATTGTTGAACACAGATAAACAGCCTCTGGGTCAGGGGCATCTCTGAATTCCAAAGTCACAGCCCAGCTGTTTTGGGATGTCCACCCCATGATCCTCCTGCTCTGTGCTCTTCTCCTGGCACCTGCTGCTGATCACTGCAAACTAGGAGATTTTATGTCTGAACCTCATGACTCATTTTCATCCTTATGAAACGTTTAAAACTCACAACACTTGGACCAGGTTGGAAATCCTTCAGTCTCTGTGGAGAAAATCTGTCAGCATCTTAGGATCATGAATGATAGCGCTTGCTGCCTAATTGCCGTGAATGGCCTGGCTGTTTTCCTGCCAAAAACTTGTTAAGGTGAATTATTATGTATGAGGAATATAATCTCGTCCTGGTTTTGTCTGGGATAGAGAGAGATGCTGTGAGATTTTGAAACCAATCTTGTGTAGATCTAGTGTAGATGAACACAGCCAAATTAATCTCAAAGGATGGATATAGCCAAAGACTACTTTTATCAGCAAATAATAATATTTTATGCCATATCCTAAGGAAAAAAAAAAACAACCCAACATTACAGAGTCTTTATTTTCCAGCCAACCTGGCCAAGTAATTTCTTATCTATAAAATTGCATTTCCTAGCTTGATTGATTGTTCATGTTCTTTGCCTCAGTAAATACATTTTAAAATACGTATAAAACGTTATAATATCCAGGCTTTGGTACGATCCAACACGTTGCTATGGAAATGCAGAAGTTCAGCTGAAAAATATTTGGGTTTCTTTATCTGTGGATGATTTTTTTTTTCTCTGCCTTCATTCATGCTGCACTTTTGGAAGTTTATATTTCTTACTTGAATGGATTCAGGCTTTGAAAGAAGACATCAGGGCCATAAAGCAAATTTCAAAACCAAGAATTATCTTCTTAGCCTGAGCGGCAGGAACTTGTTCCAAAGTTCATCCTTTCCTAGCAAAAAGTGTCACTGTGCACTTAGAGGTGCACAGCCTGGATGGTTGGGTAGAAATAGGAAATAGAAACAGTAAAAGCTGAAGCTCACCGAAATTCTTTGTGAGTCGCTGTTATGCTACTGACAATTCTGAATCAGCTTTCCTTTAAATATCTTAGCCACGTAAATACTTCATTCTCTGTGTAGCACTTCATTAATTTTCAGTGTGGAAATTCTGTGCAGGTCATATGGATGTTTCTGCACTTTCTCAGGTTCAACATACTTTTTAGTCACAAAGTACTTGAGGACCGAAAAGAGATATTTTTTTACATTTATTCACTTTTGCAGAAAAAGAGATTCCAACTGTTCCAGGTTTGAAACTTCACAAGATTAAAACAAACAAACAAACAAAAATTTAAAAAAAAAAAAAAATCCACCTAGTTCATACTCATAATTGCTACACTAAAAGTTGTCAATTGCAGAAATGAACAAAACATGTACAAAATTTCAAAATTATGTTGTATTCTCCCCATTCTCCCTGCCTCCTCCTTCCCTCTCCACCAGTGGAAAATGCATCTTCTGTAAAGCCATGAGCTTCACAACACCTTGCAGCTCAAGGTAAAAACTTTGATTGCCTTATGGGAAGCAATATGGGAAGCATAACAAAAACCAGAATCCTCCGGCGAGCCCACAAAAATGAAAAATAGAGATAGAAACAATAGCTGCCATGTGGCATTACACTGCTATGCTAATATGGCACTGTGTTTCCACTTAGTGAGAAACCAGAAATATTCAGGTCAGCTCTAGAGGAGCAAAACTCCCTTCAGCCTTACCCCAAGGACAAATAATGGAACTTACAAAAACCAAAATTCACAGGTCAGCAGCAGCTGCACGTGGCTGCTGCTGAAGCGAAAGAAGCCTTTGAGACAAGACCTGTTTCCAGCCCTGCTATGAAACTCTGTGATTTAGGAAATAATTGTTTCCACGTTTGAATTTTTGAGGTTCACCACAGATATTACAGCTGGGGGAGAGAAGCAGAAATACATTGTGGGACCTTGTGGGATGGATCCCAGAGTGCCTGATCACTTGAATCTTTTTTAAGTGCGAGGATTATAATTTAGGTTGTTCTTTTGGGGTTTTTTTTGGAGCAACAGAAGTTATTTTAAAGTTAGCCAGGATTCAGCTGAAGCAAAAATTCCAGTAGTACTGAGCAACATCTTTGCTCACTCTGCTGAAAAGGGATGTGGCAAAACTTCCTGTGCTTTCACTGCGTGAGAATTCATTCGCTTGAGCTAAAACTCATTGCGCTCACCACCTTATGTCCCTCTTCTATTTATGGAAAGGGAATTGCTAAACCACAAGTTTCCACCTGGAAACCAAAAAAGCTTTTAGAAAATATCACGGTCAGGTTTTAGGCTTCACAGCCATCCCGTTCTTTGCTTCTTATGTTTGTTATGCACGATCAGAATATAAAAGTTGCATTTAAAATTCAAAGAACCAAAACAAAAAATTCAAGAACTCAGGGGCTTCCAAGTGGGAAATAGAGATGTTTTGAATTATTGTGAAGAAAATAATTTATTCTATCGTTATAAATGCTTATCTTTTTAGTATTTCTAAAGCATCCATAAATCCACGTATGAAATGAAAAGATGTGATTTTAAAACTAATTTCAAAATTAGAAAAAAACCCCAAACATTTAGATCCAGAAGCTCCCAGGAAGTAAATTTATCATGTGAAAATTACAGCTCTGGCCTGAAGTGAAGTTTTAGCAAAATGGGTTTTTCACAATTTGATTTGAATGCAGTTGCACATTTTATCACTACATAAAACTGCTGTATTTTGTTAAGTTTTTATTCATCATATCCACTCCAATGGCAACTCACATCATTTTCTAATGAAAACTAGAGCAGGTCAAAATTTTATGTTAATTTATTCTCTTGTCTAAATTTGTTTTAAAGGTGAAGTATTGAACTTGTAAAACAAATCCAACTTTCACTTCATCCTACTAAATTTTCGCAAAATGAAAATCTATTATTCTCTATTCTCAGTATTTTTCCTTATTAAGAGTCTATTTTCAAATAGACAAATGTTCAATACGACTAAGGAGGAGAAACTTCAGTGTGGCTATTTTTCTACTTTTTGTAAGCTTTTAGAAAAGGAATTAGATATATATTGTCACCTCATAAAGAATTTTTTTTGCCTTTTATAACTGCTCAATAATCTAGTTGATGGATATTTCAGTGCATTTTATATTCTGCTTTTATTTGTTTCCTGCAGTCCTATAGGTAGAGACTGTGTGCTCTATATGCTCCCATAATTATCTCTGCACACATATAAAAAATAATTCTGTTTTATTGGGTTGCAGTTTTGCATAAGTATTAGTCTTTATTCCTCCAAGGTCATGAAAAAATTGATCTTCTGAGTATGAAATAAACCAGGTTTTCTGCAGGTTGTCCAAGCTATTTATTAAGTTTGCACCCGCTCCACTCCTGACTAAATCTCCTCAGTGTATGCAAAGTTTTAAAAGGTTAATAAATTGAACACTTATTAGATGTTTAGATGCAATACATTCCAGAAGAACATTCCAAGTTTGCATTTCAGGGGAAAAATTTGTTCTCAGTGTGTTTTTACTAATTTTTTAACTTCAGACAATTATCTTGAAATGAGGATTCCTGTTTATCTGCCAAAAAAACCTCCCAAAAACCAAAGAAACAACAACTCTTTAAGTGTATACCCTGTCAGAATTATGCAGCAGAAAAAAATATGCATCTATTTGGAGACCCAACTTGAAACCACATTTGACCCAAATCCAATGATTTGGAGCTGTAATTGAAAGAAAGACACACAAGCAAATAAACAATCCTCTCCTTGTAAATCTTTAATGTACTTCTAAAAGTTTCCAACCCAGAAATTCTGGAAATAGGGGGCGCCTGTCAGGTTTTATTCCCACTGAGGTCAAAGAAAAGTGTCACAATAACTTCAGTGAGCTTTGCAGTTCTCTCCCAGAGCATGTGCTATCAGAGCAAAATCAGTGAGAAAAGGGAAAGTGGCATTTGAAAATACAGGCAAGAAACCAAAATGTACATTGGTGCTTTTACTTTTGTTCCTGAAGGCAGCTCCAGATATTCCACCTTCATAACGATAAGGGGTAATAATAATTTATATTGATTATTGACTAATTAATGGTCTCTGCTTTACCTGGACCAGGCAAAATGAAACATGTATAAATCCAATGTAGATGTTTTCTGCCCACAGTTGCTATATGTAGAAACAGAAAAGTATTTCTGATTAATCTGATTTCACTAATTTTTTTAAAAAATTTCTCTTATGGACTTTACCATTTGTGTAAATCCTGAAGTTCAGCAAAAGTGAAGAAAAAAATAAAAGAAGATGATTAAGTGTGTACAGATCTTCAACACTTCTTGGCAATATTTTATTCTTGATGACATGATAGTCATAAACCTCAGATTTTTCCTTGTGAAAAAAAGAAAAGGCTTTTTTCAATAAAAATAATATTCTTCAATAATTTATATTTTAATTTATTTTTTTTTTTAGAAAAGTGCACCCAGTTGGTGTAATTGGAGAAATAATCATCAAAATATCTAAAAGACATGTATTTTTAAAAGAGCCTTCAAATTTTAGAAAATTAGTCTTTTTTCCTTCTTGAATGTTAATAATTGCTTGTGAAGTCATGCAAGGTGAAATTCTGTGTCTGTTAAAGTAAATCACAGGTAGCAGAAGCTAAGAATGCCTCAGTTGGTATTTTTACTTCTCAGATGTCTTCAATATCAACAACTTCAGCAGAGAGTTGAAAAAGCATTGGTGAAGTCTATTTTTCATCTCATCAAGTTGAATCTTCACACAATAGTATCAACATTACAATTTATAAACCTTTTCTGAACAGGACATATTGGACCCTGTGTCAGGTAAATATAAACCTGTATAGATGTTTAGCCAGTTTTTGTTATAACTGCTAAAATATTGACTCTCTTTTCTTCTTTTTTTCATTTCTCCATTTTCATATTCCCAAGAGAAGGCGATCTTTTAATCAAAAAAAGCTTTTCTTTTATCCCATCCCTTTTTTTCCCAGTTAAATTGCCGCTTATTTTCAGACAAGGTATTATGAACTAATCTCAAAAATTTATTCAAATCTTGTGCATTTTTCTCTTCTGTGTTATCCTGACAATTTGAGGAAATCCATCATTTTCTTTAACATTTTGCCCATTTTCCATTAGTTACTTTTTTATTCTCTGTAGCTCCTCAGTGCTACCACGACACATCCGAACTTGGTGAAGATTTTATTCCCTGAGCTCTGTTTCAGGCTTGAGCCATCTCCTGGAGGATATTAACACAAAGTCCCAATCTTGCTCTGTTGAAGATGGTTAAGGGAGACAACACTGAGGGCAGACTTGAAATTTTTGTGAAATCAGTGTGAATTCTTTCAGCAAAACCAACGATTTTGTGTTAACCCTCTCTGCACAAGATCAGTGTCACAAACGCGGTAAGGAGCCACTCCACTGATAAATTCTATAGTAGGTTCCACAGGCATCAGTAGCATTCTTGAAGCCAAAATTACCATAATTATTGGGAAAATGGTAACATTATTATCATGATTACAGTTGGTGTAAACACCTAAGTTTGACAGGCAGCTAAATAACAACACAGAGTTACCCTGGATGCAAATGTCAAGCAGCTGAGGTGGCTAAAGTTGAGACAAGAACAGAGGCAGCCAGGTGTCCACACCTTTAACAAACATCAGGGTGCAAAGTGAGGGCAAAAATAGTACTTTCACTATGTCCAAAAAGCCTTGAGGCCATCAGGAAAAGTTATCCATAGGTACACATTTGGGTGAATGCAAAATCTTTTGCTTCAGTGTCTTTGAATTTTTTTTTTTTTCCACCAAAGGGACTTCTTAATTAAACAATAACATTAAGCATTGTTACTTTAAAACACTTTTAATAGGAAACAGGGTTGTTAAAGGCCTTTTGAAGGAATAAAACTTTTGAGGGTTTGGCCAAGAAGAGTGGGTCAGTCTTGAATGAATAAGGCACGTCCAGGCTCAGCTTCAGGCTAAACTGGAACCAAAAATCCTCATTTAGCATCGTAAAACGTTTTCGCAATTTCGACTCAGAGAAGAACATGTCCCCTTCTTAACTGCTCTGACATGAAATCACACAAGTCCTGTTCTGGGGCAGTGTTTTCCAGACTGAGGGTGGAAAATACAGCTTGGATTTCTAGACTGGCACACAGTTCTTAAAAGCAGAGCCACAAAGGGAAAATAAAGTGTTTATTAGAAGTGTAATCAGAAAAACAAACATGAAGTATGCAAAAGAGATATTTTAGCATACTAAAAACTTACTTAACTCCTTTATTCAGACTTCAAAAAAAATTAAAACTCCATCAGAATAAGAGAATGTATGATTTCTGATAAAAGAAATAATTTTTGAGAGGCCCAAATTAACCCCTTCCATCAACCTAGAATCAGATCTTTGAAAGTATTTGTGTGGCACGGGGATGGAAGATGTCTCCAAACAAATGTAAAATTACTGGCAAAGCTTATTATTCTATTGATGATTTTAAAAAAGTGAAATATCTAACAAAAATGAAGAATGCCTGTGGAAAAAGTCTGATGAGTTCTTCTATTGGCGCAGAGACCTCACACATTGCAGGCAACTAAAACATAATAACAGAATTAAAATTAACATATTTAGAAAAAACTCCAAAATAACCATATTCCTTTCTAATCCAGTCCAATTGAGTTCAATCAAGCCAACATAACAAAAGTGAAGTCTGAGTTTACCATAATTTAATATAGAATATATTAATATTTGGAATATATTTAAATATTTTACTTATATAAATATATAAAATATATAAGTTAAAATATTTGATTATATTGATATAATGTGGTACATACCTGTATTATATATTGTATATTGTATATT
>VZRL01001565.1:211121-252206 GCA_013397895.1 Origma solitaria | reverse complement strand
CTATCTTCCAAACCCAATATTTATATTTTATCTATTATATTAAAATATTTTTATATTTTGTTAAATATGGGTATTACATACAATTATTATAAATTTTCATATTATATGGAAAAATTAATATAATATATTAAAATCATAAAATAATTTATAACATTTATAATTTTAAAATCAACTTTATAGGGGTAGAGACTGTGCCTTCTGTTGGAGAAAAAGGCATGTGTGAAGCAGGAAATGTGAAATACACCAGCTGAAATACACCTGTCTTTTCAGCATGGACTGGGTCATTGACTGAAAACAAAGCTGGTGTATTCTCTTCTGAGAATTTTTCAGTGCCCTAAAAGGTACAGTTCCTTCCCAGGGTGGACTGAGAGATGGAGGCGGAGCAGGAATTTGGGGGCTGGAAGGTTTGGTGCATCCCAGCTCCCCGGGAGCTGCCAGCTCCAACAACGTCTTTGCAGGAAGGGAATGATAAATGAGCCCCAGGGCTCTGCCCAAAACTGGGACCTCAAAAAGAAGGCAACCAAACCCAGTCTTATATTGGTGGTACCACTAGATGGTATCCATTCTCTAAGTTTCCCCTTTTTATTTTAATTTTTTCCTTTTTTTCTTTCCTGTCAGATGCTGTCAACCTGAGCTGGCACGAAAGTGTTTATGTGGAGTAAACTTAAACAAGTACTTAGGGAATCTGAGCAAGTGAATAATTTATTACTTTTAAGTCATAATTATTTTTTTTTTCTTTGCTTTTGTTAGACCTCATCCTCAAGGAAATTCATTCAGGAGGAGTCAGATGAGAGCATCCACTGCCTCTATCTCCCCTGTCTGGAGCAGGGATCCCCAGACAGGGAGAGGAATGTTGTTTTTTTAGCCAGGTCTGCTCCCAGCACCTTTCATGCTCTGAGCACAGTGAGCCTGCCTGCTACCAGACGAGCACTAAGTACTGCTCTCTGCATAGCCAGGGCTGTGTGAACAAGCTGGAATTAAAAAAGATGGAATTCAACAAGCTGGAATTCAACAACTGGGAAGCCTCAACCCATCTTCTGCATCTTAAGTGCAACGTAGGCAGCAAGAGGGGAGAAAAAAATAATCTTTGTTCCCTTAGCCACGTGTCAGCTGATGGAGTGATTAAGGAGTTATCACTCAGCTGGTTTCGATTACACTGAATAGCTTGTGCTTTTTTGGCTGATCTAGCAACAGGTGGAATCTTTTTATTTTTCATCCTTCAAGGGGAGATGCTGTTTGAAATTAACTGAAAATTGCGTTAATGTGTTCAGCTTCTCTGGCTTTAATGATTTTACTTGGAAAGCAGCTCTTTAAAGTGCTCCACCACGAGCAGCATAAGGAAAGACTCTGTGTTTCTCAGTTGTTACAGAAGTCTGTTTCCACTCCCAGAGTTTCCTCAGAACTGCATCACACAAGAGTCCTTGCCCACAAAATGATAGAGTGCACATTTTCTGCAAAATGCTAACCCAAGTTTCAGTAGCTCTTTTATCTTCTCGTGGCTGCATTTTTGATCTTTCTCTTTCCCATGCCTAGAAGTGATTGAGGAGTGATTTTAACCTGTGCTTTGCTTTTTCCGTGTTAATGGGGCCCTGCAGTCAGATAATAATTTGCTCCAGAAATGTGTGTTCCTCCTAACAGACAAAATGGCAGGAGTTAATCTGCCAGGTATTCTGGCAATAAAATATGGGATTGTTGTATCTTCATTGCATTTTCAGCCCTGTCACTCTCCTTTGAGCTTTAGCAAGGAAAAAGGGAAAGTAAATTTGGTAGAAAAGATTGGTGCAGGACTGCTACACGCTCTGAAACCTGAGGACTGTGCAGTCAACGACACGTCAATCTGCTTCCTTTTGTTTAAATTATTTTAAAAAACAATCTGTGTTTTCTTTTCTTTTCTTGCCCCCCCCCCATACAGTCGAACAGTGGAAGCATTTTTTTTAATTCCTGAGAGCCAGTGTCACGGCCTACACAGTTTTTACTCGATGTCCCTTGCTTACATTTCCCTCCTGAATAATCAGTTTTTCCCAGTGGATCTGCAATACAATTTATGAAGCAAAGATTACTTCTCTTATTTCAGTGTTCTAGCAAAACCAGGCATATGGGAGGTGTGCAAACAGACAGGGATTTTTTTTTACTTCCTGCTGATGGGAGAGAAAATCAATAGTGAAACCATTCGTTTGCTGCATCAGAAAGCAGGTGCCGGTTACAAAGAAGTTTTGCAAATAACTTGTACTGGAAGAGATTTTTCATGTTTCATGGAGAGTAATATGAACTATCAGAAATCCAATTTTTCTGTGAGGTGTCCATGACTGTCTGAAAATAGCCTGTGGATTGATGAATGCAAAGAGAAAAATGTCAGCTTGTGTGCTGAATTATGCAACATAAATTGATCTATATGTAATTTTGCATCATCTCTATTTTATCTTCAGTTATGAAAACATGCAAAACAGTAGAAAGCAGATGCCATAAAGAGCAAGCTGCGGTGATACCTGGAAGCTTAAACTGCTCTAAAAATTTGTTTGGCCTGTGACAACCTGCCTCAAGTCTTCCCTGTCGGTGTCACAGAACAAAAGCCTAACAACAGTCTTGAACAAAAGTCACAGAACAAAGATTCTTTCTAGCAAGTTTATTTCTTTGTACCACCAAACCTGAGAGAAAATGGCGACAAGAGTGCAGCTGGTGCAACTGGACAGGAGTGCAGGCGCCTTCGTCAAATATCCATCAGCCTTGGATTGGTTTGTGCCAGCTCTGGAACAAGCTGTGGCAGTCCATGGTGGTTAAAACATTGCCATATTTCAATTAGACAAAGTTCTTCTCCTGACTCTAAACTAAATTCATTTAAAGGAACTTGTTCAACAAAGATGATGTGGGGTGGTTTTTTGTTTGTTTTGGGGTTTTTTTGTTTGTTTGTTTGTTTGCCCTTGGTTTTTTGTTTGTTTGTTTTTTGGTCTTGTTTTGTTTTTGTGGGGGTTTTTGATTTTTTTTGTTTGTTTTGTTTTTTGGTTCTTTTTTCTTTTTTCCTTTTTAAACTTTTTTTTCTTTTTTTGGTTTTTTGGTCTTGTTTTGGTTTTGTGTGGTTTTTTGGGGTTTTTTTCATTTTGGGGGTTTTTTGTTTGTTTTTTTTTGGGGGGGATGATTTGAGGGTTTTGTTTGTTTGTTTGTTTTTTTCTCAAGGTCTTAGAGAAATATGAGGGATTGTCTGAATCCTCACCAAAACAGAGGGCCAGCTGAACAACCTTGGACTCCCTTGCAGGATATTTACCTCATCTCAAACTGGGACCCATAGGGCAAAAAAACAAAAATTCAAATTTAACTGAAACAGATCAACGTAAACTGACGTCTTGTCAGCAGTTCTGATGAAATCTTTCATTCTCTGTGTTCACAAGCCTCAGCTGATTTCCCGCTGTCTATTAACAAACAGGCAGAAATTAGACTTTTTCCTGCAGTGGTGTTACATATGGAAAGTGTTTTCTTGGACTCTTTTTTTCGTGACACCTAAGAAGTACAACTACTTATTTTTGAAGGTAATATTTATGACACTTGATTGCTCCCTCCAGATGCCCAGCTTTATAAAATTTTAAGTACTCTGCACCTCCAAGACTTTCTTCTCTCCTTGTCAAGTTGGCCTGAAATTGGCCAATGGGTCCTGAAGGTCATGAGGGTATAAACTGACACACAGCAGGACAGACAGGCACAGGCAGTAAACTGCAATTTTTCCACTGGCTTTGGGATGAAATGCTGAGATCAGGCAGCAATTAGAGAGAAAGCTACAAATAAAACCCTTTTTGTTGGTTCTGAGCTTAGCTGAGACCCCACAGGACAGAGAACTGTGTGGCTGTGGTGACTCGGAGCTGGGCGCTGGGCAGGTGTAAACATTTCCTTGACACATGGAGCCAGGATTTGGCGAAAATGGAGCCCAGAGGATGCAGAGTCAGACAGAATAAACTGATGCAAGGCAAGGAACAGTATTTTGCTCACAGGAAGAGAGGAAAAAGAAGGAAGCTAGAAATACCTTTTCTCCTGGATAGGACATCTATTCCCAAATCTCTGTGTTAAACCACAGCTGCTGTCCTTGCGTTTCTCTAAACTCTGATTATCAACACATCTCAGCTTCTACAAAAATCATATTCATCTAGACAGGCGAGGATTTTAAGCTCTGAACTCAGTGGAAGACACCCCGGAATCTAACTCAGCAACTTCTTAAATAGCGATGGAAATTCCAGGATTTAGAAAAAGATGATATATAAGATTCTCTTATTAGGGATTAATTTTACAGACCATTAAAAAAAAATTAGAGAACTCTCAATTACTTAAAAGTGGGGGTTGGAGTTAGCTGTACTTCAAAGTAACCAAGTTATTTCCTGCATCTGAAGAAGCTAATTTCATACACTGAAGTTGCATCAAATCCAGCAGAAAGATGAAAAATGAGGTTATCTGCTACAGTTTGGAATTCTCTCCTAGTTCCTTTTCCACCAGTAGACTACGGCTGAAGAAAATGGAATCATGCACAAGAAAAGGAGATTATGTAAGCAATTTGCGATATTTTAGTCTGTGTTTGCTTCGTGTGAAGATTCACTGGCTTTCTCCAGAATTGCAGGCTCTGGAGCCTTTTATGGATTTCCAAAAGCCTTCATTCAAAGCTAAACGATCAAAGTGTCCAGAGGAGGTCCTTGGCCACTTATCACTTGCATTTCTTGAGGGTAAATAATATTGCTAGGATGGAATGTTTAATCTGGCCATAGTCAAGATCAGAGGCCAAACAGCCTGGAAAAGGTACAGGTTGAATAGCTGCCGAGACCAGACCAATATCAATTCCAAACTCCATTTGTGGTGTACGACTTAGCCTACGCGAAGAGCTGGGAGGGCTCTGATATGTGTCATGCAATAAAAAGGAGCTTGAGAGGTGATTTGAACCAGCTTTGTGAAAGAGGTCTTTACTTCTGATACAAGATACCTATTTAATACAGTCAATAAAGGCCTGACAAGAGTGATATCCAAGCAAGATACATTAATTGCATTGCTGAGAGGAGATGTCTCAAAATCCTGGGATAGAAGACAACCTTTGTTGGCTGTTATAGCTAGGGAATACTTGAGGAAAGTTCTCAGAAGGGGCAGAAAGACAAAATAGCTTGTCTGTACCAAAAATATGGCCTCACCATGACCAGACCTCTTCTGTCTCTGCTCTTAAAATAGATATTCTCAAGCACACCATGTCATGTCCACCTGTGGTAGGTTACAGAACTCTGTTTGTGGAACATCTGACTCGTTTTAAAACTTCTACCCCTTCTAGTAAATAGACTCCCGTGAGATTTTATTCAGAAACTGGCCAAGATCTGATTTTAACTGGCTTCTGTGTTGCTCATACAACTGTAGGTAATTCAGGTCTGTATTCTGTTCACACATATTTCTGTACCTATTCAAGTTTTCCTGAAGTTTCAGCATCTTGGTTTTTTAGGCACTTTTGACACCATTAGACTACAATTTTGTGTCGAGAAACATAGATCTCATTGGCGTGCTTTGTGAAGCCTGATGATCAAAGTGGTAATGCAATATACTGGTACTAAAAAGAACTCAGATTTAGTGTTTGATATGCCCTGGGCCATGGTGGCTCGCCTTGGGCATGTGACATAATCCCTCTTTCTCGGAATTCTCCTTGTATTGTTATGCTAAGGTATGTTTATGATCACTGCAAATATGCTCTTTTTAGCTGTGACAGTTAAAAAATAGGAAAAAAAACCCAACAGAAACCCACAACAAAACAAGCCCACAAAGTCTGCAAAAGCAGTGCTATCTTTCACTTGCCAGCCCCCATCACTGGAAGTAAATAAATGAATTTTCAGGCACAGAAGTCTTTCGCCTCCCATGTGCAAATATAAATGATACCATTTGCCAGGGTTGAAAAGGATCTAGATCCAATGTCTCACATAAAATCCCCCTTGAATACTTTTTCTGAACAGCATAAAACAGTCAGGAAAATAATTTTGTGTGCAAAAAGTGGACTTGATGGAAAGGACCAGACCCTCAATGGACCTTAACCTCACCCTTAACTTTTATTACCAATAACTGGGTCCAATATATTCACTCAGAGCTGTTTTATCAAGCTTTCCTGCACTGCTGGATGCACGTGGATATGTTTACATAACTCTGCTCTAGCATCTCCAAGGGAATATTTCAAATGACTTGTCCTAACAGAGCCCTTTAAAAGCTCTAGGAAAGGTTTCCCAAAGAGGCACCTCACAGTTTCAGCCAGGCAGATCTTCATTCCATTAGAGGTGCCTTCCACTCCTTTGCATCGTCTCTCATCTTCAGACTGCTGGAATGGTTGGAATTAAATCTTTAAGGGTCACATTTATAAGCTCAATTTTGCTGCAGACAGCAGAATTTTGTGGATAAATTCTCCGTTTAAAGAACCATCACACTGAAAGAGAAGCCTAAAACCTGAAGTAAGCACTCTTATCATTGTTACAATGCAAGAACGGGGGTGATAAAGATTCTGTGGGCTGTGTCTGGTTCTTTGTGCATAGAAGGAAAGAGACAGCAAAAAGGAAAGCAAAAGTCACTTTTTTGGGGTCATATCTACTGTATCACTTTCGGAGTATTTTATGGGGATCCAACCCAACCTGTACTCCAAACACCTGTAGTATCTCAGTAGCATAGAGTCATGTAATTTCTCCCAGTAAAGAACCCACTCTTCTTTTTTTTTAAAGTGGGATTAACCCTGCAGCCACAGAGGTGTCCTTCATTGCAAGAGCTCTCTGCTTTTCTTTAAGTTCTACGGGCAACCATCAAAGGGAAAACTCCAATACACAAAACTTAAACAATTTTTACTGGAGAATTTCAGCGTCTCAGCTCTCATTTGCCTCTGGAACTCTTCACATCTTTGTTCCTCTTTCCGATGCTGACCCCTCGAGCAGGAGTGACTGTTCTTGTTCTTATCTTGGTGCTGCACTGTTCCCTCACTCAGCTCTGTGTGTTTCAAACAACTCAGACCCGTCCCATCTTCCGAGCACTGCCACAAGAACAAACAGAGCCTCAGGGCCACCACAGAGGCCAAGATGAGGTTTGTTCTCTGCTTCCCAGACCTGAAAATGCCTTTGGTATCGTTACTGCTGTAGCTCTTTCAAAAGAAGGGATGGGACTGGGAGTGGCTGTGGTTCCCAGTCTGAATCCAGCCCTTTGTTACAGAACCAGAGGATGATTCCCTTGAGATTTTGGCTGTTTCTTCCTTCTTCCATTCCTGTTCAGAGGTGTGTTTTCTAGGAATGTAGACAGCCTTGGTGGCAGCCAGGAGGGCTGCATTTTTATGAGTGTTTCTCCAACCAGGTAAACCTGGTTGAAAACACACTGCATGGATGTTTTCTTCATGTGTACACCCCAAATGTCCTCAGGACATGCTAACTTACCACTGCTTCATAAAATAAAGATGTTTCATTGAAAGCACTGAAGAAAGAATATTTTCCATATGGCTTCTTCCTCCTCCCCTGGGGGACCTCTGCCATCTTCCCAGAATGCATCCATTCCTTTGTGTCTGCACTGAAAAATGAAGCCAGAATATACTTGTCAGCTGCTTTACAATAAACAGAGCTTGTTTTTTGTTGTGTTGGGGGTTTTTGTTTTTGTTTTTGTTGTTTTGTTTGGGGGTTTCTGGTTTGTTTTGGGTTTTTGGTTGTTTTTTTCTTTAACTTGAAAAATGTTCCTCTTGTGCCTAAACCAGTCGACCATTAAGCAGTGACAAAAAATTCCAAGATATGCCTTCATTCTTTTTGTTTTCTCAGCACAGGTATGAGCTCTTCCAGAGACTTAGAGTGTTCTTTCACCTGTCTGGAAGACATTGATATAGGAATTAACGCCAGCTCCAGAGCTTGGTGCAAATGAGAAATCATGCACTTGCATATATTAGTGGAGTCCCAAGCATTTGTTTTTCACATTTGGATAGATAGAGCCTGGCCCACCCACAGATAGTCTTTCAGCTTTTCTCTAGCAGAATGTGAATTCTTTGTGCCAGAAAAATAGGCAAAAATGTGATTTGAAATACATGGAGTGAAGTACTTTTCTGGAGACTCCTGGCAACACAGGGGCTTGTGAATGCTTTTATCCATTCTCCTTTGCCACTGGAGGCAACACTTCCAGTGCCTTGCAGCAGCTGCTCTGGTCCCACACTGCTTTTCCTGATGTTTTTCCTTTCCATTTAGTGTTTTTAAAGAATTTTATGCAGGGTTTGTATCATGTATATGGGGGGAAAAGGGGCAGTATATGTGTCAGGAACAAGTGTGGCAAGAATTTATTGACCTTGGACCATCCATTCACTCCTGTTGCTGTCGGGATATGTGGAGGCAGTCGGCTCTGAGACACAGCAGGTGCTCTGGCTCCTGAGATAAATAAAGAAAATTAATATGGAGCTACACATCACTTTTCTGCTGTTGGCATTCCTCGAGCCACAGGGGTGAACTTAAGCTCTTCTGCAGTTTAAGTGCACTGCTTAAAGCCCCCATGAGAGCCCTGTGAGAACAGTCACACCCTGAAGGGCAGTCACCAGCATAAAACACTCAGTTTCACTCACAAAATTCACAACATTCAGGGTCTAACACTGTGAAGATCAGCAGGCTGGGCCTGCGCAGCACAGGAAAGCAGGGAACAGTGAAATGCCAGCTCTACTCAGAAGGAAATGCACAGTTCTGTTAAAGGAAAAGAGGTCAGAGTTTATTTGCTAATAGTGCACGAAATAGAGAGGTGTGGGACCAGTGTGGGTTACCCTGAAGAGCAGTCAAGTCTCCCCACTGAACCAAATTCTTTTTCTAAAAGAGGACTTTAAGTAATTTTCAAAGCCCTCTGAGATCTTAGATTTGTTTCCAGTTCCCTCACTTCCAATTGACTGAGACTCTAAATCCTAACTCCAGCACAGAAAAGGAAAAAGAAAAGCAAGGTTTGCTCTTTCTTCTGATATTCAAAGCAGGCTGCCTATGTCCCATCAACTATAGCTCAGCCTAGAAAGCTCTGGAAAACTCAGTCTTGCACAAAACAGAAAACAGAGCCTCAAGTGTTATTTCATACAATGGTAAAATTCAGTTTCTAGACTTTTTTTCTTTTTTGGGGGGGGGGCAGGGGGCGGGTGTTTGTTTTGGTTTGGTTTGGTTTTTTTTATAGCATTCCACTGTTTCAGAAATAGTTGTAAATTTTCAAACCCCAAAGCCATGCCTGTGGCTGATTCCAGCCACAGAACATGAAAGCTCACTTCTCCGAGTGCTGGGATTTCTCAGGAATGCTGCTCTTGTGCTGGTCAATAATGGCCGTAGGGTAAAAAAAAAAAAAAAAAATACAAATTATAAGAAAGACAAATTACATAAGGACCCAAGAAAGCTTAACCTTTCATTCTTTCAAGTGAACAAATTATTTCCTTCCATGATGTTGACTTGTGTTGATTGCAATAGCTACTCAGACCATCCTTGAATATTTTTGAACAAATTATACTCAGTAATGATGAAACAGTTGCTTAAAAAAAAAAAAAAAAGAAAAAAAAGAAAGTAGTGATATAATATACAGAAACAAATTAAATTTTAGCATTTACTCCCCTGGGTTCCAGTGCTAATCATTTTAGGTCACATGGATATCACAAAAAATATATTTAATGCTAAAAATAGACTTTGGATAAAAGGCATGATTATAGCTAAAAAAGCATCATATAGCAGGAGGGAAATATGAGTGCATTGGGTAGTGTGAGAATATCATCTATCACAGGACTCACAGCTCACATGCTCAGCCAAGACATTTGTGCCAGCTATTCTGCTGCTTTATAATTAACAAAGGAAGAAATAGATTGAAGGTTTGGCTCAGAGCTGTTATCTTTCATATGGTAACAATTTCAGGGATTCTTTACTTTTTCTCTTCTGCTCTTTAGGGGATGGAGAGGGAAGGAGTGCTGGAGCACAGGCGAGGAAGTGCTGTGTTCTGGACCAGCTCAAACACCTGGAATCCATCCCAACAATGCGATTTTGGATCAGTGGGTGACTTTTCAAAAAGCACAGAATTTGGCAGGGGCAAAATGCATTCTGCAGGGAACTTCTGGAGCACGCTGCCATTCCATCCTTGATGCCCAAGCCCCATCAAGGTGAAATGCCAAATAATGGCTGGGTGTTCATGGTCACTAAAACTTGATTGTGGCATTTGGGTTCATCGTGGAGAAGCACACAGCTTTGCATCCTCACAGTCACCGAAGGAATTTCACTCTGAACTATGCTTTGCTTAGGAACTTTTCTTTGTGAACATGAAAGAAAAGTGCGTATCAGTCCTTAGGGGCCACGGAAGTATTTAGTGCATACTGATTTTAAAATGACCAGCTGGTAATAATGATTTCCTAAGGAGGAACCCATGTTTTCTGAAGTTTCAGATCTCCAGGCAAGGTAAAATTTTCATCAAGTTTGTTAGAAAAGTTGATTTAGGAAATGCAGGTCTCTGCATCAAGTAAGTGTCCAGCTTGCTCAAATATAACACTCATGAATCACCTAACCCACAGGCTATAATAAATAATAAAATACACTGAAAGTTACTATTATCCTATCAAAAAACCAATTTAATTTTAGTAACCATTTCCAACAAAATCAGAGAAGTAACAGGATTCGTTTGTGAACAGTTAACACACACACACACACACACACTCTTTCATACATACACCGAGGATAACTTTTTCACTGATGTAAGTCCTCTGTTCCATAAACAATGAGATTATTAAAAATATAATTTTCTCTTTAGCTGCACATAGAAAAAAAGTCTCATAATTGAAATCCTGTGCATCTCCCTGCCCTCTGCTGTCTCACAGCCTCATGGATTTATTGTCACAATACTACCTGCTCACCAAAAAAAAGAATTTCACAATTTTCAGTGAAAGGGGTAAATCTTTAAGAGGGTTTAGTACACAAGAATACTTGGACTCTGATGTGAGCAAAGATGTGGAGCTGTAGATTAACAGGCCCTGCTTTCTTGTGCTGACTAACCCATACATCGGAATGGTAAAAAACAACATTCTGTATAAAAATGACAGACCATTATTTGCTGCATATTGCATGTCTTTTTGGAAAGAGTAATAAAATTCTTCATGGGGACAAAAATCCACAATGAGTGAAAAAAAGCCCCAAAACCACAGTAGGTGGAATATAGCTTTTTTAATAAACAGGCTGCTTGTTAAAGCTTTCACACCCTTAATACCAGGCAAACAAAGTTTTCTATTGTCTTTACTTCCTGAGACACATCTCTTTATTTTAATCCATACAGGAAGAGTGAACAAAAGTTTTGTTATTAGTTTTTCAAGTTTTAGTCATCTGATTTCACCAATTGTTGGAGTTTTTTGTTTGTTTGCTTTTGGTTTTTTGTTTTGTTTTAGTTGTTGTTGCTGTTTTTGGTATTTTGGGGGTTTTTTGGGGGGTTTTTTCTTGTTTGTTTTTGTTTTTTGGGGAGGATTTGTTTTTGTTTTTTTTTGGTTTTGTGGGGGTTTTTGTTGTTGTTTTTGGGTTTTGGGGTTTTTCTGTTTGCTCATTTTGATGTTTTGGGTTTTTTTCTGGTGTGTTTTGGAGTTTTTTGTTTGTTTGTTTTTTGCTTCCTTATGGGTTTTCTTTTTTCTTTTTTCTTTTTTTTTTAATTTGTTTTTTTGTTTGTTTTTTGGCATTTGGTTTTTGGGTATTTTTTTGCTTTTGGTGTGTTTTGGGATTGTTTGTTTGTTTGTTTGTGGGGTTTTTCTTTGTTTTGGTTTTTTTTTTGTGGGGTAAGGTTTCTTCGGTGGGGTGTGGAAGGGGGCTGGTTATCAAGTTTCCTCAAATTACCAGCAACATCATTAACCCTATTTTAACATGTCAACCAACTGAGCAGTTACTCACTTTTATTTGCATGCCTGGCTTGAAAGAGATGGTTTTTCCTTCCTGGGGGGTGGAAATCTGTCCAGTTCTCAAAGTGCTGTCTCTCTGGAAAGCGCTGAAATTTTAATGTCTCGGAGAGCTGATAGTCTGATGCCCTGGAGCAGCTCATGCTGCCTCTTGTCTTTGCTTCTAGCAGCAAGATGCTTGAAGATCTTTCCATTTTAACCCAGTTAAATACTTGACAAATGTTTTGTTTTCTTTCCTTTTCCTGCCTGACAGGGAGAGATTACACTCCCAATAATGTGCAGAGCAGCACACCAGGAGCAGGCAGTGATTTTTTTATCCTCTCTTCACTGTCCACTCCACTCTTTCAAAGATATCTCGGCTATCAAATAAAGATAGAATTGGGAGATCCAGTTGATTAAAAAAATGTATCTATTTATTTATGTACAATGATGGAGAAATGTGATTAAATTCCATGCTGGAAAGAATTATGAGTTTCCACAAATACCTTTCATTTAAAATAAAATTGAAGGAAAATTGGTAAACTTACACTAGAAAATCTCTTGAAACCCTCTAGAAAACCCTTGTTAAAAAATTTTTTTTTTCTACTTTTCACATGGGCTGGTTCCACTGACATTTGTGTTGATATCCATGTATTCTATTTTGTTTCCTATTGAAGTTGTTCCTGGCAAAAAGAAAAAAAAGCCTGAATTGTTTTCTGCCTGTTGTGCACCATTTTCTGTGGTGCTGAATATCTGGAATTTGACGCCTAAATCGAACACGGCTGTGGTTAAATTTCTGTCCGCTACTTAAAGATTTTTGAACACAAGCTTTATTTCAAGTGCTTCAGTTATTCTGTGTACGTATTTTTATCAGCTAAATGGTTTCTGAAAATCAGTTATATTAAACAACATTAAAAGAGGAAACAGATACATTAAAAAAAATAAAAGAGGGAAAGTGCAAAGGTACCAAAATTTTCAAGTTTTGCAAGACATAATTGAGAGTCCTGCTTTCATTAATATGCTAACATTTTATCAGATTTACTCCTCTGACTTGCTCTACAAAATTTAGCTTCAGTTACAACATGGGATTAGCAGCAGGGAATCTAAGTGAATAAAAAAGGAAATCAGGTAAGTTTGAGAACACCAGTGCACAGAGCGCAAGGAAATTTTAGTAAGATGGATGAGAGCCATAAAATTTCGTGTCTCTTGCTCGTGTCTTTTATTCAAGAGCACATTATGGCCCTGTGTTCCTGGTTTTGCTGCATAGATTTAAGTCAGATTGCACTTATGTGGACTACCCTGAGTTATGCTCATGACATTGCTTGGGAGTAATCTTGCTTGTATCAGTGATTGTTCCAATGATCATTTGAATTACTGCAGGGAGATAAAGATATCCCTGAAGATAATTTCCTTCCAGCTGGGTCTGTAAGGAGCAACTCACAGGTCTCCAAAATTGTATTAGAGACATAAAGCCATTCACATGGCTTAATCAGTGTGAGTGCCTCTCACACTGATTAAGAACCTGACTTTTGGATTTTAAAGGAATTTGGTCTATTTCACTAGCTTGCATAGCATAACAATTACAGATTTACAACAATAATGTTGACAAAAATGCATTTCAACTCCTTTTTTTTTTCCCCTCCTTCTTTTTTTTTTTTTTTTTTTTTTTTTTTTTTTTTTAATGTTTTAAAAAACTATGGACAAACCATAGCTGCTCATGAGAATAAAGACATTATCCAGAGTTTAAGGGGAAGATCCATCATCTTGACAATAGAGCCAGGAGTGACCCCCCTGTAATTCCAAAGCTGTGTCACCAAATCCACCCCTCCCAGACACAAAATATGTGCTGACCTTGCAGTCCCGGGTGGATTTCCAGGGATGGTTTGATGTCCCCCCTGATGGCATGACAGGTGTGATGTCCCTGTGGAAGAAAGGCAAGTCTCCATTAGAGAACCAGAGACTGATCCTCAGAGGCCAGAGAAGCACTTAATTTATTATGTTGCTTTCTGTAATATCAGAGGGGCTTGGAGGTGGGTCAAAAGAAAGACAGGATATTTGGGGAATGTGACAATAGTCTAAAAAATGTCTCTCCCCAGCTTTGTGCTCTGTCACAGTTGTTATCTTTGGTTCTTTGCCCCCACCCCCCCATCACAGACAGAAATACACAAACCTGGAATTAATCAGAAATCATGTCTGCACACATTGAAAACTTTATATTTCTGCAGAAGAACACCAGGTAGGCTCAGTTGCAGTCAAGATTACAAAAGGAAGTTGTTTTCTTGGTTTTCCTGCACCTGCCAGGTTTAAAAGACAGTTTCCCCTCCATCAACTTGGTCACTTTTAATGGCTCTTTAAAACTACTGAAATTTTAGCAGTCAGAAATATGAGAAGTATCTGTCATTCAAGCTCAGTAGCTTCCAGAAATTACCTGAGCAGCTGTGTGGGGTAATGGTGAGTATACACATACTTTAAATTTACTCTAAAACTTTAAACACAGGTATATTTCTCTAAAGCTTTATCAGCATTACTTGCCAGTTGTCCGTCTGGTATTATTTGGCTCCACGTTCTGCAGGCCTTACCTTCATTCTGGTTTGAAAATGAGGCTTGTGGTTAAGATGGCTAAATGCAAAGACATGAAAACCCAATTCATTTCCCAGAATCACCACGCATTGCCTTGGTGTGTCTCCAGTTTCCTCCCAGCTAATTTACCCAACGCTGTAGCTACGAGATTCTTTATCTTCCCCTCACAAGGAGGGCTGTCTTTCATCTCCAAGTTCACTGACTTTGTTCCCCAAAATCATTGCAATTTCGTCTCCACCTTCACAGGGTTTTACCAAGAGTATGTACCCATTAAATTTTTGATTCTGAGGTCCCCTGTTGAGTCATCAATGATGACTGGGGAAAGCATCTATTTCAGATTTATGCTCCAGCTATTTTACCTGTTCACATCTTTTTCCTCCTGCCATCTTTTCATTCCTAGGGATATTTTTGGTTTCTTGCCTTGGGAACAAACACATCACTTCTTTACACATCTTCTAGAGGTTTTTGGTTTTGGGGTTTTTTTTTAAAGAAAATTGATTTTCTTTTTTAAAAGCAGTGTTAAGGTCGTGTCAGGCTGCTATCTTGGACTTGTTATTTCACAAAATAAAATCTCTGGGCCATACAAGATAGTCTAAAAGCTTTCTGGTAGCTGGAAAATGGGAACATTCTGAGTGTTTTTTTAAAAACCATTCTACTAATGGCGCTGTTAGGTCTGGAAAATAATATCCATTTCCCTTTGCAAGCAATCTGTGCTTACATAAAAGCCTTCTTCACTGTTTTGTTTTTCTCTTCTTCTTTGTTGTTTTTTTCCCCCCTCTGGTAGATCCCAAAGGAAAGCCAAGGCTTCTGGGCGTTTTACAGTGAGACCCCTTTGTGCCACTTGAACAACACAGCAGAGATTTTATGATGAGCATGAATATGAAGGACTCACCAAAAGGTTGATTCTGAGCAATTTACTACCTTGAGATTTTAATGGCATAAAGTCTCTTTCCTTTTGAGATGATTGTAAAACATGGGGGAAAAAAAGAAAATTAACTCAGCATTGAGAAAGTTGGGGGCGGTGAAATTTTTTGCTTACATACATGACAAATTCTACCGCAATAGATGTCTTCCTCCTCAAAGGTGGAACAAACAAACATGAATAGGCATTACCTCATCATTTGACATTTGAAGCTGGACACTGTTTCACAAGAGCAGACATCCCCTGTGCCAGACTGTGAGCTCAGCTGCACGGAACAAGAACATAGGGTCTCTTCTCTTCTCTTCTCTTCTCTTCTCTTCTCTTCTCTTCTCTTCTCTTCTCTTCCTCTCTCCTGTCTCCCCCTCCCTGAAAACAAACACCACATCATTAAAATACTGATTCTCTTTGTTGAAGATGCCACTACATGCTCTTTGGATTAAAGAAGTTCAGGGTCAATCCTCCTTCGCTCACCCCTCAATGTTTGGGACATTGGTTTTGGCTTGTTTTTATTTTTCTTCTGTGTTCAACCTACAGTGAGAGTGCATTATATGATGGACAAACACACCCACAGTAAGAGAAAGGAAAGAAAAAACGTAATTCACTGGCTGCTCCACAGGCTTGGATGGCGGAGGGGAGGGGAAAGAAGGCAAATATGTACACTGCCATGCTGATGAAAAAAAAATAAAATCCAAATGGCATAAGAGATTCATCCATTCTGTGCAGGCAAGGTGAGGCCAGAATCAATATTGGCATTAGGCAACCCAGCCAGATGTTTCTGGTGAAATTGTGTTAGTTGAGGACTGGTAATGACAAAATGAACCTGTGAACACACGAATGTGGTGGACCCTGGTTCGTTGTGACACACTCCTGCCTGCCTGGAGAGGTTATCCGTGGGTTTCCAACAGCAGGAAAAAGAGCTCCACTACATTTCCCCAGCACCAGTCTGTAGTGCAGCCTACCTAATTCTTCTCCCAAATGAACTCACAGCTCAGGGGAGATGTACTTCGGGCTACCGGGACTTGGGCTGACTGACATTTGGAAGAGAACAGGAAACAGCTTCAATAGGCATTTATGAAGTACTTAGCCCTTCACATAAACAGAGGAAGTTGGGCTACTTTTTGTAGGAGAGGATGCAAAACTCACTGCAGTAATTTCTTCTCTCACAGAAAGTTTGGATCTGAGTAACCCCACAAACTTATTTTTTTTCCTTTGATTGAGCTTTCTTTCACACAATGAAAGCATTAGATGGGTGTTGCAACCCTTCTAGTCCCTTTCCAGCAGGATTAAGTGTTCTCTTCATACAAAACTCAGACTGGGGCCAAAAACAAATGAGAGGAACACCACCCCGATGAGCTACTCATGATGCAGCATTTCTACATTTCTACTTGTGGTGTGGTGACCTCAGAAATCCCTTTCTTTCAGATACAGCAGGTCCCTCAATGGTGATCTTTCTTCAGCAGATGGATGCAACACCACCTTCATCCACTGACCTTGTCAGGGGTGAAGAAAACATCTCTGAAACTCAGACTCATAAGTGATCTTGAATTCAGCCAATGAGCAAAGACTTGGCTGTAGATCAGTCATTGTTTCTAACTTGCTGTGACCAGAAATTTGGTTTAGTTAGGAAAAAACCACTCTCTAGAATTTTCCATTTTCTTGTTCTGAAGATCCTTTGCAAGACCCTGAGCTAAAGGCTGGTGAAACCCACAGAAGTGTTTCCTGAGCAGAGGACAGATCCCCCTGAGCCCTCTGCCCAGGGCAGGGTGAATTTAGGATCACGCTGCTCACCTTGGGTCCGTGCAGGGGCTTTGAGGTTGATTTTGGTTAAGGGCAGCTCCTGACCAGCAGCAGAGTGATGCTGGATGATTCTTGCCTTTTCTTCTTTTCTATATTTGTAGCCTTCCCGAGACTTTCCCCTACCCTTTTCCCCAGCTGGAAAGACCAAATACATTCCAGAGCTCCAAGCCCTGGGGGGTCACAATGCCCCTCTCAAATCCTGGATCTTCCTGGCAACCAAGGTTGAGGACAAAATCTTCCAGACACATTTTCATCAACATGTCCAATGGATAGCAAGGGTGGGGGGCTCCAGAGAAGGGGTGTGACCCAGGGGGAATTGCATGACGACTTGTCCTCCAAGCTGGTGCTTTTTATCAACTATGCTAATTTCCTAAAACCTATCAAACTATATTCCTCCCTGTGGGGCTGGACTTTTGTGGATATTCTTCCAGAACTGCCCGTGGAGCTCCAATAAAGACCCACTTTTCCATTACTTCCTGTACTAAAACTGTCTTGAGTTTCATTTCCACGCTGAAAAAGGCAATGACAGCACGGAATACACCGATCCTGGTTCTGGGAAGAAGCAGTTCTGCTGCTGTGACTCTCACCCACACACCGCGCTCTGCCAGCCTGGCTGAACGGGCCCCTCGTCCTCGCTCAGCTCTGTGTGTTGCAATGGTGTCTGTCATTTGTTCTTTCAGCTAATTAGCATTGGTTAACTTCGGGTCTAATGACCTTTCCCATACTGCTGCAACCAGTAATGGAAGACTCATCAAACCCAGTTGTCGTTTTTACCACACACAGATACGTACACACGCACTGGTGTGCCTTTGTGCAATAAAACTCTCTGTTGCTGTTTGAATTAATTTATCCTTTTGTTTTTCCTTAATTATCATGTAGATAGAAACTAGCATGTTATCTTCCCTCTGATTTGATTCAACACATGATTAAAATATGAAACTAAAGACAAAACAATCCATGCTGGCAATAGAAAGCCATGTTTGGCTTCCTTTCTTCTTTTGAAAATGGAGCAATAGCTTCAAACAACTCTCAAAGGATGCCATCTTTTCAGGGGAGACATTCTTACACCAAAATATTTCATTTTTGAAATTAAAATATATTAAGGAAAAGACAGTAATTTCAATAAAACCTCTGTAAATGGTTTTGTTAAGGTGCAAGGAAACAGCTTTTCTTCAATAACACAATCTTTTTTCTGTTGTTTTATGTTTAACTTTACAAGCATATATTTATTTTGATTTTTACCGTGTAATGTTATGAAGAGAGTTCAGAAATTAAACAAATTACTTCATTAATTCAAGCAAAATAAAGTTATCTGATAAGATTTCAGAAAAAATTAAAACCTCAATCCAGACACAGTTGCCCTGATTCTTCATTTGAAATGTGCCGTGCTTTAAAAATATATTACAACCTCAGGGTGAGGTCCTGGAGAGCTTCCAGAGATACTGGATGCTATTTTTAAATTTGTTTCTTCCTTCAATACCTGAATGTTGTTTCACAGGACACTTACACATTGATCTGAGCCCTGTAAATATTTGATGAGAAATAGCACAACTTTTAAAAAGTCACACCCCTAAACAAAAAACTGTTTCCTGGATGTCCATTATTCTTGTGTTCAAGCAGGACATTGGACGGTTTTAAGACTCAGCACTTTATCTTCTTTCTCCTGCAAAACAACAAAAGAATTTTTATAGTAAGGGGTTGCAAAACAGATTTGGTTTGTTCCTACTTGAACTCTGAATAATTCTACAAATTGAGCGACTCATAGTCTTCTGAATACACTTGTATTGTGTTGAGGGATTATGGTAGAAATGTCCCAAAAGTTCAAGCAAATATACATGTCAAGCCTCACAGCTCTAGGAAAATAGATTTTACTATATATGCCGCCAAATATTTGATTAGCAAGGCAATATAAACACATACCTTATTTTCTCAAATTTACACTGCAGCACTGGCCCTCTCTTTAGAGGAGTGTAAACAGAAACCCTTTTTGCTGCTGTACCTTATCACAATATCATCATTCATGGGAGAAACCACTCAGATCACATGCTAAAAATACACGAGAAAAATTCACCTATGAGCCACATGTCACGGCCTGATTTTCTCTCTTCAGCAGAAATATTCACCTGCTGACCCATGCATTGATGAAAATCCAGAGTGTCTGGTTCAGACCCCACACCAAAGAGATGATCTGAGAGCTGAATCAGGAGAACCTGGCAAAACTTCCTTGGGTCCCCTCTGCCCTTTAGCTGTGACCCTCTCTGCAAAGAAAAAGAATAATTTCCCAGGTTTCAAGACCTCGGGAACACAAGGCTGCTGCAGAGAGGCTGCAGTTCCATCAGGGACACCAAAGCCTGAAAAGAAGTCCCAGTGGATATTTCCAAGAATAGCTTGGAGGGTGGAAGGGCTACTGAAAATGTTGATACTGTCCCAGTGTCATAAAAGAGACAATTTCACACTCGTGGGTTGAGGTAGATGTTGTTTATTACAAAAGCCCACGAGGTCCGGAATATCCCGAGGTAAAAAAAAAGTCAAACAAAAAGCACAAAAAAGAAGGTCCCGGTACGGTAATGAGACTCCCCCGGCTACCGGCTGGCTGCCGAAGAGAGGAGATCCTCAAGGCCGGGTGGTGAACTTAAGCTAGCCTTAAGTTCAAAGAAAATTTTAAGCATAAGCCCCTGAAAAGGGGTAAGAGGCCCAGCACCCGACCCAGTCTCTACCTCACTATTATTCAGCGAGGAGAGACACCAGGCACCCTGCACAGACCCACGTCTGCTGATGTTGGTGGCAGAGGGACCCAGCTAGCTCCTGAGGCTGGTCAAATTTGGGTTTTTTATGAAGTTTTTGATGGGCTGGTCTGAATTGATATCTCCGCCTTCCTGCCTGCTGGTGATTGGGAGTACTAATTAATGAGGTGGACCTCCCCTGCCAATAGATGGCTCGTATCTAGGGGTAGTTTGCAAAGGCGGGAAGGTTCCTCATTAGTATTCCACTTGCAGGGGGCGGAGAGATGCGATTCTTCTATTTTTAGATTGGGTGGTGCAGTGTGCCTTTAGTATTGGGATGGGTGATGGGCTTAAAGATATTAAACACAACATGAAAACCGAGTTTTTAACATGAATACAATTGCCAAAATAAAGGATTTTTAAAGATACATAGATTATGAATTTAGGATTACATGGTTTTAACAATTTCAACACCTTAAATACTCTTAAACAGTTTCTTTTAACTCTACAACTCCTACTTAACAGTTTCTTTTTAACTTTACAACTTCTACTCAACAGTTTCTTTTAACTTTTACAACTCCTACTCAACAGTTTCTCTTTAACTTTATAACTTCTACTCTTCTACTGTAACTCCAAACACTACCCCTTTCAAAACATCTTTGACTAAGTTTTTTTCTTTTAACCTTATAATTTATAACTTTATTAAAGTCTTAATTTTCTAATTTTATTTAACAGGCACCATAGCAATGGCCAACTCGAATATGCGAAAAATCACTCATTTTACTTATAACACCCAGGCTTATCCTCTGACTCCTCTTAGTTCACTCTGCATTTCCATAGCCTCAGACATCTCCTCACCAAACCCATACTCAAAGCTGAAACGCTTTTAGGAAGCTCAGAGGATGAAGAAGAATAAACCCAGGATACTTTTTCAGAGAGTTCAGCTGGGATTTAACAGGTCCCTTCTGTCCCAAGGCATGGCGTACCGGAGAAAGTTAAAGAGTTAGCCTTCAGTGGGCTTTGCGTATCACCTTTGTCATTTTGTGTGAAAATCCGCTCCTGTTTCTACGTGCTGGGATTCCCTGGATGCACAAGGCCACGTCCTCTTCCATGATGAACTGAAAACAAATTTGTCACCCAGACAGCTGCTACATAACACACAGGCTGCTTGTGCCTGGTTACAGAGACATCAGCTTCAGGCTTGAACTTTATGATTTCTTTATCACAGCTGCTGCAGACTCTTCGTGTGATTATTTTAGCATCATGGCCAGCTAGAAAACAGTGACATTTATACTTTTGGACCATGTATTGGGTTTAAAAGTAGATTAATACACAGAATTAGGTTTGTTAACAAAGGAACCGTGGTGGCTTAGGACACACTGCTTCTGTTTAAAACATATTTAGATTGCCAGTTGTTTTGGTTTTTTGGTTGGTGGGGGGTTTTTCTTGTTTTGTTTTGTTTTTGTTTTTTTGTTTTGGTTTTTTTTTTTTTTTTAATACTGGTTTAAACATTAAGCTACTGTTACATCCTGCTAAGATAAAAAACAATGAAAGAAAAAACATACTGAAACATTAAACAGGTGGATGGACACAGGCACAGCACCTTCCAGCACACAGCTGGCACCTCCCCTAGATGATCTGTGACAGTGCATGAATGCAGAGAAGACCACAAAAATGCACTGCATGTGCTGTGCTGAGATCTGATTGAACTGTGGGAAGCTCCACGGAGTCTGCCGAGGACACATGAGGCATTAAACAGCTTTTGATTGCTCCGTGACTCAGAGGAAAACCCACGGCTCTCTTTATGAGCCGTGGTAAGGTCACTTCTAAAAACGGATTTCCCCATTCCGTCTCTCACTTTTCTTTGCTGGTCAGCTTGCTGCAAGCTCTTCCTTTGAGCTTGGCAAAGATTCTTCCTCCACCCCAGGCCCCAGGTGATGCTGCCACCCCTGTGCCTGCTTTCCCAGCCCCACTGGCAGGGATATTCAGGGCTCTGACAGCAATTGTACAGAGTCCCAAAATTCCTGGGACACATCAGCAGCCCAGCTGAGGTTTCCATGCTGGGGCCATCTCCGTGACATTTTGGGTTAGTGCAGGAGCTCCTCTGCAAATCTGAACAGCATCTGCAAGGAAAAATGCTAAATGTGTATAAATCAAATCTGCAGCCGTGCCTGGGCTTTTTCCAATTGTCCATTCTCTTATTTTACACAGGATTTCTGTGACCCCTGAAAAACACACTAAGGTATGCATTTTGGGACTGGGCTCCTGCCCTGTGAATGTTCGAGTATAAATCTCATATAATTGCAAAGCTGGCTACATTTTTGCCTAATTCTTTAGTCTGTGCAATAAACGGAAGAAAGGACCCAGATCTAGATTAACCTCACTGCTCTGCTCCTCCAGTTTCCCCCTTTTCTCTGCAAAGCTACATCCTCTGCAGTTTTCAGGGCTCCTCTCTAGCACAGTCAAGCCCAAGGCATCCAGAGCAATTTGTGCTACAGCAATTCCATCTGCAAGGAGCTGAGGCAGGCAAAGATACCATCCCTGAATAAACTGACTTACAAATTAAGGCTGAGGAGTAAAACACACCAACTGTGGTGAACCTTGCAGTCCGAGGGACTGTGCATTTATTTTTCTCAAGGAAGTAAACTTGAAGAAGTTAGTAACTTGAAGAAAGGATTCCTCTTCCCTCTATTTTAAAGCAGACTGTTAAAGCAGTATGATCAGGATACCTAGTTTTTTGGATTATATCTCAGACATTACTTGTTTTTTCCAAAAAAGCTCATCAGACCACAGCAATGATATATTTTAGAAGTCTGTTCTGCATAACAGTATGCCTCCTCACAGTATTCCTCCAACTTAATTTTTAGTAAAAAACTAGGGAACAGACTTCTATATATCACCTATAGGTAAGATGTGGGTTTTTTGTCAGCACCACCAGAATAACTTTCAGACCACAACCACGAAGTCTAGTGCACCATTTTAGATAGACCTTCCAGACTCACAAAAATGGCAGAAGATCAGATTGCGAATTCCATGGAGTTTCACCAGCTGAAGATGTCATCCAAATTCTACATGCATTGCAGCCTGCTTATTTGTCTAAGATAGGTTACAGCTTGACAAAATCTTGCCAAGGCTGTCAAGCGATGGAATCTAAATATTTTGACTATTGTGACTGGACTACTAATATATCCTCACTTTCTAATAGTTTATTGAATTTCGTTTTCTTGTATATGTGCTGTAGGGAGTAATACTGCACTGCTAATGGAGGTGACGTGAGGAACTATTTCTTTACGATCCTCTTCATCTCATTTTTCTTATATTCCAAATGGACATTGTTTTAATCTGTTGGAGACTCCATCCTGTACTTTGTAATAGTAAACCTTGTGTTATTTTTGGTGGGGCCAAAAATCAAACAGACAGAATTCTTCCCAAATTGATTTTATAACTTCGATTCTATAAATCTTTGGGGGGAAATGAGGAATGAAAGGAGAAAGGAAAATGTTTATGAAGTAAAAAGTAAGAGCCTCCATATGGGACCAATGATGCCGCAAATGGACATGGTTTTACCTAATCAATCACTCTTGTTAAACACAACAGAAATGTTGGCTTTGAGTAATTGAGAAGAGCTAGTACTTGCTAGCTCATCACTGGATATTTTCCCAGTATCCAGTAAATATATAAATTTGCCCTTACAGATTTCTAGATCTGTAGTAATGTGTGCATCAGAAAGAGAGAGGAACCACATATTCAGTGCCTGTTTCACCTAATCCATGCAAGTTTGGAAGTAGATCTCTAGGAAACACAGTTTTCCTAATAGTCCTAAATGTTTATACCTTCTATATTTACGTTTCAAAAGCAAGAGTTTTCAATTTCATGGCTTAACTCAATTGTTGTAATTCAGACGGATGTTTTCACCATTTTGAACAATGGGACCTCCTAACTACAGCTTGAGTCACCTCAGCATTTACCCTCAAATGAACATTTTTCACTATCCATAAACATTTTCTCCTAGTTAACACTCACCTGAAGTTGTGAATTTGCTTTCCAAGACCAACCTTTTCCAAGCCAACAGCATAATTATAGCTGCAGAATTCAAAGTGGTCCTTTCTTCCTCTTGTACAGTCAAGCGGGGGAAGACTTTGGTCAAAGCTTGCAATTACTGGCTAATTAATATTTCAGTTGGGTTATTTGTTTTGTTTTGGTTTGTTTGTTTGGGGTTTTGGTTATTTTTGGTTTTTTTGTTTGTTTTTTTTAAAATTTAATCTTGTCATAGAATATCTTCCGAGCCATCAGAGAAAATATTAAGTTATCTTCTCAACTTCAGGCTTAAAAAGACTGTGGCCTGATTTGAAATGTGTGCTGATGAGCAAATGGTTATCCCTGCCAGCGCCAGTCATTACCACTGATAACTTAAGGGAATTTTTTATTCCTTTTTTTTTTTTCCTTTTCTATACTGATTTTCTTTTTTTGCATTTTCCTCTTGAAAATTCAGATTGGAATGTATGCAGAAAGCCAAAACAAAGCAAATTTACGTCAGAAAAAAGAAATAGGAAAATAATACTTTACTTTCTCTTGTCACATATCACATATCAAACAGAAAGAAAATGCCATAAGAAGAAAATAACAAACAGTGGAATGCAGAGACCCATATTCATGTTGGCTCATTTTGGAGAGTCCCTTGCAAAGACCAGATCTCTGGTTATCTTTGTTTATATTTGTCTTCTCCCCCGTAAACAGTCATTTTACTACTGTTTGCAATGACAGATTAGATCAAATAATGGGTACCTAATAACAACTGTCTAGATTTACATAAAATGTCATATACATTCACAGAAAATGAGGCAATTCACGTATTTTTAAAAAATAATAAGAATCATTTCAATGTAAAATCTCGGCTTTTTTACCTGACTATCCCTGTATAATTGTATAGTCTGTAGACATCTTGATTTTTAAAGATGATACCCCGGATCATAAGTGTTTGTATCATAATTTTAAGTGAAGTTTTAAAATGGCATAGAATTGTGTAAAATATTTTAAAAGGTTTTGTGTATCATACTTTATACCATTTTCAAGAGGCTGCAGTGATGAACAAAATTCTTTTCACTCCATAAGTGAACAGGTTACAGGTTTGTGCCAACCATAATTACTGGTGTGAAAGGACATGGAAGAAGCAGCTTTATCTGTAGAGTGAAATATAGAATGAGTCTTTTGGTCATTTATTTTTACCACCTTTGGTTATTTAGAGCTGATTCTTTTGGTTATAGACTGTAAAGTTAACAATTCTGCCTTGAAAGTAAGTAGATTTAAAAGAAATTAGGGGAAAAGGAACAAAGAAAAAAATTCAAGTGGTGGTTGAGTTGTAAAATATATGAAAAATTCACCAAAAGAAACATTACTTATGCCACATCTTTTTACAAAAATAGCATTTCCATCAGATGACAGACAGACTTTGTAGAAAGTTCTGCTTACATCTTCTTTCCCACCTGACTACCTTGTCCTCATGTACAATGAGTTGTTGTTTGTGTTTCCATGAAACTACAAACATGACCAAACTGATCTGCAGACTTAACTTTTCAGGAAGGTGAGAAGCAACAGAAGAAAAAATTCCTATTGGAGGACACAGACACCAAATTGTGCCCACAAGGATCACCTGAGCTATCACCAAAGGGGCAGTGGCCACTTGGACCCTGCGATGCCACAGGCAAAACCCCCAAATTGCAGCAAAAAAACACAACTGCAAAGACCATGGCAGGAGGTCCCACAGGGCAAACCCGTTTGTGTGCCTTTGAATAAGATGGAGCAGAAATAGTAGCAAAGTAGCAGCTGACTATAGAGATGTACTTTTTTCTTTAATAATGAGCAAAGAGATCAAGAATAATTAGAACAGGTAAGTGGCATAGCATGTTAACTGTCTTCCCAGTGGAGTGCAATTATTGTCTCCTTTAGGGTTCTAGGGGCATCAGTTTTCAGTTAGTTGTTGTGGAAAACTCATTTTTTGCTCTGCGCATCTGCAGTGCCCTCAGCTCATTCCTGCTGATTTTGTACTTGGGCCATAAATGGCAACAAGCTCCATGCCACACATGTTAACTGATATAAAAATGAAATGGTTCAAAATTGGCTTTTTTTTTCCCTCCAGAACTTAAAAAACAGAGCATTTTTAAAGCACACCAAGTTCTGAGCATTCTGAGCATGGAAGAGGTACACACTCCTAGTTGTCCCCGAGAAGGAAAGAAGGAATCTGAAAAATTTTCCTCCATTTGCTTAAGTAAGATCCTTCCTTCCTTCCTTCCACACCATTCCTTCCTTCCTTCCTTCCTTCCGCACCATTCCTTCCTTCCTTCCTTCCTCCCATTTTTTCCTTCTCTACTAGACCTGTATTCCCTCCATACTTTCCTTCCATAACTAACTCTGTCCTTCATGTGCAGTATTTCTCCCCATTTACATTTTTAGATGAGCACTAACTGATACTCCCCACTCCAGTCAAATCATCCTTTCTTTCCTCAACTCCCCTCCATAATGTACATGGTATTTGCAGCCCTGTTTGCCTCTCTCCCTGCCTCTCTGGCAATGGATTTTGTGCTAGCAAAGGATTGAATGCTATTCAGGCCTCCAATTCAATATACGATTGGAAAAATGACATGATTAAAATGGTTATAAATAAGCACTTATAAGTCTCAACTTTCCACCAGTCTGTTCTCCATTGGCAGGTTTCTATCACATTTTTGGATAATGTTCCTAGGAATAAGCACAGAAAATTTGGCAGCTCAGCTCCCACGCAGATATGAGCCTGATTTGGAACTCGCTCTACCTGTTCCCATGTTTTCCACATGCTGAACAGCAGCTCCAACAACTTATTTCCTCCATGCTGTTTGAAATCCTTTCAGTCTCCTTACTGGTGAACCAAACCAGGAAAATGAATGTGGAGCTGGGGAATTGCATTTTGAGGCAGACAGCTGAAGGAAGTGTTCCTGACCACAGCAGTGGGGGCTGATCTCTAAGTTCTCCTCAGCTCAAACCACTCTGTGAGTCTAGGAAAGAGGAAAGCAAACTAGGAAAGAAAAGAAAAAAAGGGAAAAAAAAGAAAAGAAAAGAAAAAAAAGTAAAAAAGAGAAGAGGAGAGGAGAGGAGAGGAGAGNAGAGAAAAGAAAAGGAAAAGAAAACAGAGAAAAGGGAAAGAAAGGAAAAGAAATCATAACCCTTTAAAAAACAAAAAAACACAAATACCTCACACTCTCATGTTTTGATAACTGAATGACATTGCTAGTAGGAATAAGTACATGTTAGTGATTCGCATGCCTGGCTGGTAAAAAGAGCAAAGGCTTTTTTTTACCCCACTCGAAGTTATTTACAGGTCATGAACTCTAAATATGTCATCAGCAGGCACTACACACTGGGATTTCCTGAAGGAAGGAGTACACAGCATTTCCTCAGAGCTGCAATTTGTTTCACTTGGTACTCAGCTGAATTTTTCCAAAAAGCAGTCACCATCTACCCCCTTAAAAGTCTCTTGTTCTTTAAAGGAGGCATTATTTGACTTTTCATTTCTTTATCCATGAGGAATTTTTATTCATTGTCAGGAGAGTGGAAATAAATATTTCCCTAACCTGTAAGTTACCAAGTGATGGGGATGATTCAAGATTCTGAACTAACATACGTAACAATGGGGAAAAGCTAACGAGTGGATGTTGAGCACTGAACATGCCAGGTGACAGACATGAAGAAAATCTTGATTCATATTTTCCTGTAGGACATTTCTGAAAGCTCTCCATCATGTAACACCACACTCTTTCAATTATTTATTGCCATACAATTTTCCCATAAAACTACTAATAAAAAGCACAGATGTGAAGTTTCATGTACGACGACATTTGCAAACTAGAAATATTGACATTTTCGCATTTCAGAAGTGACAATGTGGGGGAAAAAGCTGAACCTGTCCTTCCATATCTATCAACACATACGAAACATGCATTTAATACCATTTTATTAGTTTTTAACTGGTTGTTTTACCAGTGGTTAAGCAGGTGTGGCCCGGAACAAAGTGGAACACAGAAAGCCGTTGGCTTCGGCAAGCAATGATTTTGTGTTAACAATGATGAGATTAACAGCAAGAGAATCAGAGGTGGAGCTTTTTGAAAGCTTGTCAGATTTCTTGTTTCACATAAGCAAAACAATGTGTGGGTGGTTAAAAAAAAAAAAAAAACCATCCCTTGCTATGGGCAAACTTGAGAAATTCACCTCTGGAGTTCAGTTGCCGGCAGTTTTTTTGTCGTATCTGTAATATGATTGACTAAACAAGAGCAAGAGGCAGATAATCTGTGGATAAAGGATCTACTCGTGGCTTAAATCAACAAGGAAATCCCAGGATATTACAATCTGGCTTACCCTGACTGTCTGAAAGCTCATCAGCTCTTCCACAGCTCAGCTTCCTGGGCTCTGTCATAACCTGGGGAAGGTCAGGACATCACTGATGTTCATGACATCAGTAATGCCCGTTTAATTAAACCAAAGTAATCCTACCCTTAGACTGTACTTTAATTAATTTTTGCAATTCACAAAGGGAGTGCTGGAAGTATTTACTAATGCTCTGTTCCGTCAATAGAAATACTGATGGTTTCCCAAACTGTTAATAGTGACTCATGGGCTTGACATAGAACTAATGATAAACTTAACCAGACCTCTCTAAAGGCAGTGGCTTAAAATTAGTTTGAAGTTGGAAGTTAAGGGTCTGTGGTGATTTTTATTTCTCCTGAAATTAATGACCCAGCTTTAATTCATTTTCCCAACAACTTTGCTGGAGGTTTGATATCTTTAGCTCAGTTGTAAATTCTTCTGGTTCCTGAGGGATCTTTCAAGTCCTTACACTTCAGTAATTCACTGGAACTCAACAGCAATGTTCGTGTGTCTTAACCTTGGCAAGACTTATCCTGAGACACCTCAATAAGCCAAATGATTTTATAAACAGCTGAGAAACTGATGGTTGTGACACACTTCAGCAAGACAGTATTAAAAAGAAAGACATTGTCCCAAACAGCTGTTAAAAAAAGAATGTGTCCCCAAAACCCCAAACTAACTGCAAAGTAGCAGCTGTTGCATGCAGAGCTGAGACCCAGGCCTTCATCTCTGCTGTAACCACTCTCCACCCAATATTGAATAAATACAATTAAATGGGGATTCATCTACGAGTGCACTCACAGTAGCAGCTCAGTTTCTCTCTTTTAACCTTATATCCCTGTTTCCTTGGGTGCAGCACCTGCTCCAGGAATAAGGAAACTCATCCAGGTGTGGTTACTAGGCATCAGCTCCAGCTTATGTAAATCAGAGCCACCACAGTGCCCATCAACAACTCTGCACACAACAGACTTAAATTACCTTACACGTGGCATTTCTGTGTAGAATTTGCCCAGGCTGTTCCATGTTCAATACAGTAAAATGCTAATCAACACATGTAATTAATTAGCATCTATACATAGGGCCTCAAGCCTTAATTAACATTCCTCCCTGATTAAACTGTTACTGACAATTCCAAGTCTCAGGTGAAACTGAGTGTCGGAAGTTTTAGTGCTTGATCTTCCACCCCCCTGTCTCCCAGGACTTCAAAGTGAACATGAGGTCCATTTCTCAAATCCAGTGGAGCTTTGCCATGCTTTTTGTTCCCTGGCCATATCTCCCACCGCAAAAATAACACACTTAGAAGTTTTGCCTGTTTCCCAGTCCCTTGATGTCACCAGACCACTGTGACTTAGTTTTACAAGATTTAAGACGCTAGCTCATTACTTTTCAATGATAAAATATCACTGGATTTCTATTTGTTATGTTTCACAAACAAAGATAAGGAAAGAAAGCCTCTATACCAACTTGAGCAAACAATATTCATTGTAACTTTTCACTATCCTGTCTGTAAATGTAATTTTCTGTCTTAAAAATGCCTTTGCTGTGTCATTGCCACTGTTTCTATCTCCTGTTGCATTTTTGTAACCTATTTCTCAGCCAGTTCAACCTCTATGAAGAAAACTGCCTAAATCTGTATTTCTAGCAGGCGGTTTCCTCAAAACCAACACAATTTTATACAGCCGAATATGAAAAAGCCTTCTAAATTAAGACAGAAAGTCACATGTTAGTATGTGGCATTTTGCTAAAATCTGGACATTTCTTTTCAAAAAGGATATAAGCCTGACCAGCCACCTCATCTGATTAAAAATTGTGTCCAAGTATTTGATAAACTGGAAAATGACCAGGCTGAGAAGATTTATAGTGAGGAAAACCTTAACTCCTAAGTTCTCAGAAAAACTTCTTTTTGCGTAGAAGAGCTTGATAACTCACCTCAATCTCTAAAGTCCATGTGATCAGTTTATTTTGTTGTGTAATCACCTCCTCCAAGGGGATCAGCTTAGGCTAAAACTCAGCATTTTGGGTTCTTCACATCAAACTATCAGAGACACAGAAGTGACAGAAACATCCAGGGTTTTCTTGCTTTTATAAGGCTGTATACAACAAAAAAGTCTAATTTCACCTAGACAAGCTGAGAAGGTTTCCAGTACTGAAGTTTTCTTTTCCATAAAATAAAGACAATAGTGTATTTCTCTCACTTAGATAAAATGCACATTGAGAAATATGATTGGGTGCTCACAGAGAATTAGTTACAGATATGCAAAGATTTTTGTACAAAAATGCATGTTGACTTAGTAAATTATATATTGTGTAAAGAAACCTGATTCAATATAGATATTAACTTCTGCTGATTTGCAACTCGCAAATATTGAGATTTTGATTCTAGTCTTTGAAACAGTGAAAAAAATAGATGTTTCAAGATCTTGTAAATTTGCGTAAGGTGCAGAGACAAATTTCCTTCTCAATTTCTTTGCTTATCTCTATCTCCAAGTGAATTGTCATTCACCTTTTAGCTCATCTGTGTTCTACATGTGTTTCTTTTTCATCTTTTTATAGGTCTTTACAGGTATCCAAGCTTGATAAATTTCATCACAGCTTGCTAGGGCAGCTCTGTATCAAAAGGAAAACAAGTGCATAGGTTTAGTAATTAGCAAATTGCATCAGAGAGAGGGAAAGTAGCAACTTATTGCAAAAGCTGGCTGAAAAACAAGACCATACCTCCCGCTTGATATGGTATCAGTGCAAATTACAATTGGAAAATAACTTCATAAAGGGTTTATTTTCTCAGAAAGTTGTTTGGTTTTGCTTTTTGAGTTTTTTTCTGGAAGAAGAGGAAAAAAACAAAAACCACAAGAACTTCTAGGAAAGGCAGAAGACTGAGTATGTTTTGTCCACCAGCTTAAATCTCCCTGAGGGATAACAATAGCCTTCAAGCAAGCACTCTCCTCCACCCTTGGGTGGACCGTCAGGAGCACTTTCCACTGCTCACCTCCTGATTATGCTCTAGCATAAAAAATATTGTTTGGGAAGCAAATGTGGCGAAGGGGAGAGGATGTAAAGTAGATTCCCAAGGCAGAAGGGGCAATCTGTAAATCAGATGGATGGTTCTTCATCACCGGGGAAGTGCTGATGCTGTTTTGTGGTCTGAATTTGAAAGAGGGTCGTGGTGTGAGGAGCAGATGGAAGCATCCATCCCCTCTTTTTCATCTGTGAGCCACCGTACAGCCAGAAGCTGCTGCTGCCTGCACCACCTCAGCAAACAAAGACCAGCCTGGATGCTGCTGCCTCCTTAATTCAGACCTAAGATGTTTGACATTTGATATGCAAAAAATGCAGGGCTAAAGAGAGTCAAATGAGCTTTCCCCAGATGGTTTGGGCTGGTTAAACTCTTGTTTACAAGAGGGCTCTGCAGCTTTCCCTGCTCAGGTTGAATGATACCCATCTATCAGGCACTTATGGCTGACTTTTTAGTACAGTTAGAGCTATTTGTCATGATTATTCACCAATTTCTAGGGCAGAATGGAGTGAATCACCTCTTACAGCAAATATTTCTTTAAGAGGCTTGGGGTGTAAACCAAGACCTGTTTGACACGCTCAGGTTAAGCCTCTGTGTTGGTGAAGCTGATAGATGAGTCCTCAAAGAAGGGCACAGATCCCTGCCCCTCCTTCAGGAGCACTGCCTGTGTGATCGATAACTGAGTCAGTGTTATGCTAAAGAGTCACCGTGGCTACAAACCTTGGCTCAGAGCTCTCATCCATCACTAGCCAGGAGCACTTTGCTATCTATCTGTGGGTGTTTGAATGCAAAATACTCCTGGCTTTATTGCCCCACAGGAGATCCCTAGGTAATACTGACTGCAGCCAAAGCCAGGCAGCAGCTCTTATTGTCAGAAATTGATTTATGCTTGCCTAACAGAGAGTCACAGCTGGGTTAGGGAAGTGCTGGAAAAGTTCCTAAAGGGAAAGCACCTAAAAAGCTGGTTCAAGAAGACAGGATCAGTGGTTAAAGCAAGTGACTGAAATCAACAGAAGTACTCTTCAGTCACTTGTTACTGAAAAGAAGCTTGAAACAGATGGTCAGGTTTCATCCCTGGCAGCGTTCAAGCCACAGAACATCATGATCTAGCGGGTGGCATCCCTGTCCATGGCATGAAGGTTGCAACTAGATGATCTGTGTGGTCCTTTCTGACCCAAGATGTTCTGTGATTCTGTGATAAGATTCTCCATCCTCCTCTCTTGTTGTGAGGGATGATGCCTCAGCAGGTAGTTTTATGCTGTGCCAAAGCCACCATGGGCAAAGTGCTCCCTCAGGAATTAGAAAAAGTGAAAAAAGCAAACTCTGATCCTCTGTTCCGTACCTCTCCTGCTGAGGCTGGTGGTCAAAGGCTACACATTTTCTCTGGAATGACCATTGGGCAAAGGGCTGGGTTTTTCTGCAGATAAACAGCAGTCTCTCTGAAGCATTTGTCTGTCCTGCTGCTGCTCTTTGGCAAGCACTTTGGTTTGACAGAGGCAGGCCCTGATGAGATGCTGAAATGCATCCATGAATGCCTTCTTTGCTGAGTAAATATTTCTTTTGGACACCGTGATGCAGCAATAGGACAGGTCCCATCTGTGATACCAGCCTCGCCTGTACGTGGGCAAGTATAAGTGTAATCCAAGTAATCCAAGCCTTTGACAGGGACTCAGTCTTTTCAAATTCACACAATGCGTGGAAACAAGGAAACCTGCGTGCTAGACCAACCAACCCAGAGTTTTCTGGAAGTCCCCAGGTTCCAGCCCTGAAAAGTTAATTTCCTTTTGCCCCTTCAGTCTCTCTTCCATGTTGTAACATGACCTGCATGCATATTCCCTCTGTTTTACCCTTTTATTTCTCTGTTCCTTTGCCACGTATCTCAGATATTCCCCAGTTTATTACCAGGAAACCAACAGGTGTTGGACAGATGGCAATTTGCCCGGTATTAATTGCTGCGAAACTGCTCACTCAAGAGATCTTATCCCTTCATACTCTACTCCTTATACTAATTGGCATTCTTGATAGGTGATACGGGGAGAATAATAATTAGATATAGACAGATCATTTTGACTGATGCAATCTACACAGCAAATACCTGAGCAGCAACAAACACAACTGCACAGGAGCTGGCAGAAAGTTTTGCACAGAGGTTGGTGCACCATGTTCAGAGAGCTCCTGAATTACCGTACGCCTTCCCAGAGCTGGTATACCCATGAAAGCTATCACTTTGCAAGGGATTAATTAGTCCATTCTCCAGCCCCGTTGGGAGAGGGAAGCCTCCAAAGGCCTTAAATGAAATTAAGCAGGCCATTCCTGCAGGCAGGGGATGAGGTTTTAGCAGCGCGGCGTCACAGCTCCCAGCACTTTCTCCCGAGAGGAGCAGCCCCTGACATGCCCTGGGTGCTGCTTTGGCACTGGCTCTGCGTGGGCTCTGCAGGTGCCAGCCCCTGGAACGCTCTGGGCTGTGCCCACAGTCCCTGCCTGGCAATCCCCAGTGGTGTCTCCATCCCCAAAAAACGATTTCGCAATCCCTGGTGCACATGTGCTCTGCTCACGCGAGTCACAGGAGAGCCCAGCCAGGCAGGGCGACTGAAAGTGAACAGATGGGGCTGTTCAGGAAAAGGAATGTTTCCCAATGAGAGCCATCAGAAATATTTATTTTATGAGCAAAGATTAATATCTTTAATTTGTAATGGAAAAAACAAAGAAATATTGTTGTGCTGGGTAATTGTTTCAGACTTGCTGTTGTGATAAATGTATGACGAATAAATATTCGGAGCTAGGCTGGCCAGGCAAGAGAAGGTTTCTGAACGCTGACCACTGGGATTTTAAAGAAAATGGAAGTACAATGTATTTAAAGGAAGCAATAATATGAAAGTGGAACAGGCTCCAGTCTGAGAGATCTGTGGAAAGGCTGTCTCAGGTTTGTGAACACCCCTTCACACATTCAAATCAGCATCCTCTTTGTCTATTCACACCCCTTTTGTTGTGACTTTTTGTGACTCATTCACTGAGCAGCATTGCTGACAGGAACATCAAACACGAAAAATCCAAAGCCAGTTGTGTGGGGTTTCAGTAAAACACTCATCGATGTTCAAAAATTCTCTCCCAAGAAGTCTGGATGCCTCAGCTCTTTTCAAAATGGAAATATATGGTGTTACACACATGTTCCCATCCAAGCAACTGACATAGTGCAGGCTAGATACTAAATATCATGGCATGCGTACAAAAAAATTGCAAAGGCGCAAAACAAAACAAAACAAAAATCCTAAAACCAAAACAAAACGAAACAAAAAAACCCCCAAGACCCAAAGACCCAAAAAACCAAACCAAACCAAACAAAAAAAACCCACCAAAAAACGCCAACAAAAAAAAATTGAACAATATACATGACCATTTGAAATCAAATGAAAGGACAATGTTCATCTAGCTATTGCTCTCCAGTGAAATGTACACTTAGGGATGATAAGAACCCTTCACCTTCTTTCTTTAGTTGGTTTTTTTTTTCATTCTCCTCTTTGCAGCCTCGAATCTGAAGTCTGTAATCATAGGCTTACTGCCAAAACAAGCAAGCAGTATGTTCACAAGATGTTCTAATCAGCTGCAACAAGCAACCAACTTTTCTTGCAGCAATTGGACCTAATAGAGGATGAGGATATGACTTCCTTTGTTCCTCCTTATTTCTTTTAGTGTTCTTTTTTCCTTATTTGTTTTTCTTCCCTGCAAATATATTCCATTCACTGCTAAAAACTGATTACTCCCTATTTTTTTTTTTTAACTGATGTATATATAAAGATAGGTTAGGAAAAAATACCTGTACTTGAGGCCACGTGCTACAAAAATGTCTCCTTGGGTCTGTGGCCTGTGCAGAAGTTCATATGAGATGAGGACTTTTCTGCTTGGTGAATCCTAACTTTGGGTCATATTTCATGCAGTAGCCTATGGAGGGCTCATTCACTCTCCAAAGTGGTGACAGAAGTTACACGGCTACTACTGAAAAACAAAACAAAACAAAAAAGTTTGAAGAGAATTTAACAGTCCATCAGATAATGAATTCCTACATCTGTGTGTGGTCCTGTGCTATGGAAGAGCCCACAGTCTGACCTCTGTTACCTTAAAGGATTCAAAATGAAAACAGGCAGAAGAGAAATTCACAGTGAAGCTCACAGATGTGGAGATATGCAGTTCCTTTCAGGGGAAATAAATCCACTTGCTTAACTTCTTGTAACATCTCCATTTGGTCCCAGAATTTTCTGCCTCCCTCTTGTATGCACCCAGAGTTCAGCCTCACTTCTGCAGAGGCACACCTGAGCTGGAGAGGAAACATTGCTAGAAATACTGAAAGATTCATCCCCTCCAGCGGTCTTGGGATTGCTGCTGCATTTGAAGCTTGTGATCTGAGTGCTCTTTCACCTTTTTTGGGGGGCCCCTTAACCCCATCCTTCATAACAGACTTGGTCTTGCACCCTCCAAAGCTACAGGTTGTACACACAAACCTTCCAGTCAAATGTTTGTGCTTGGCCATTCTGAATTCCTCCTTCTTCCCACGAAAAAGAAGGCCACAGGAAGAGAGAAAAGTTTTTAGGCTTCTTTCCGGACGGTTTCTTATGCTCAGGACATGGCTCTGGGGCCAGGATGTGAGTGGCATGGCTTGCCAACACCAATGGAAACTCAAGGAAGATCAGTTCTTTTCCCCTTCCTGCTCATTCTTTATTGAATTCACTTGTTTGCTTGGGCAAGAAAGAGCCATCGATCTCTTCTGTGTGCAGTAGTACGAGGACTTGATTTTATTCCAGACCTCAAGCCGCAGAAAAATCTAAACATTAAGAGTGCCCAAGACCTTACAGAGTGAAGATTTAAATATAACCCTATATTTACTATTTCAGACACACAGTGCTTCAGAACTGGTCTTTTCTCCAGCTCGGTTCAGTCTTTAACTTACACAGATTTTTCAAAGAGCCTGGCTCCTGGCCTAATGCTAGTCCAGGGGAAATGAGATGATCACAGCGGTAATAATTTGTATGTTGGGCTTTAAGTCAGATGTGGTTGTTCTATTCTCAGTTTATCTGTCCATATGGACTTTCAAAAAGCAGAAAGCAGTGTGGTAACAATTTGCTTGAAAAGGCCCCTGATTTCTCAGTCAGAAGGTTTTAAGGGGTTTGTTCAACTTTCGTTTAAATGTTAAAAAAAAAAAAATTGCAAACCAGTGTAATATTAATCACTTCTGACTGGATGTTGTATTGGTGATGTAGCCAGGCACATGCCTGAGTTGTCAGGTTCAGTTTTCTCTCAATTCCGTTTTGATTGCATCAGCCAGGACCAGTCCTCACTGTGGCTTTGCTGGCAGCAAAATCCTCCATTTTTTCAGGGAAATCCTCCACTCTGCATGACCTGAGGATTATGACATGGAAATACCTTTGCCAGATGAATATTCAGCCCCCTCTCCCACCCTGTGCCCAGGGTTGAGCCCAGCTCAGGGTACAGGTGCTGGGAATGGAGCCAGGATGTGGGATGGGGCTGGGGCAGCGCCTGGACAGCAGTGCAATGAGATACAGATCTATTCCTCCATCCTCACAAGGTCAACAGGGAGGAGTTCATCTGCTTTTAAAAGGACAAGAAGGGCCTTGGTCCGACATGGTAGTGATTTTTCAGACTCAATTCTTCGTAGTGATGATGTGGTTCAAGTGCACTGTGATGTACCTAAGTTGGCTTTTCTCAGTTGCTCCACTCGAGCCTCTGGACCACAGAATATTCTGAGTTGGAAGTTGAAAGGGAAGGATCATCAAGTCCAACTCTTAAGTGAATGGCCCACACCATGCTCTGACCTACTTAGGTAACCTGAAAAGCCTTGAAAGAGAAACCGAGAGATCAACCAAGACACAGTAGTTCGCTCCTTTACACCACTCTTTTGATTTTCAGCAATGAAAACACATTAAACTGGCAGAATTCACCAAAACATCTTTTAATTTCTCTGATCAAGAAATTTAATAAAATGGTAATTCTGATTTATTTTTTCCCCTCCAAAATTTACTTAGTCTTCGTTCCCATATCTTCTGTGTTCACTTTCCATACACACTCATGCTGATCACCTTTACAGTCACAATCAGGCATGGAAGTTTTTGCAAGATCTAGGCCAGCACGAAGGTTAATAATAATTAAAAAAAGATCCTGATCACACATTGGTTTTCACCTTTTTGTGGATAATCCTTGTTTCTAGAGGTATTTCACTCTCAATCTTAGAAACTATTTCATATCCAGAGGTAATTTCTTCATTTTGTAATAACATTTCCAGAGGAACTTTTGAGAATCTGTTAAATTTTTTTTTTTTTAATTTGGATATTCCTAATAAAAAAACTCAGTAAGCAATTTTTAAACATAGTCAGTATACTACTCTTTCTTTCTCGCATAGATTTGGTATGGGACAGAAATTGCTGCTTCACAAAGATCTCTGCTGACTACCACAGGTATTTGGTACAACACTGATGAGATAAAAATACAAGCTCACTCAGGCAGCATAAAATAATACTGAAAAAGTTTAGTGATGATTTTGTCCCATGTTGTGGTTTCATTGACACTTGCACAAATTGCTGAACAGCTGCACTGGGTCCTCTTAAGGACTGGTTTTTTCCCCCCTTCAGTGAAACTGAAAATACGAGCCCAAAGATTAGATTCCCTGTGAAGAAACACTTGAAATGAGTTTGGGAATCCCTCCCTTTAGCATCAGGGGCAGGGCTTGGACCTAAGAAGTACCAGCAGTCAGAGAAGCTCATTAGGGCAGGCAATTAATGCAAAACATGTTTTCGCTTTCATGCATGAAACAAAATCACATCCATGGGTTTAGTGCTTTAAAGTACTAAAAATAGTAGTGGCTTTGTTTTTTGCTTTTTGGTGGATAACAAAATGTTCTGATTTAGTCAGCGAAGAACCTATATATTAAATGCAAATGCACAGAAAATGACCCATGTTGCTTGCAAAGGTCATTTTTTGATGCATAAAAACATGTATGTTTTATGCATATACTTCATAAAAAGGTCCTTCCTCCTCTCTTTGGCTTAGTTTTCCATACCTTTGTCTCCAAGTTTATGAAGTTTTGTCCAGATTAAAGCAAGTCTGAGATTAAACAGACCTTATACCACTAGAACCTTGGATATAGGACTGTTTCATTAAAAAATATAATCATTAGGGAGTTCAACCTTTGTGCAAATCATGGAAATATTGCAAAGTAAACTCATTTTAGCTAATCTAGCTGTTCTCTGAACTTCGCTGTTTTTTCATGTCTTTCAGTGAAAAAAATAAAATTGGAGGGATATATTTTCTTCTATATATTGGCTGAGAAAGAAGATGATTGCACCTGTCTCTAAGCTTCATGGATAGCTCCTTTTTCTGATGTAATCTTATAGTTTAAAGAAATCGACTATCAGTCCCTTGAATGGTCTGTCTTCCAAAACCTTATCTTCTCTTGTAGAAGTTACTAAATCTGACAGAACAATATAACATAGAAGAAGTGAGGTTGGTGCTGATAATTTACAGGCAGTGAAGACACTGAATTAAAACCCATTAACAAAAAAGATTTTCCAACCCCACTCCTTGACATGCTCTGACAAAATCCTATCAAGAAAGCAGTTGCCAATCTCTTTAACACCACCCCAGTTTTAGTTCAGTATTTTGGCTGAATAATTTCAGCCTAGGACTAGATTTTGCACCTTGCACCTAATTTATTTTATATTTGTCACTGGATCATGTGGGGGTGATTCAAGTGGGTATTTCTTCAGTGGATCAGATGACTACCCATTTTCATTCCATTCACAAGGTTCAGTGGAAGCTGTGAAAGGTATCAGTTTGGGGGGAACCCTGGGGATTCTTTTAAGGTTTTGCAGAAGAGCTGCACCTTTGCACCGGCAGCAGGAGATGGAGAGCAGGGCAAGGCTTCATGTGCCACCAAACCAACTCCTGCCACTTTTCATGAAAATGTGCAAGTGCTTCCAGGGTTTGTTTTTTTTGCCATTTCTTCATTAGTCAGTACTACTTTACCCATTAAAATATCAAGATTGTTTTAGAATTAAAGAGGAGCTAAAAAAATTTAGCAAATTGCTTTCAACTGTGAACTAAACCCAGAACCTCTCCATTAAACTGAGTAGGTCAGGAGTCTTTCTCACTCAGGAAACACCAGTGACTCAGAAAGTTGCTTTCATCCCAAAACACAGGAAACAAAGGTGGGAGGAAGTGTTTTGCTCTTGCTCTTCTTGTTTCCTAACCTGCCCAGGACTAGGAAGTATGGAAATAGGTGTAGTGATAACAGATGTTTTAATGAGTCTGCAAAAACTTCTTCCTCCTTTCAGGAGTTTTTCCCCTCCCTCCATCTCTTGACTCTTTATGTACCTGGCAAGCTATTCCATCTCCCCACAGGCCTACTAGGCTTTGCAATACCTGAAATTCTTTGAGCTTGGCCAGCTCACGGAATTTTCTGATGAAATAAATTCTACGTGCTGAAATGTGGGGAGAAGAGGCTTCCAGTTTGAGGCTTAGCAATATAAGATCGTGAAAAAAAGAAAGGAAAGCACATTTTATTGGCAAGGATGAAGTGGCTGTGACATAGGAAAGGAATGAAGCACTGTAGCTGTCCAGTTTTGTACTGTTTACCATAATGATAGTCTCTGGACAGACACTTAGCTTTATTGAAAGCTCTGGCATGATTTATCAAGTGACCACAATCTGAATAATGTCTTCTCTTATTGCTGCAATGACATTCAGACTTCACAGCTAATGCCTGTGATTTGTTATCATATGGGTGGATCTGGAAGTTTCTAAGGCTTCTCCCATGTACAATTAATTTTTCTCATTGAGACAACCTCAATCCTCCCAAACACGAACAGTTTTGCACATAATTAATTTCAAGCCCTTGAGTTTACAGACATCTTGCTGTGCATGAAGTGAAGCACAAATGTAATTGCAAGGCTGGACCTGGGCCACTGATTCCTTGCCTGAAAAATCCCTGACCTGCTGCAGAGGAGCCAGAGCATGAGCGTTTTGGCCACAGCACAAATATTTTGGCTGGGAATGTGGCTGTGATGTCCCCTGCCTCCTCCTGCTCCCCTCTCCCTCTACACTGCAGCTTGGATTGAGGACTGCCATGGTTTCATCTGCTAGGAAAGGGTGAGGAGGGAGCAGTGGTGCTGGTATCACTCCTGAATATCTGGAAAGCAAAGCCCAGATCTCCTGGAAAAGTGGCAGGATTGGGGGAAAGCAAACAAGGAGTAAGTCATGGAAAAATCAGTTATTTTTTAATAACTTATTTTATTTACGTAATGAAACTCTTGATTTTGGCCAGAAGACCTCCAAAACAAACACAACACCCCCAAAAAAACCCCACCTAGAAATTATATTTCTTTGTTCAGGGGCATGATTTGGATGCTGTTTCTTAAAACAGGGAGGAAACAGCAATAAAACCCCCCATTTTGTTAAAACAAGTGTGCTCAGTCCAAAAAATAAAGCAAAACCATACCTCAGAAATCTGTTTAATCATGATTCCTCTTCTAGGCCTGCTAGTTACTAGTGTTTGCACTCCGGTTATTTACCTCGTGTCACTAATCAGTTAATCACAATATTTCCTAAGAACAAGAAACGAGTTTTAGGCCCCACCTAATCCAGACAGGTGATGTCAGTGGATGTGGCAATCTCAGGCCATCTCCCACCATCCATCTGATTCAATTACCAAGCCTATTACTTTGTCAACTGGGCTTATGCAACACGTATCAAAATCCACTTGGAAAACAGAATCCATATGTGATTCAGGGCTGGAGTGTGGAAAATT
>VZRL01001565.1:194271-211110 GCA_013397895.1 Origma solitaria | reverse complement strand
AGTGTGGTTGTTTTTGTGTTTGGATTCCAGGAAAGGTTTAGAGCTTTCTCTGTGTCAGGTAAGTCAGGCAGAGATTTCTGCCAAGGGTGCCACAGCTCTGAAAGTCAAGTGGTCACACTGTTGCCTCATATTCAACAATGACAATAATCTCATTAAAATAAATTGCAATTAATCCAGTCTTCCCCTTATTTGTTATTTCTTAAAAGTTAGGCAGTTTACACACCCTGGGAAGTCCACACTGCATCCGCTTAAATTTAGATTATGGGTCCTCCCCAGCATTTTTATTCAGCTAAGGACAGCAAGGATGTTATTTTATATTGCTTTTATAAGAAAGTCTACGTGTTAGAGGACAAGCTTGTGGCCAATCTTGAATCCTCCTGCTGTGCAATTGTAGGACATAAGAGGTCCAGCCAAACAAGTTGACAGCAAATGAGAAAACTGTGTGAACAGTTCAGCTGGGATTTTTAAGTGAAGTAGGGAAAGTAGCAGGAGAAATTGTGAGAATCAGTTTGATGATTATTTTTAAGTACAAAATTATCTGAAGGATAGAGAATCATAATAATAATAGATTTGCATAAACAGAGTGATTTACCTCACCATAGTACAGGGCAGGAGGAATAGCACCAGCAATGCCATTGTATGTCTTATGTCTCTGACCTGCTTTTCATTGCTATGAAGAAGGCTTGGAAATGAGCAACAGGGACTCCTAAATCCTTTCAGGTCTGGGGCAGTCCTCCCAAAGTGAATAGAAACAGAAATTGTGCATCAGTTAATGCTCCAGCTCACAGGGACCAGACCTCTGGTCATCCTGCACTGCGCAGCTCTGAGAAATTTGCAAAAAGGCACTAAGTGACTTGCCAGAAAGCAGAGATTTCCCAATGTGCTCAGCATTACAGCCTGGGAGTTGCATATCCCCGGTCCATAATCAAAGCTTTAGCTTTTTGTATGGCAATTCTCAAATGAAGGAAACTTGAACCACTACTCAGCAATAAATCAGGTTAGATTTATACATTTTAAATGATTAATATACAAAAAAAATTCAGTCCAGCCAAAACTGCAATGATTTTTGTTTTACACTCACTGATAAGGCTGACTTGAATCTTCTAGCAAAGGAGTATTTCTTAGCACTGTCGAAACACTTCTCTACAGGAAATACTATAAAATCCCCCAAATATTCTGTTTAATTTTCAGCAGACCCAAAAATGCTAAGTTTTTTCAAACACTGGAATGATCAGCTGTGAAAAAATGATTGGTCCCACCGCAGGCTGCTGGTCCAAGGGCGGGATCAGTCATCTCCTCTTCCCACTTTGTGCCCTTTGGGCAGGGAATCCATCCCTCCTCTTCCTCTGTTGGATGAGGGACTGGTTTCAGATCATTCACAGATCCAAGACTGCCCTAACACTGCCATGTCTGAGTCAGTCAGCTTATCCTGAAAACATCTTTAAACTCAGTAGGACATTGTTCTCACTAGAAAGATTGGATGTGTGTGAAGCATCTTGTGAGAGCGAGTGGATTGAAAACATTTGAGGCCAGTTTGAGAAATCTGAAAACGAGGTGTCTTGGTAAGAGGTTCTACTGCTCTGATGCAGAAGCACATTCTTAACCCATGAAATCTAGTAGATACCTGTTTATGCTGAAATTATTTCATTGTCTTGAAGCTGGCTTCGGTGCCTCACAAAACACTTACAGTAGATAGATCTTGTCTCAGCCACAAAAATGTGTGTAGGCTCAGCTGAGATAACAATACATATTTTCAGATGCTTATTCATGTCTCAAACAATTCAAGCCTGGGCTTTCAGTCAGTCAGTATCTCTGCAGTTGTATCTCTCAAAATTGTAAAGATAGAAATAGAAAGAGCAAAAAAATAAGAGAAATATGGCAACAGCATCTGGATTTTATTTGTTCAGACTGGTGTTTTTTCTTCACCTTTGGTCAGCATTTACTCTTCCAGACAGGTGAAATTCACAGAAGAAACTAGATCCACGTCCAGATTATTAATACACATTATAAACTGGCATTTATTGCTTTTTAAATAGTAAATAGTTACATGAGAATTGAATATTCTCCGAAAAATTCCAATGGTATATTGACATTTGATTTTTTCCTCCATAACCTAATAAATTGTTTTGATTATTTTTGCGGCACCTTCCTTTAGGCAAAAAAGAAAAAAAAGAGGCGAAGGCTACTGAGGAATACTTCTGCTAAACAAGGGTCTACTAAAATAGTAATAATAATCACAACAGCAATAATAGTAATGCATTCCACAGTTATGATTGCTATGCCTACATTGTTAAGTCTTGACATTTTCAGAAAAGAGAAGGAATGCAAACAAAATATCTGGTGGGGCAGAGCGTGATTCTGGCACTGAAAGCATCTTGACTAACCTGAAATCTGAAGACACATTGTTTAAAAACAGAAAAGGAACTGATCTTTACAGCTCAGAGTTGTTGACTTTGCACGAAGAGCCCTCAGAAACAGATTCAAAAATGAGTTGCAAGCAGCCCAATCTCTGTTGCTTTCAGAGAGGTGTGGAGCATTCAAAATGTGCTCCTGGGATCCTGTAAATTTCAGAGACCCAGCAGGTGGCTGAGGCTGAAAGGGACGTCTGGGCGTGACAACCTCAGGCCATCACCCACCACCCCATCGTCCCACCAGGGCTGTGTCCAGGCAGGTTTGGAATGGGAATCTCCATGGATGGAGACTCCACAGCCTATCGGGACAAGCTGTTCCCATGTCCAGCTGGGTGGTCAGGTGTTTTTACACTCAAATTGAGTTTTCTGTGTTTCAGTTTGTGTTCACTGCCTGTTGTCCTCCACTGGACACCACTGAGAAGGATCCTGGCTCTGCCTCCTTTGCACACTCCCACCACCTACTCTCAAACATTATTACATATAAAAGTTTACACATTATCTCCCACCAATACACAAAATCCCTCATTGCTGTTCCTTCTATAAATCCCCATCAAAGGAGCACTATTTGAAGCTTTGCTAAGTACACTCAGTGAAGTAACTCTTGCACAAACAGATGGTTTTTATCACCCTGTTTCTGGCAGTCTTTCAAATTTGGGTTTTTATCTCATGCACCACGGACAGTGTCATGCACATGTTGGAATACCCCTGTGGACTGGTTTATGTGGGTACAGCCAGCTGCCAATTCAAACAGTGTGTAACAGAAATGCAGAGGTCTTTTTCCTAGGAATGATGAGGAACATCCTGTGGCAGTCTGTCTGACTTCATTCCGCCAAGATGTTTCCACTCACAGAGCAAACTGGAAATTAAAAAGTCATGTAATCCTATTGTGACAACAAAGATGATCCAGGTGTTTTAAAGTCCAGTTCTGGCAGAGGATATGGTTCTAATAAAGAAATTTGGGTTTGTCCAATCATATTTTTTCCTTTTTTTCTTTCTCTCTTCTTTTTTTCACATTCACCTTGTTGTTTTCCTTCCCCACAAGAAAAAAGAGTTAAGGAAATGTTTCCCCCTCCTTTCTCTGTCTCACTAATTTTGGTTTGTTGGTTTGTTGGGGTTTCTTCCTTTTTTGTTTGGTTTGGTTTGATTTTTCCTAGGAGGTCTTTCACATAGAAAGCCTGATTCAGGTCTAAGAAAAAACTGAGTCTATAGAGAACAACAGTGAACAGTTCAGCTCTGACAGGTGATCCCTTTATTTTTCCTGCCCAGAGAAAGGATCAGCAATAGCTAAGAACACAGTTAATTCCTTAGAGCAATCTTCAAGGTCTCCATACCAGAGAAATTATAGGTTGTTCTTGTATTTAGCTACTTTTTTTTTTTTTTTGGTAGCAGCAAAGCTGATGCCTGGCTCTGTGCAGTCACCCTGGCCATATTTTCAATGAGGTTTTGCCTGGGTCCCACAACTCTGCTCTTATCCTTTTCTGGTCTCCATGTGTGCTGCCCCAAAAAACCCTGATGCTCCTATTTTTTTTTACAATTTTAGTCCTGCAGTACAGGTTTGTAAAATTACAACTGGAAAATTAAAAGCACTACATTCATGGGTACCACTGTCAGCCTGAAGATCGCAAGTATATAAATTAAAAATTGGAAGTATTTTAAGCTTCAATTGCCAGTTCTGTTTTCACATCCACATTATGCAAAACTCATCCAACACGTGGCATTTGCAGCTCCCAGCAAAACTGGGCTCCATTGAAAACAAGCACATATTTGCTCAGAACCAACCTGGTTTTAACACAGTTGTACAATAGTTTGGGTTGTTTGGGTTTTTTTTAGTTAATGGGGTTTGTTGAAAACATATTTCCATAGCTTAAAAAAAAAAAGGAAAAAGCAAACCCCAGAGATCATTTTCTTATCTCAGCTTTTGCAGAAGATATTATGATGGAAATTGTATCTTTCACAAACAGATTTGAAGAAAAACCACTCATGGGATTTTTAATCTCTTCAGTAAGGCATTTGCAGTTACACAGAACAAAATGCCATATATTAGGGGAGTAATCACTGATAAACAGAGATCTCTCTGTAAAATTAAGTGTCTTAATATGCTCTCTTTATTCTGGTAGGCTTATTATTAAAAATAATAGTCATTATGATACAACAGAGAGTGTTATAGACTGTTCTTAGTTCAGGCTTGAGAGCATATGGGTTCCAGGACTAATTAACAAATCTATTGCTTTAACATTTCCTTAACATTTCCTTTTTTCTTTTTTTTTTTTGCTTCTTCTCCAATGATGAAAAGTTTGCATCTTATTAAAAAAAAAAGTATGAGGTTTTTTCCAGAATCATGATAGAATTAATAGTAGAAAAAAAAGAAAAATGCTTGTATTGTAAGTAAAAGATAGATGTGGATCAAAGATCTTTTTTAATAAATAAATGTCAACCAATGCCTTTATAAATGAGACAAAATAAATTTAAGCAGCAGTAATCCAGTTTCCTGAGAAATTCAAAGTTCTTAATGAAATAGAGAAAAATAAGTTTATTCCTTAGCTTTAAGAATAAGAAGTATTTTGCCTAGGTGCAGTGATCCTTGGTGCTGTTGGTGTAATACAGTTTTCCTTTCACAGTGCCTCTACAACACCATTATTATTATTATTATTATTATTATTATTATTATTATTATTATTATTATTATATCCACAGATATTATCCAGGCCCACAATCATGGTCATCAGTGCAAGAACATAAATTGGCACTGAAATGGGAGCAGCCAGAAAGTCAGAAAAAAAAAAAAAATGAAACACCTGCACTCTTTAGCATTCATCAAGTGCTATAGTTTTTCACAGATCTTTCAAATTAATTGAAATTTTTGACCATATGTCTTGTGCTCCTGACTACCACTAAGTGCAGTGTCCCTCTCCCCCTCCTCCCCCGACAAGGTATCTTTTATCTTGGCTAAGCAAAAGTGTTTTTTGAACCTGAGAAATAAAACTATTTTGTGCCTCTGAGCTGGAAAGGACCTAAACGACTCTTAGCATCTGCAACCCTTATAGCACTGTGGACTACAATAGATTAGGTAACATTGACATTAACAATCTTGCACAGAAGAGCAAATACCAGGCTTTTGGGATTTTTTTCCACAGCAAGGTTGGTTAATGTATGCATTAAAGGAAATTTTGGGGGTTTCATGCCTGAAAAAACAAAGAGTTTTGACCAATATCTGTCTGTGTCTCTGCAGAGAACAGAAAATGTGGTTGTTATGACTTACTAGAATGTTCATTCTACTTTCACCCTTCAAAATCAAGCCCTTCCAAGCTTTCCTATTACGTTTCTCTTATTAGTTTTATTGTTTTAATAGAAAAATTGAAGGGGGTAATAAAAGTAACTTCCCTGTGATGTTTCTTATTTGTTACACTACTTTAAAATTTAGTTGATGAGGCGCTATTGAAACTTGCCCAGTCACTTGGCTTGGACCTCAGATGCATAAAATTTAATTTTAAGTTTTGTGTCTACCACTGAGCGTTTTTCTTCACAGCCAGGCATACTTTGGGTTTAGTATCTTAATAAACAAGATGCATTTCAAATTAGTCTCATCATTTTTTTACAGTGCGGGAGAAACAGAGTGGGGAGGACTCATTTCAGTTTGATGTAATGTTTTGAGTCAACACAAAACAGTTTTGCCATTTTGCCAGAAAAAAATCATATTCAGCTGTGAGTCAAGGCAAGCCAGAACCTCCCAACTATTTTATTCTGGCTGTTATACTGAAAAAAATTCATTAATCATTCAGAGGTATGCTGCTATACCACAGGATGAGTGGCCATTTGTCTTCATGCTTTTTTGGGTACAGTGATGGAGAATGCATTGCTCCTGCATGTAATTTTCTCCCTTTTTTGTTTGTTTGTTTGTTTGCTTTTGTTTATGTGAGCACTTTGTTATTGATACCTGCCCAAGACAGAACCATCAGTATCACAGGACACTGTCAAAAGAGTTATTGTACGTCCTGCCCTTCACTCCCTATTCAACGTAAATTAACAAAGAAAATGTTGTTCAAGGTATTTTCGGTTGTAGCTCAGGGCTACTGCTTCTCTGTGCTTGACATCCAAATGTTTGACCCCAATCCTCAACCACTTCTGAGAATTTCTGAAGCTTTACAGTGTTGCAAAAATCACCCTTAAAAACCTCACAAGTTTTTTTTCCAAAATTCATTTGCCGGCCTCAGAGTAACACCCATCATTTCAACTGCTGTGAAGTGATTTTAACTCTACAGTTCTATGATTTTGTGCCAGTTTTGCACAGGTCCAACTGATGATACTGAATGTGCAGCAGTGGAAGATCACGTGTGATGAATTCTGCATCATGCCCCAAAAAGCTGAAGAGCAGAAAACTAAGTAATGAACACTATTCTTTGAGTTAGCAAACATGAAAGAGATTTGTGGAATGACAGTGTGAAGTAAAAGAGATCCCACAGCCTTAAGAAGTCTATCATGGCATATACAGCAGGTCAAATTCAGAATTCCTTATTGATGACGTTAACATCTGGGGGAAAATTCAGAATTAATTCGCCATCTCCCCACAGCTTCAAATACCAGTGGAATCAAACTGTATAGATGATCAAAATTAGAAATGGAAAACAACATGTTTAATGAATAACCATGCAATTTGTTAAACAATTGGGAAATTGCTAACCTTTACGTTCATTTAGATTGCACTCATTTTCTTGAAAATTTTTCCTTGCTTTTTCTGATCTGACTTCATGTACTGGAATCTGATGCAAGAATAAGACATCCCAAAAGCCAGTAGTGAAACAAAACCTGAGGAAGAAGTAACCTTTTTCATTTGTTAGCTGCATGTAAGAGCTGATATGATGTTATCTCCCCAGTGAGGACAGCTTGGTGGGGTCAGCTGAGAGACAAGTTCTAAAGACTTTGTAATTGTCATAGCTTGGTTACTTTTTTGACTAATCTAGAGGTAAAACATTGTAGTTGATCAATAATCTCAAAATTAAAGAGTGACACGCAAAGAATTAAGAGCTTGATGGTTGTGATATTCTTGGTACTTACTGGGGGAGGAAAAAAAGACAACTTTTAAAGAGCTAGAATTTCAGGTTAGGTAAAAGCATCTTAGGCAGCACACCTTCACCATAACATCAGATGACCATACAATCAGCTTTTTGTGGGTTTTGGGCTGGTTTTTGGTTTTTTTGTTTATTTGTTTGCTTTTGTTTTGTTTGCTTTTTTGGTTTTTGTTTGTTTGGGGTTTTTATTATTCACTTGGGGTTTTTGTTTGGTTGGTTGGTTCATTGGGTTGGGTGTTTTTGTTATCAACTTTTGACTTTCCAGAAAACAGCTCCCTCCTCATTCATGTTTGATTTCCACTACATTCCATGATTTTTCTGGACAACTCTTTCCTTGTACTAGTTTTGATTCTTACATTTGCATTTATCATTCCCTCCTATTTCCCAAGACTTAGTTTCCTGCAGGATGATTACTTTGCTGTCTAATTAAACACTTCTGGAGCCTGATGGTGACTCTGTCACGGGAGAAAATCCTGGGCCACTTGGGACACGGAGACAGCTTTTCAGTGGGATGGATTTGTAGTGACTCTCACTTTAGGGGCCCTCAAAAACACCAGCTGATTTGCCTGAAGAGTACAAAAAAAGCCCAAGAGATAGAGTTTAAGCCTTTTAGATGTCAAGCATTTTTCCCTGACTCTCTTTTAGCTTTTCACATTCTTGTTTCCTAGCACTGCTTCCTTCCATCATCTGCACATATTGCAGTGAGTTTTGATCATGCCAACAAGAAATTCAAACTATGGCTTTGACACAGAGACACAGCTTGACCTCTTGCCACTTTCGGATATTACCCACGCCTTTTTCCTGTATAGGAAAATTAGATTAATTGCCGCGTCTTACATGATCCCATTCCTTATGCTCACCTCAGTCTTGTGTCCAACTTTCCCCCACTTGTGAGTGTCTAATGTCCCTGTCCCCATCTCTGCCTGCAGTTTGGTCCTCCTCCACTCAAACCATCACTGTCTGCTCCCTCTCTACTTCTGGCTGAGGCTGGGGAGTGAGAGGACACCTCTGTGACCAGGATCCTTTCAGGACATTGCAGCAAGGTGAAATGCTGCCTCTAAATGCTTTCCTCATCTCTTCCTTCATGTGTCATTAGGGTAACAGTGAGAAAGGTGGAGGGCTGTGGAAGCTTCCATCTCCATCTCCAGCATCAGGATTTGAGGAAACAGGCTTGGCAACTCACTGCAATGCAATTTTTTCCAGGTGAGGATGAAATTCTTGAGACTTCAGCTTTACAACCACTACATGGTTTCCAGTTCCAGAAAAAAAAAAAAAAACTTTCTGTGGAATTCCCGAGAGCTGGCAAAGCTGTTTCTGCTGCTTCTTCACACTATACCCAGGGGAAGAAAACCAATATTCACCAGCTATTGCAAGGAAGACAAGATCAATCATCCTGGTGTGTATTTTGCCATTTTGTAACTTCCACTTAATTCTTCAAATCTAGTTTTCCTAACTAAAGATATGTCATGGTGCCCGTACATCAGATAGACATGTGATATAAGGTTCTCCCATCATCACCAGTCCCAAGATCCCAGCAGAGACTCAGGAAGAGAAGATATTATCATCGTACCCTACCATATACAGAAGGCTTCATTTGTTGCTGTTTTAAACCTGTCTCTTTTCCAGAGCAATCATTTTTGAGCAAAATAAAACCAAACCCAAAAGAGAGCCCAGAAATAAACAAACAAAAAAACCCCCCAAAACTCCCACAGAAACAAACAAAAAAACAAGAAAAGCAAAATAAAACAAAACAAAACCAAAAACAAATGACAATAAAAACCCCAAACCCAACCAAACAAAACCAAAACCAAAACAAATCCCATGAAAAACTAACAAAAACAAAGAAGAAGAAGTCATCCTGATGGAGAGCATCAAAGAGATGCCGTCGCCATGCATGGAGTGATGAACTTTTCTGCTTCATCTGTCTCTGTCACTCTCTTTCTCTCTCCCCACCTCTTTTCTTCTTTTCCTCTTTTCCTCTTTTTTTCCTCTTTTCCTCTTTTCTTCTTTTCCTTTTTTCCTCTTTTCCTCTTTTTGTCTTTTCCTTCCTTCCTTGCTTCCTTCCTTCCTTCCTGCCTTCCTTCCTTCCTTCCCCTCTCCTTCCCCTCCCCTTCCCTTCTGTTCTTCCTTTTTTCCTTTTTATTTTTATTTTCTTTACTGTCTTTTTTCTTTTTTCCTTTCCTTTTTCTTTCTCTCTCTTTTCTCTTTCTCTCCCTTTTTTTCTTTTCTTTCCTTTCTTTTCTTATTTTTCTTTTCTGTTTTCTTTTTTCTTTTCTCTTTCTTTCTTTTTCTTTTTTCTTTTTTCTTTTCTTTCTTTTCTTTTCTTTTCTTCTTTTCTTTTCTTTTCTTTTCTTTTCTTTTCTTTTCTTTTCTTTTCTTTTCTTTTCTTTTCTTTTCTTTTCTTTTTCTTTTTCTTCTTATCTCTTCTCTTTTCTCTTCTTTCGTTTTCTTTCTTCTTTCCCTTTTTTCTCTCATTATCTGTTCAACAAAACCCATGCTGTTGACTTTGCCATACGGTCTCCTTTGCACCTTACTTCAGGCAGTTCCATTTGAGCCATCAAATAACATTTTGTTTCAGCTCAAAAGAATTACGGAGTAAAACAAGGGACATTGTTAATTCTGTTTTTCGATTGCTTTTAATCTGTGCTTTAGATGGGCTTTGTTTAATCTGGTCATTGCCCCTGTTAAGTGCTGCTGGGAACCTGTGGAGAAGCAGGGCTGAAAGCAGGACCCAGAGAGGAAGGAGGAGGAGAGGGGAGCGGAAAGAGAAGGAGGCGGTCCGGATACACTGGGAGTTCCTGAGTGCCCATGCAATGGGAACAGGGACAGGGAAGGGGAGAAATTGTGGCTGTTTTGAGAAAGGGAGTGTGTGCTCACCTCTGTGGGGAGAGAAACACACCCGGCTCAGCTGACCCCTTGATACAAATCAACAGGTTTTGCTTGGAAGGCTGTGTCACCTCTCCATCCTATCTAAAAGTGAGTTGTTTCTCACAATTTGGGCATTTCCCTAGGGTCCTTAAGCTCTGGCCCTGTGCGGTGGGACATCAAGAGCGAGGGAAAGCAGGACTGGCTGTGTGTGTGCTTGAGGCATGGAATTGCCTGCAAAGCGAGTGTGGAGTCCTTCTAGCAGTGGTTCCACTCCTCCGCCACGGATGTGGCCAGTGAAGGGATGGAGCAAGTGGGTTCCGGAAGGAAGGAGTCCTGCAAGGAGCACTCTGAGATGGGAAACAGCTGCAGTGGGAAGGTTAGGAGGAGTGGAGAGGAGCTGAAAGACTCCGTTCTGAGCCTACCAAAACTCCTGACACAGCTTTGGGAAGGATGCACAGGGACAGGGGGCAAGAGGAGCTGTCTTGTACCCAGGGGAAAGAGAAGAAGCATTATCTCACTTGGTTTTGAGTCAGCCTCTCCAGAGTCCTCAGGGAGCTGAAGAGCAAACAAGACTGTGTTCAGAATGTTCCTGTTCATGAGCTGGGCTCAAACAAATGCACCAGAGCAAAGAAAAACACACTTGACAGAAATCCACATGCAAACTCATCCCCTGAAAACCAGGACACTGACTGGGGCTGCAAGGGAGCCAGGAAAAAGCAGGGGAAGATGTTTTTTTAAACCTACAGGCTGCACCTCTTAGCACAATTACCAGAAAATGGATGTCTACAAGTTGTCTCTGCTTTTTTGACAGGCACTGTGCTATCAAAAGCAACTTCTCAGCTCCAGACAGAGGAAACAGGAGGAGAAGTTTGACCCTCACCACTGAATTAAAGTGGTAAATCGTAAGAAAACAAACCAGTTGACTCCCTGGTAGCTTCTGGGGCTGATTAAAAAATATTTTTCTTTGTGCAGGGGAAGCTAACCAGGCAAACTCACTGTGTGGGTATTTCAGTATTTCACACAGAGGGCTTGCTCTTGGCTTGGTCAGTTCCCACCCATCTCTGGAGAGGGTGCTAGGTCACACTGGAAGTCGATGTGAAATGGCAGTGGAAGTTTCAGAGAGGCTGAAAGAGCTGTTTTTGCCTTGCAAAGGATATTTCATGGCTCAACAGGAAGGAAGAATGTGTGGGATATGATGCTCACAGTTTAGTGTCCACAGTCATAGCAGTTGCAGTAAATCTTTAAGTAGCTTCCCTTCCACCAGTTAATCCGCTTTCATTTAATTTTATGAAATATCAGTAAGTGATAATTAATTTTAAGAGGTGTTTTGCTTTCCTCAGGATCATGGCATGCATGCAAATGCAGAAAATGGACTGCAACAGCCCTCCTGAATATGACATTGTTTGTTATGGAAAAACAATTAACAAGAAGCAATGAAATCTGATTTCTTTAATCTGCACTGTGATGAAAGCTCCCCTGATGTGTACTTGTCTTTCTGGAAGCACTCAGTGTTGCCACTAATCCTTTGCATTCTTTAGAGAATGCTCATTGATTTAACTACCATCAAACGTAATTATGTTGTCCGCAGGTATGTTTGTCATGCACTTACACTGACATACCTTTGAGGCCATTGAGTAATTTCTCCTGAACATAGAAGGATAAGAAGGGATCATTTAAAACCGTGTTTCCGCAGCCTTCTGGATGCCTTTGACCTCACTTTCTGCTGCACAGGTTTTGTAGTCTCATGGAGGCAGGGCAAAACAGAGCACTCTTCAGAAATCGCATAGGCTACACATCTGAATTTAAAAATAAACACTAAAAGTTGCACTAAAGGGCTGAGGATTTGAAATTTTAATCTTAATTCTGCTGCTTAGGCCAAAGCTAGCCATTGGTAATGTGTATCTGGCATCTACTTAGGGCATGGATGTTAGAATAGGATGAATTACAGTGTCATAGAATGGTTTGGGTTGGAAGTCACCTAAAGATCATCCAGCTCCAATCCTTTGCCAGGGGCAGGGACAAGTTCAACTGTCCTGGGTAGCTCAGAGTTCCATCCAGCCTGTCCTGAAACACTGCCAGGGATCCAGGGACAGCCACAGCTTCTCTGGGCACCCTGTGCCAGAGCCTCTCCACCCTCACAGTAAAGAAACTCTTCCTAACATCTAATCGAAACTTTCAGTTGAAAAGCATTTTACCTTGTCCTAACAGTATCTGCCTGGTAAAATGCCCCTCTTCCTCCTTATTTTTTGAGCTTCCTGAGGTTCTTATTCACAGTTTCCATCTTCTGCTTGCATCTCCAGCAGCCTGAATATAATATACTTTAGTTTACATCTTCTGCCTCCAGTGAGGGAAACCTCACCTACATCATTTCCAGACACAGACACAGAGTAAGTAGTATTTATACTTTTACCTTTATGCAACCAAATAAGAAATAAGTCTTGAGAGCCACCTTAATGTAAGGCTGAGAAAAGTAATCACTTTTCCTTTCAAAATGAAGTGGAAAAGATGCCTAGGATTTCAAAGAGGCTGGGAGACAGCTGCAATCCTAACACATTTTGGAAAGAAGGCTAAGAAAGAACTGGCCTTAGCATGCCGGAAAACTCTTCTCCAGCAGCTAGACTGCCAGCCTTACTGACAGACAACCCCATAGCCACCCCCTCACAGGTGGTGGTGCAATTACTTCACCATCCGTGCCTCAGGAACAGATGGAATTGAATTCCAGTCTTTGATCAGGAGAGAGTCTGGCCCCATTGTCACCACGGTTTGTCCTGGTGGAAGGAAATCAGAACCTGTTGCTGCTGCTGTTTACTTGACCACCTAAACACTGTTACTAGATTTCTTTGGGGCTATTTTGTACCTCCAAAAGACAGCTCTGCCTCTCTGGGCATTGCTGGCAAATAATCTCTGTGTGTCTTTTCTCTTTCACCCTGCTAGCTGCAAAGTATTTTTCTGTCTGTTTTGGGATGAATCAAACGTTGTGTTCAACCACTGACAACAGCCAGCAGGGAAATTCTGCACCAGTGGTTGTGTGAGGACACCTTTTCGGGTCTTCTGCCTTGGACTAAGGATGGCTACCTGGGGCAAAATAATTTTAGAAATCTACTTGCACATTTTTATGTATCACAACAGGCTCCACATGAATGTTGCAGCTGTGGAGGCTGTTTTTGTGTTATTTTCTAAAAACAGAGCATCTGCTGCCTGTAAGATGAGAGTCCTCCAGATTGAAACTGAAATGTATTTAAATCTGAGTCTTCGTGACTCCTGCAAGAGCTCCTTGGGAGGTCAGGATGCTGTGTATTTTCAAGGCAACTGAAGCATGTTTAGTAGTTTACAGCATGATATACCTGTTGTGCAGGTAAAGAAATGATTTTAATAACTGGCCCAGCTACTTCCCTGTACATTAAAGGAAGGAGAAAATTTATTTCTGTAATAAAGTCCATCGTCATATAAAGACAGCTATGACCCTACTTGCGTGTGAACATAACAGTCTGCTTTTTAACATACACTCATCCTACGCTGTTTGCTCTGACATAAATGTTTCCCTCCCACACTGAAATGTCACTTCAGTCTTGCAGCAGGGTCAAAAGAGAGCAAAGTGATCTGTTAAACCCAGAAATGCTGAATCGTCTTTGTGTACCAACCCACCTTCTTTATCAGTATGGTAGAAAGTAATGAAAAAATGGCACAAATGGTTCTGGTATTTGGGCCCTTCCAACAACACCTTTTTATTTTAAAATTATTGACCTGTGCAGCTGCCACCCACACAAATTATTTAAGAAGTTTTTCAAAATGCCATTTGGATTCCGCCTCCATCCCTCCCCCATCTAGCCTTTTCAAAAGGCTTTTAAGTAAAGCAATATTTTGCCAAAATGGGAACCATATGATTTTCTGTGCAGCCAGTAAAAATTGCAGGGATGGTGTATGTGGTCAGTGAAGGAGCAAACAAGAAGAAGGAGGAATGTATGTGCACAAGAACAAAGAAATTGCAGCAAAGAGAAGTGATAAGGACTGTGCTGGTGTACTTCTTTGCCCCTTGCCAAGCAGAGCCAGGAGGATGCAAACACAATTTAGGCCCTCTGAAATCCCTGGCCATGTAGTTTTCTGGTGCCTTCATAATTATGTTGTGGAACAGCGACTTCAGGGACCTCACAACAAGTCACAACATCTTTAAGCAACCCATGATTTGCAACATTATAATAGTAATGCAGCTGTATGATGAAAAAACTTTGTGGACCCACTGGTAAAAACTGATTCATTACTGAAGTCAGACATTTTCATTAAGGTTTAGATCAGGAAAACAGCATGTGGGCAACTGCTCCACTCAAGAGGACTGAGGGGAAACTTGTTGCAGAGAAACTTGTTTGCTGAATTACTGCCCAAAGCCTTTCATTCAGCAAATAAACAACCAAATTATTTCCTCTTTACTACTAAGCTTGGGTTTCTGTTAGAAGAAATTAACTGTCCCCAGAGAACTGAAAAAATACAGTAGGGAGCAGGTTGTCAGATGTGCCTAAAGTTGTAAAGTGACCTAACTGCAGTGATGCTGACAGGAAAGTGCCTTTTTGCACCTGCTAAAGGTTTAAGCTTTGCAAAAAGAAAGAAGGAAAGAAAGAAGAAAAGAAGGAAAGTAGGAAAGAAGGAAAGAAGGAAAGAGAAAGAACAAAAGAAAGAAAAGAAAGAAAGAAAGAAAGAGAAAGAAAGAAAAAGAAAGAAAGAAAGAAGGTAAGAAAGAAAGAAAGCTAATTCAAAGTACATTGAAAGCTAATTAAAGTGTCTCTTTTCAGAGATGCAGCTCAGCTCTGTAGCCTGGGTCCATTGCATTTCCTGTAAGGCACCCCACTAATAGTTCCAACTCTGAAGGCTTCAGCCAAAATTTTACAACATTGGGATTTTCACAAGGGCATACACAAACATTAAATTCATCCAGAAAAAAAACCCCAAAAAACTTTAAAAATTGTTCAGGGGCCCACAGCATTCAAAGAGAAACATGTCTGTAAGATCTGATCTGCACCTCATTCGGTTTCCACGTTGCCTGAGGACGCAGCAAGAATTGCAATAAATTACAAACCTTGATGTTTCATTAAAAGATTAGCAGCAGCATCATCTCTGCATGGGAGAGCAAATGAAAACTGAGATTCCACGATGCTGAGATAAGAGGACGATTTTCCTGCCTGCCATCAGCAGTTCAGCCCAGTGGCCTCTCCCATGAGGAGAGAGGGAATTTTGGCAGTGCACACCACCAGAAAACCCAGTGCCTGATCAATACCTGGCACTAGCACCCCTCTGGGGCACGCTTGAGGTGAAACATGGGCTCACAGCTGCCTGAATTTTCAGTTTCTGCCATGCTAGGGAGCACAGGGAGGAGAAGAAGAGCTGCCCCAGAAGAAGAGGAGCCATGGCCGGATGAGCTGCTGTTTGAGAATCCAGTTCTGTCCTGCAGGAGTCCTTCCAACTGGCACCAGATAAAGCAGTCCTGTAGCTGTACAAAACCCTGTAAAAACCTGTAGCTATTCTAATTTGCACTGGGGGGTGGCTCTGCACCAGGTCTGAAGAGGCCTGAACCCCACAAGCTGAATATTGAGCCCATAATGCTAAAGAGGAAAGCGAAGGAAAGGTGCTTATCCAAGTCTAACTCAGAATATCAGGTCATAAAATGAGCTCTGTACAGCACTTAGTTAGAACAGAACACCTGAGGGATTATAAATCTTTTCCCTTGAAGTGCAGCATGTTGGCATGGACAGCAAATGCTGTTGTGGAAGAGTAATTTCATTGCATGACAACTGAAATGAATGTTATGGAAGCATTTACACATGTTTCTTTGGATGTTACCATTCCCTTTGCTTTGATAAGATGCAGGCAAAATAGCTTTCATAACTTTAAAAATCCCTTTTCACTCATATTTTATATAAGCCCCATAAAATTGAAAGTACAATATGTTTCCTCACTGCAATCAATCTATCTTATACATGGTTATGGATAGAAATACACAGAAACACCTGGTTTGCTATTCTGGGATCTCACATTCAAGCTGATACCTTGCCACCATTTTCTACCAGCTTCATATTTTATTTAAAACACATATATACATGTACACGCATGTTTGTATAAATACACTTCTGGATATAAAATTGCCTGAAATCCTGTATCTGTTTGGGCTAAAATTAAAATACAGAAATACATTATTTTTGTTAACCTATATGGGTGTTTGCTAGAGGAAACAATTAACATAATAAAATATTTTTAGGAGTAAACCATTACAAGAATTAGTACATGTTTCAGTCTCTCAGGAACTGCCTCATTTACTACCTTATTTACTAATTAAACTGTGGATTTTATAAATGTTATTGATGAATGGCAAAATGGGGCTCGGGAATGAGCTGGGAGCCTCTCTCCTTCTGGATGGCTTGATTTGAAATTTATCTCAAAGTATTTAACCATGCTATAAATAGAACCAGTCAAACTTCTTCTGAATAGTTTCACTGATGGGAGACAGC
>VZRL01001565.1:167465-194210 GCA_013397895.1 Origma solitaria | reverse complement strand
TTTTAACAGAAAAGATTTTCATAAATATATTTACATTTTTTAAAATGAAGATAGGGAGTGATTTAGCTAGCAAAAAATATGTTGGGAGGAAAAATGAAAACATACTTGCTTTCATCTCCATTCTTCATGCTGAAGAGATGATCCTCTCCCACCTAATTTTAATCACAGTGTGAAGCACAGTTAGAGCCTCCAGGCTTCAGTTCATTCCCAAAGCCCACGAAAACCCTCAAAAACGAGATATACCGAGAGGACCTTTCCACCTCATCCTCCTCTTTTCTCTGGCCACACTCTTTGGAAGAAAAAAGTATCATTTTTTTCTGTTTCTACCTAAAACTCAACTTATATTTTGCACACAGAAGATTATCCTGTAGTGAAAATTTTTTTCCGAGGGAAAAGAAAACTGTGTGGGGTACAGCCAAATCCAGTTTTTCAGCATTGCTGGTTTATGACTTCCCATGGAGCTGGTAGTTTGCATTTTTCAGTAACCCATTTTTCAGCTTTTGGACTCCCAGGAAGACACAAGAAATATCATTCAGTATTACAGAACTGACTTTTTAATTTTCCTCATATGAAAAGATGACACAATCAGTATTCTTCTTTAATGTGTTATTTTACATGGTTTAGAAATTTGTCTTCCTTCTTACACTAAGCTCAAGACAACAAATTCAGAGTCACCAGAATTTTGAATCATCCAGAAAATTAGAGTAAAATGAGAAAAACACCCAAACCAAACCAAAAGAAAACAGAAACCAGCTTCAGAGCTATTCTGAACATAAAAAGCCATCTGTAAATTTAAAGATTAAAGAATCTGATTTAGGATTAATTGAGCTCTAAAAACCAGACTTTTCAGGTAAAAAAGCCCCAACCTTATTATAAAATTCTTCTGCAGTTAAGCATAAATAAGTAAATAAAGAGCAATTTTGAGACTGCCAAAGCTCCAGAATACTCAGCAGCTTTTAGATCATAGTCCTCCTTTTGTTGCCTTCAACATTCTGCTGGAAAAACAGATGTTAAAGGCATCATAACACCTCAAGTACTGCTAGTCTGAGAGACGCAAAATGTCCTCACCTATGTTTGACTTCTGTTTGGAGGCACAAGCCCTCCCCCAGAACTGGCAAGCTGAATGTCCTAAAATCATGCCTGCAAAACCCATATCTGTGAGATCTCATGGAAAATACAGTGAAAGAGTTCCCTTAACTTTTTGGGTTTGGTGGCACTTGGAGATGAAATAGCAAACCCAGCTTTAGAACCAACCTAACATCTTGTCTGTACACGGGAAAGTCAGTGTAGAAGGGAAATACATCCTTGAAACCCGTAATTTATCCGGTAGTTAAGCCTTCTGTTTTCTTCTGAGAAGGACATTCCCGTCAGCCTTCATTCCGTGAGCACGTGGATAATTTTAAATTGTTTCAAAGATGGGGTGCATTTGGTGCCCAATCTACAAGATCATCGTTCCAGCAGTTTTCCATTGTTCTTCACTCCTTCCCAGTGCCAGCTGGTGGTGTGCTATTTCTGCTTCCATATCTGACAGAGAGAGCAAAAATTTCATAAGAAAGAGGTCAAAACCATTCCTAGAGGAAGAGGTGCCTGTGAAAGGTGTGGAGCAGTTGGCCTGAACGTGATGGGACCTATGGAGCATTATGGGATGTACAGTGGAGAAGAATGGAAGGATGGAGCAACACAGGCACAAATCCCATGAGGCATTCTCATATAAAACTTCCAAGAATCAATTTGCTTGCCTGTCAGGGTAATTTGTCCCTAGACTGAAGTATTATAGAAATTGTATTTTATTTTTTAAAAATATATTAAGGACCAAGCTCTTTTTTTAAAAAAAAGTTTAGGTTGTTTTATTTCAAAAATTCATGTTTTCCTCTGCTCAAAGAGCATTAAAAAATAGTGGTCCATGAAGACTTTTTTTTTCCAATTCAGCATCTAAAGAAAAAAAGAGCAGAAAACCAAAGATCAGCTTGATCCAAAGTAAAAAAAAAAAAACAACAAACTTTTCTTGAAATGAATGCTTGCCAAAAAACATTTTTTACCTAATAAACATTTTGTTAAATTCCAGGAAGTACAAAGTTACTTTTGGCAAATCTAGCCTCACTTTCTTAGAAGTTAAAAACCCGATTTTATTTCCTGTAACAAAATCTTCCTGTAAACCTGAAGAGTTTTATCATGGAATTATCAGAGGAAACATTTTGATCTTCTTGATGAACCTTCCTCCCACATCAACCATCCACTCACAAACTCTTCCCTCAGTTTCATCCAGTATCGTAAATGTTATTACTGGGAAATAATAGTTTTGGACAATAAGAAAGAAGGTATGGGAAAGAAAGAGGGACAAAGCAATTAATAACAGAAATATTTACATAGTTCTACAGTATCTTTTGAATCCACCCAGGCATATTTGGCACTGGCCATGAATGCTACTTATTAGAAAAATGAACATTAAGTTGATTCTCCAAAGTCTCTTGAAGTCAACCTAAAGACTCCAAATGACTTCACTAAGCACTGGAGCAGGCTCTCTGGCATCTGGAGTTGGAAAGATTCATTGCTCCTTTTGCCAGTTCTGACAAAAGTTATTTGAATCAAATGTTGTACATCCAAGTGGACAGCAAATAACTGATCAGAAAAAAAAAAGGAAGACGAAAAAACAGGTTTTCATTTAAATTGTATTGCTTAGGTTGTCTCTACAGATTTATATCATTCTTCATTTTGCCAAGTTGGCATTTATGTTAGTTCGAATAGTGGGTGCATCCAGTCGAGAGTTCTGAAAGAATTAGAAACAGATTGGTTTTTCAAAAATATTTAGAAATTTGCAAGTGCAAAGACGTCACCAGCTACCCCATCTCTCTGTAGTTTTTCTCTCTTTATTTCCTGTAACACTATCATGATGACAAACATGAGTGCCACAATCACTGCTAAAGCTCAGAATGAGATTGTGGGACTGAACCACTGCAGAGAAAACAGCTCCAAGTTGCCCAATCTCCAGCGCATCTTTAGCAGTTTTGTCACTGTTTGAAGGATGAAAGTGACTACTTTTGTTTACATTAAACACGTTGAGCCTTGTGAGTAAGAGGTAGCAGGCATCCACTTTCATTTTGAGGACAGCAAGCAGTTTTTGCAGTGAAAAAGATCTCAGTGATGCTGGGGGTGAAGAGAAAGCCAAAATTCATCAAAGTCCATATGAAATTGCCCTACCTGTGATCACACTAAGGATGTTTATGCTGCCCATCTAAGCCAGAAACACTTGGAAAAGTGTGACTGCACATTTTCAACGCTCTTTTTTGTTCCCAGCATCTCACAGGGTTGCTCTGAACAGCCAAGTGGGAGATGTGGGAGTTCTAAGCAAAGATTCAGAAATTAAAAAAGAAACGAAACAAGCCACCAAAGCAAGCACAAGGTTTTATGGGCTGGAATTGACTGATCCACCTGTACAGCTTTTCTCAGGAGTGTTTGTAGGTTTCATGTTTGACAGGAGTTTGGCCTCGACAGGACTGAAACCTTTCATGATCACAGACCCTGAATTTTTAGTATTAGTCATGAAACAGAGTAGTGTGCTATAAAGCATTAGCAAGGTGATTCAGTTTGTTTGGATTTTTTTTTTTTTTTTTTTGGAGAGATGGTCTTGAACTTTCTGAAAAATGGTGACAAATTTGTCTTTTTTCATCTTAAATCCACAAGCACATGATGTTGTTGCTGGTGTGGGGCATCAGACAGCATGGGGACTTCCTTCTTTTGCATACACCTCTGATAAAGAAAAAAGAGAAAGTTTCCAAAACATTTAGTAGTAGCAGCTTCATTTTCTTCACTGCATTCGTTTTGAAAGTGATTTAAAGAGCACTAAAAGCTATCCAATGATTTGGAAATGCCTGGGCACTGGCTCTTCTTGCCCGTGAGCGGCTGGGGTGGTAAGCTCTGTGAAAGGGGCTCCCAAAGGCTGGGTGAGCAGTGCTTCAAGCTCACCAAGCTACCTGGACGTGATGGGAAGCCTCTAAAGGTGAAGAACAAGGACAGAGCTGCCAGCTGACCTGCAGCACAAACACGAGGTCGGTTCCTCCCATGGCAGAGAGCTGCTGAGCTGTTTTCCCCAGCTTTGCGTACTTTGTGTCCTCCCGAAACACAGCCCCTCAGGGCTGCAGATGCTCTTCTCCTCTCCCAAGGCCTTTATTCAATGGGGTGTTTGGTTATCCTTCACTTCTTGAAGTATTCAATGTGCTCCAAGGCATTTCAGCCCCTGCCTGCCTTCCGCAGAGCATGGCTGGTTATGGAACCAGTACAACTCAGCTTCCTCACCACCATCCTCCTCCCACCTCCTGGTGGGCACCTGACCTGGAAATAGCACCTGGGACCCATGGGGTGGCCTGGAAAAGCAGTGAGGGCTTGGATTCCTACCAGGAGGTGGAGCAATGCCAGCACACAAAAGCAGAAATCGCAGCCAGCTTATGTCTGTCCTGCAGCTAGAGAGAAGGTGGGAAGGCTGCTGTCTCCCCAGCCCCCACTTTTCCCTGGCTGCACCAGTGGGAGAAGGGCTGAGACCCACAGGCTGAGCTGATGAAGTGCAGCCCTGTTGTGCTAAGGGCTGGATTTGCATCTCTGCCAGAAAAATGCCGCTTCTCCCTCACCACTGTGTGTTGCCCAGGAGGGAACCCCTACAATTGTGTCAGCACCTGCTGGGACAGGAAAATGCTCTTAATCACCAGCTCTAGGGTCTGAAACTAACTCACCCAAAGAAACAGAAGGAGAGAGCATGTCAGAAAAGCAGTATGCACTGGGAAAAGAAACAGGATTAGGGGCAGTTTTAGCAGCAGGGTTGGTGAATCACTGTATGCTTTCCGTGCCAGAGCATGTTTAGACATTAGACAAGTTCTGCTTGTAGTGCACATGCCAGTTGCTCTTCGGTGCAGTGAAGTGGGAAAGTGGCAGCTTCACATCTCCAATGAAAATAGAGCCAACCAGGGAACTGATTCTGGCTCCCTTTCTCATGCAGAGCCCTGTCATGCAAGAGGCCTCTGTGCTGGCACAAAGCGTGCCCTGAACTGGCACCTGGAGCAGCACTGCGGTGCTGAGCTAGTGAAAAACAGCAGAGCAAGCCCTGCTGGCTATTGTTGTCCTGCTGTCGTGGCACAGGGAAAGGATTTCCCACTCAGAGATGATAAAGCTGAACTGTAGCCGAGGAAGTTCACTCAGAACTGGGTGCTCAGACTGGATTCATATACCAGTTGCTGGCTCCTTTTCCTTTCTTTAAAATTTCTTTTATTCTCCAGCTCTGTAGGCTGTGGGGGATGCAAGGCAGAGCAGAGGGGAGGAGAGGTCAAAGAAGATCCCAGCAATGGTGAGTCACCAGGGCCTGATACTTGTTTAGCAAAGAGCGTGAATTTAATTACCACAGAGGCAAAAGCTGCTGTGAAACAGCGCGCTTTTCATCAAGCTCAGCAGGGTGAGCACTAACAGCTCAGCTGGGGAATATGGCTACACACTGACCTGCTCCCATCCTCTTTCTTCACGCCATACAGGAGAAGAAGCACAGCCTGGCACCCACGGGATAGCTGGATATGTGGATGCTCCTCTGCCGCCCAAAATCCTGACAGGCTGTCATGGCAAGCCTCAAAAAAAAAAAAAAACCACTGCATATAATCCAGTCCAATTTAACAACTAAGAATGAAGCTATTTCTCCTTTCTTTTGACCTGACTTGCTCAGAATCCAGTTGTTCTTGTCCTGAAAGCAGATGCCATCAATCAGTGCCAGCACTGTTCCCTGATGACCCTGCAGTTCTTTCTTCCAGGGCTGGCAGGCTGACACTGCTGGGAGCCACATGGTGACACGAACACCACTGAGACAGCTTTTGGTTTGCCCACAGGTGCGCAAACCTCATACATGTACAAACCCACAGTAAATAGAAACACTGCATTCTGTCAGCACTGGTTAACACCGTTGCCTAGATCCTGGTTTTCAAATAAACAGAGCATTTGTTTTCGTAGCTGGATGTGTAAAGTGAGCCACAAAAGGATCAGGCATAAGCCTCCCTTTCTTTGCTAGGTCACAAAAAATCTGTGCTCTTTGTGAGTTTGGCAGCAGACGCTGACATGGTGACTATCAAATGCAGAGATCAAAGAAGATGACACAAACACATGACCTTCTCAAGTGAAAACAGGAGAAAACCTTCCTGCCTCCCTTCTGCTTCACTCACATCTGTCTACGGGACCAAATAGGCCTCCAGCCCCTGAGAATGCCTGTGTCAGCATCCTTCTTTAAATTATGAGCACCACCACCTCTCCAGTTAATGCCAAGACCTGTCAACTCTACCAATAAAACTGTTCTGTGAAGGAGCTTGCTGTTTTATCACTTCTTCACCTGGTGTGACAAAATTTTCCTTCCCATTCACAGTTTCCCTCAAACAGGTGGTCAAGGTGAGGTGCTGCCCCTCGGTAGTTCCTCTGCTCTCTTCGCTTTTCACATTCTGGACCTCCAGACGGGTCTTAAATATTAATCAGTGAGAGTATCACTCTCTGAAGGGTTAAACAGTGAGGAAAACAACGTTTGAGAGAGATCACTTTAATGCAGACGAAATGGATATTGCACAAGTACACTTGGCCACTTGTCCTCAATTCTGTCCCATATCCACAGCAACAGGAACCAGAAATTGGTCCTTTTGATCCTTCTTCATGTGCTGTTCCCAGGTAACTCAGAGAAGTGACTCCTGAGGCTCCTCCTAGGTTAACTAAGCCTGGGTTTACTACATTAGCTTGCCTTTAGCAATCTTTTTCAAGCTGAAGTAACTCCAGATGTTCAAACTGTGCGCAGCATTTATTTAGATGTGATCCAAGGGCTGATGCTTTCAAAATGCTCTTACGTTTGTATTAGTACCCCATAAAGAGAAAAAACCAATCATCAGCTTCTTAGAAATCCGTATTATATAGTGGGATATATGCTCACTGCATGCAGACGTTAAAATTTTTAGCAAGCTCCAAAGAGATCTCCAGGATCCTCTTGCCTTGCCAAGAGCCTCACCCACCCATTTCTGCATGAGGCATATAACTTCTACATGAGCTGCACTGTATCTTATTTTAAGAGATACTGATCTTGATTTAAAGATTGGAGAATTCCCCGTGCCTCTAAGGTAAGTTATTCTAATAGTTAATTATGCTCTCCAAAAAGGAAAAAAAATAAGATAAAGAAAACCAATGAAAAAACACATACAAAACCAAACAAAAACAAAAAAATCCCTTCATTACTTGTCTAAATCTGGCTAGCTTCAGCTTCCAAGTGTTGCCTTGCATTCTGCCATTTACTGGTTTAAGGCCATTTTGTGTTGGAAATCTCTTCCCTGTGTAGGTGCTTGCATGTTATATAATTACGTCACCTCTTAATGTTTCTGGATGAAGTAAGTAGATTTAGCTCCTTAAATTTTCTCACTGTAGTTCAAATTTTTCCCAGCCCCAAGCAGTTCCTCAAACTCTTTTCCTGCACCCACTCAGATTTTCCAAAATCCACTGGACTGTAGGATTAGGAACGGTACTCTGGCGTTGCTCTTGTTTTACAGTCCTAACCCCACCTCCCCACGCCTACTGGATGCATTAGGCACGTAAAGGCCATATTTGCTGTCCTGATTTCAGCAGCACTCTGAGAACACTTGTACACATGGCTTACCTGCCCTGCCTCGGCTCTGTCAGGAGTCAATCAGTTCCAGGTTCCGGCGGTCCCTGTTAAAATTCCACACATCACTTTCCTGTTTCGTTTTTTGGCTGCTTTGGGTTTGGCTGTGTGGAAAGATCCTCTGATTGTGAGAGTCTGTCAACCCAAAGAAGTCATATGGGTTTTCACAGTTTAATTCTCTCACCAGAAGTTCTTGTCACCTGAAGGTTATTGAAGGAGTTATTTTGCTTTTAATTTTTATTTTTTTTGTTTTTATCTAACAACATTTATCAGCAACATCTGTTTTCTGTTAAATATGTATTTCCTTGCCATACTTATTACTAGCACTTGTAAACAAGGAACAGAGCAGAAAGCAAATTTAAGGGAAAGTGTTATATTTAATACAAATCTATCCATTTTTCCTTTTTACCTTTTTGTTTGTTTTTTTCTTCCTCCATAAATTATTTGGTGGTTGTTTAAATATTTTACCAAATATTGATGCATTCTTTGTCCTAAGGGAGTTCAAAATTTTTGCCAGGCCAGTAACAAATAATCTGTTTTGGATTAGATATAAGAAAGAAGGGTTGATCTTTTTTCTTTCTATTTTCTTACCACGAAAGCAATGAGTACCAAATTGAGTATGTTTGTGAGCATGAGAAATTATGGTTGAAAAACAGTTATAATCCTGCTTACCAATTTTGATTCCACATTGGAAATCTCTAAATCTCTTTTTAGCCTATCTCTGAGCTTTATATATAGATCTAACGACAGTAACAATGAGAGTTCTAGCACATATAATTTCTTTTCCTCATATTGCTGGTTTTGGAATTAAGATTGAACTCAACCATAACTGAGCTTCAACAAAACAAATTAAGTAACCCCTCTGCCACCTGGAATTATTTTCTTCTCAAAGGAGAGGGAGAAATACCTGTTGCATTGATCTGAAACTGCAACATCCACTCTTACCAGGCTCCCAAAATAATGTTTTCATGGCTGAGGTTCTAGGAGACTGGACTGACATCCTTACAGAAATCTGGAAGAGCAGTGCTAAGTGCCTTGTGAAAATCAGTGTGGCAAGAAGAAGAGCAGATCACAGCAAGGCAGTTAAAATATAGCGGGTGCTGAGTCTCAGTAATATTTCTGCCTGTTTTCGTTATTGAAACAGCTCTTCTGGGGCTGGGAAGGACTTGCTGGGTTGCCAGCTTGGGAATCAGAATGGTTATGAACCCTGTGCAACTTTATCTGCAAGCTGACCCCATATGGAAAATGACCAAAAAATGACCAGTGCTAACCTTTCTCTATGGAGCTGTTTTTTTCAAGTGGTCAGGTATATCAAAAGAGGAGGAAACTTTTGCACCTTCTGCACAAAAATCTATGAAATAAATTTCATGGCATCCTTGGAAACATGTGTTACATGCACTTCAATGGATTTGCTAAGAAACCAGAGGGACGACCTTCTACACATCTATATAGGCAAAAAAAAACCCCAAAACCCACATTTTCTTCACATACATTTCATAAAATTAGAACATGCTACAGCTTTAGTTGTTTCTTTTTTGTTGATTAGAAAAGAAATTTTCTTCTCAGGCATGTGGAATTTTGAAACATTCCAGACCATCTAGACTGTATCTTCAGTCTCAGTAAATACACATAATGTCTCCGACATTAAGAGATAAAGTAAGTATTTTAAAATAGTCATCTTGAAGTGAAAATTAAAAGTGGGATATAAAATTTGAAACTCTACTGAGGAAGGAACTGGAAACCAAGCTTATCTGTGTTCAAATATTTATAAAATTGAAAGCAACAAATTCTGTCTTCTGTCTCCTTCTAATAGTGTGATTAAAGCAAGAAATAATCCATTAAATAATAACTTCAGTGTTATTTTTAAACATCACCTGCTTATGAAGAAAAGGTGTTTTTTCCAAATGAATCTATTTTGAAATTACATCCTGAAAGAACACTGAAGACGTGAGTTGTGATCCTGTAGAGATGATCAGTTTCATTCTGACTTGAACCAAAGCTGTCTTGCAGCTCCGTTTGGGTAGTGCAGTTGTAGCAGGAGTTTTCCACTATTGTTCACTAAAACACAGGAAGAATTTTACTTTTATGATGCCTCTGGCTCAGTGATCTATGTCCTGCTTAAACTAAGTAATCCATCACCCCCTTCAAAGAAGGTATTAAATTTTTGTTTGTTTCCTTATCTGAGAAGGACTAAAATGGAGAACGTTCATGCTCTGAGCAAAAAGGGCAAAGTGCAACAAGATTAACTCAAATAACCTATCAAAAGTTACGTTCCAAGTCAGAGGCAGAACTAGAACTCCATCCAGCACTGTTCAGGCAATACCTTCCAGAATGGAAGTATTGAGTGAAAATGGCATTTCAGAAGTTAAAAGTTTTGCAACACATGAAGTATTTTCTTAGTACACATTTCGGACCATTTTTGAAACGCCAGACAATCAGAATGGCTCATCCATCCAACACAAATTTCTGTAAGGTACAAAGCAAAGTAAGTAAGCCTGACAGAGATACTGTGGACATTAGACATTTTAGAATGTTTTGTGTTCTTTTTCTTACACATTCCAAGTGAAAAAAAAAAATAATATCTTAAGACTAAACACATTCTCACCCTTATCCATCATTCTTAATGGATGCAGTTGAATTATGGTTAGTTCCATTAGGACTGTACTCACTGTTCACACACCCATCTTGTTTCAGCAATTTCTCTTTATGACTCTTCTTTGTCATAAAAAGTGAGGTCCCACAACCTAATTTGATTCTTGGAACAGCAGTGGCCATCCTGTCCCAATAACTCAAAACATTACACTGTCAAAATACTTTTCCATTTATTCAGAACATTTGAGAGCCCCATTAGTGGCTCTCAAGGCAGAAAATAAGTCCAGAGTATGTGCAGACATCTCAGCATGGAAGTTACCCCTGTATGATGCTAATAAACGTGGCGAATGTTGAAAGATCATTGGCAAGCTTTTATGCTGATGGAACAAGGGACAAAAAAAAAGGACCTTCCACGACCCAATTCATCCAGAAATACCCTGCTTTCCTACTATCATTTCTTATCAAAGAAATTTTGCCTTTAAGTTAGGTGGGTGTGAAGGCAGCCCTTCGATTTGTTCCTGTGAAGTAACACTGGACCTGGTGCACCTTTTTGGTGGAACAAGAACGAGACAGAGTCTTGAATTGGCTGCTGAGCTGGATTTAATTTTATTTAAAGATATGGTTTCAGCTCGTTGATGCAAACAGCACTCTGACTGAGAGCATGAGGATGGGTCTTGTAGGAAGATTAGGCACACCATGGGTACCTGAAGGAAAGTGGAATTGCTTCGGTTCGAGGACGTGATCCTTGAGATATAATGGTTTCAAGCATCGTCTTCTCCTGTCAGAGAATTTGACAGCCGTGCTGTGGCCTTGCCAGACCACAGAAGCCACCAGAGTCCAAAAATGAATACAACCCAAAGTTTCCCAGGGAACAGATATCAGCAGGATTTCATTCTAAGGTGAACTGATGTTACAGATAACCAGTGAGACTCACGTGCAAAGTAAAAAAGAGGGAAACCAGCACAGTTTCTTGCAGCTGTCCATCCAAACAGCTTGCAAAACCATGATCTTAATCCAACATTCATCCATAACTTTACAGTCCCATAAATCAATCACCAAGGCTCATTAATAACAGTGAGCATATGCCAGGTATTTATGCAAGCTGCACTAAAAATTAGTATTTTCCCAGTGCTTCATTTGAAGCCATAGACACAGCTACACAAACTTTTCATCCAGACTGATTTTTACCTTTGAAATATTTTTAAGATGTGAACAGTCTTTTCAAATTTTAAAGATTTCAAGTAAGAAGTGACCATGTGAATATAATGTAACCAAAAATAGAGAGAGTATCAAAATTTTGATATGTTATTCCCAATTTAAATTGTGTTTGTATTGTGGTTGTTCTTTGCTTACACATACACATAATATGTTTGTGCACATAAATAAATCCTTATCCATACACTAATATTTAAATATGGTTTTGTTTCTACCCAATGCAAAGGAATGGGTTGAAACTTTTGCAGATGAGGGAGAAACAGAAATCTTTAATTAATATCTTTACTGCATCGTGTTTCATGACAAATTGGGTCTCAGCAGCTGCTTTACACTGTATCAGCACCAGGAGTTAAAATCTTTGGTATGGAAAGGTCTCGGACATATTGGGCTAATAAATTCCTTTCCAAGACAGAAATGTTACTTTTCCACAAGAAAACTGGAATGTGTAAGATCTTATTTTCTGGATTATCTCATGTCATTTGACAACAAGTATTATATTAAACTCTCATGTCTTCCAAAATAGGGTAGACCCCTTGGAAGCTGTTGATTGGCTTCAAATAACTCAAGAAGCATATCCTCAAACGTTTTGGAAGCTGGTCCAGACAGAAAATGTGGAGGGGGCTGTCCACACATTTAAGCTATACAGATAACATTCTTCCACCACCTGGGTACGGCCCTTGGTACTGCTCAGCCTTTGGCTGAAGCCACCTCAGACTCTTAAATTTTATATATCTGAAGTGCTTGGTCCTTCCAGGGTGTTATGACCACCTCACTCAGGGTGCAAGAGCACCCAATGCACCATTCCTTGCCTTTTTTTCTCTGTCAAAATGACAGTAAAAGGACTGGAAGGAGAACATACAAATCTTATCACAAAATAGTCAGGAGGGGAACGAGAATTTACTTAGGTGAAAGGCCCACAAGATTTAATTTCAAACTCAAAAAAATTGCTGTGACAAATAATGAAGTAATGTACACAAGTGCCTGGAAGAGGCCAAGGAAATGAGGAAACAACAAAAATGGGTATGCCAAGCAGAAATTGTCGTAAATAATCAAATTTTGATGATTAAATAATGGCATTGTTGCATTGAGGAGAAATAATAGTTATGAAGTGTCTTGTACCCACAAAAAGGCTACTGCCATAGCTTGCAATTATTTTTTACATTCTCCAGGACTGGAACACAAATGGTGAAATGGGGTAAAACAGCTTGGAAAAAGCACTCAGACATCCATTAGGCACAGTTAATTGTCAGAATAACTGGAAGTGTGAGAATATGTTCTTCAAGTGGCCACCTCACCCTTGAGCCTGTCCAGTGCCTTCAGAAACAATGAGGATGGAAGGATACAAAATGTGTTTATAAAATCTGCAGGTGACAAAACAGAAAGGTAATGAAACAACCTTGAAAAACAGCGCAGAAAATGTTCTGAAAGTGGTCCAGTGAGTGCAAGTGTGATAAACTTTCCTCAGACGGGGACAATCAGCAGTGCAAGATGGGGAGCAACAGGCACAGCAGCAGCTCTTCAGCTACACACCAAGGACGGGTGATTTGAAAAGCTGGACACAAACCAGAATTGTCAGAGCTTTGGGTAAAAAAAGGAACTGAGAGATTTGAGTATGACTTGATTCTACAAGACGTGGAAAGTAACATGCCCTGTTTTACCCAGCACATACCTAAACAAAAAATATGTATAATAAGTGTTTAAAATGCAGAAGAGGGCAATGGAATAATATTTTTTTAAAAACCAAAAACAAGAAACCAAAACCAGAAAAATAAACCTACAAGGAAAGATTCAAAAGCTGGCATGGTTTAGCCTGAAAAAAAGGAGTGAAAAGAGGGAGTTGTGAGAAAGCATACATGAGGATCCTCTTTCAGGAAACAAGGAGAATGCATCTCATAGGTAATGTATGCAGCCTCCATCCCTTGGGGTCTTAAAAACCAGATTAAACAAATAACTTTCTGAAATGACACAGTTATGGACGATTTGACTTTGACGTAGGGGTTGGACTACTTTACATCTAGAAGTGCTTTCCAGACCTATTTTTCAATGACTATATGAAGTATTTGAGAACTATCCAAGAGAAATAGTGGATTGTTTACAAAGTCATCCTTATTCTGTAAAAGCTGATGAAACTCTGTAGCTGGAAAAATTAATGTACTCATAATGATTTTTGTGGGCGAAATCAGTGAGGGGAAAGTATGCACTTCAAATCAGAGTTATGTATGCCTTGTGCTTCAACACTGAGCCTTTCACTAAACAGTTTTCTAGAAGGATACAAGCTTTCCTGGAAAAAAATTATGTAGAATTCACTGACACTAAATCCAATCCAAGTTTGTCTCAATTGCCTGCACTAATCCACGTGTTTTTACTCCGTTCCTCTAATGCAATTTCAGACTCAAGGTTATACCAATCCCCTAAAGCTATTAATCAGTTCCCAAATGTGCTTTAACCATGTCAAACAAAAACATAACTATGTACCTGCAAAAACTTTTAGAACCCTAGCCCTTCCCTTTTATTCAAAAGACTTTAACAGAGAAATTAATGGAGACTTCCAACTTAAACCTCTTCCCAAACATGAAAAAAAGCAACAGGGAAACCTGTGCAAAATCTTACAAAAACTATAGAAATAGTTCTTTCCATACTATTAAAAAATAATTTTAAATAATCTTCAAGATGTAATGTAGCTAAGATTTATAGATAAAAATGAATGTTTAAAGATAGCAACTACTAACAAATTTATAACAAGGAAGTGAAAGTGATATCAAATAACAGAAAGACACTTTCAGATACCATAATGTCCTTAGAAATCAGGCCTTACTTCATCAGTACAAAACTTTGGGTCCCTTTTAATGGGTTCAGGAGTCACTCTGAGCTGGGTGAAATGTTACTGAATAATTTTTATGCAGATCTGAGCACACGGAAAAGAATGTTGAAAGTTCTACCTGTCAAAAAAGCAATACCTGCACTGAAATACTGGAAAAAATAACAAAATCCAGTGCAAAGGTTCATTTCACATACTTTGGACAGCTAAATGTGCTTTACTTCAGTAGGAAAATGAAAAGCAACCTGGAAAACTGCAAAAATAAGAGGCCGTGTTACAGATAAATGTAATTTTGCGATATCAGATATAAGGGAAGTTGCAAAATAATAATACTCCTGATTTCTTTAGAAGCAGATTTGCCTACATCTGTATAACACATAGCAAAGGTTTTATTTTCATATTTTCACTGTCTCTAGAATTGAAACCTGTAAGAAGGCAACTTGATAACACAACAGTACAAATTGTGAAATTAATGAATGATAACTTACAATAAATGTTAATGGAAATCAATCGAAACAAAAACAGTCTCTAAACACTGATTTTCCTCCAAAAGGCCAGATTCTATCTCAGCTGAAGTCCATGTCTAATTCCTACTTTCTTACACAATTTTCTTGAAAAAATTCCATAAAATGAAGTATAATATGTTGCAAAATTACTTTTGCCAGTCACATCTGTGGCTAACTTCAAACTGTTCTTAATCCTTCATGATATATTTATAGAGGGAAACAAAGAAATACCTCCTTTGGACAAATCTACCATGAGAATGGCATGGAAAGTGTCATCTGAATGACTCTGAGTAGTTTTACAGGAAAATAAATTTCAATTTATAAGGTTGCAAGAGGGTATGGAAATGTGTAAACCCCCTCTACCCTACTTTTATTCTGTCATACCTTCATAAGAAATGGTAGATAGACAGACAGGCAGAGAGAAACTTTGCTGTTAGTTGTGAAAATAATAGCTACTACCACCAATCCATGACATCAATTCCACCTTTTCCAGATAGACATTGTTCCATTTATGTTTGGAAAATTGCTGCCACACTAGGGATATGACACCAGGACAAAACAGCAGTGTGACCCTGTCACAGGCAGGCAGCCACACATAGCAGGGTTTTATTGTAGTCACCATCACCAAATGTGACAATGACAATCTGTTGACAACAGGATTGTTAATCTCCCCATGGGCTCCTGTTTGGGGATCAGTTTTCGGTTAGCACACCAAAAACATACACTGGCAGTTATTATATATTACATGTGCCAGCTTGATTAAATCTGAGTGGTTTTACTGACTTTATCCAAAATCCCATTTGGTTGTTCAGAAACGTTTTGTGGAGCACCATCACCTGATGCATGTGCAGAGCATCCAAAGCAGCAGAGCTTTTGTTAGCAGAAGTTACTTACTTTGCATTCAGACTTTGAAATTAGCTGAAGGATTCATAGGAGTGGAGCTGGACATCTGCTCCCTGTCAGTCACACATCTGAGAGAGGGAACAAGTTTAAATTAATTTACCCAGAATTGTCTGTAATTTATGATTCCTCAATTCTCCAACCATTTCAAAAGGCAACATGTGGCTAATTTATGAGTTCTTTAATTTTGTTTGTCCTTCTGTCTAACAATATCTTCTTCCAACTACGAACCATAATCTGGCTTGTGGGGGACCTGCCCTTGCTAGCTAGGGGCAGGCAGACATGGTGAAGCTCCTGGTGGTCTGGTGGTGTGTGCAGAGAAGTAATCTAGTCAGGGCTCAAGCCTCACTTCACCTATTTTCCTCATTTACAAAGCATTTCTCCAAAAAAACCATTTAAAATCTTTTCAGAAGCTTCCTCTCCACTTACCTTCCTCACCAGAAGATAAGATTGGTATGTGCATCAACACCTTTAAGGCACATTTTTACCAGATTAGCTCAGATAGGTGAAACCAGAGCACCACAAAGGCACAGATTTCAGAACGTGGGCTTTATGCCATCTGCTTCAAACTTTCACTGCTACTTTTGTGTGAAAGAATTTCACATATTGGCCTTAGCCCTATCTTCTTGAAGCTGCAGTGTGCTATCTCTACTCCACAGAAAACACTCATGGCTAGAGGACTGTTTGTGCTTGCTGATCACATTTCCAAATGTATGCTATAACCTAATCAAACTGATGCCCAGCTAAGTGGTTCTTAAGGTCTTGTCCACAAAGATGTCTCTAAAAATGTGTATGTGACTGCTACTACCACCAGAAATTCCTAAAGAGTGACAGAATATCATCCAGCTACTGCAGAGTTATAGAGCTTGCTGCCAAAGTTTTCAGAATTTTGAATCAGTAGACAAGTGTGTGTGCAGAAATAAAGATATTTATGCATGTATATATGCATAAGTGGGGATGTGGGGTGTGTGACAAGCTTGGAGACAGGACTGGTCTCTTGTAACTTGATTTGGTGCCACAGAAGTGAATGTCTTCCCTAACTCTGAACAGGAGGATTTGGAAAACAGTGTGAAATTGGCTTTGCACTTACACAGCACCATTCACTCTAATGCAGGTTCCTCAATCCTGGTTAAGCCTCCCCACCCATGGCAGGAAAATCATGACAAATACTGCAAGAATTGTCCCTTGAAAGGTTCCTGCTGATAGCAGGAATGTTTCAAAGTGGAGGAGGTTGATGCCTTACTCCTGGCTGACAGCTCAGCAGGCAAGTGGCTCAAGTGGTTACTTTAAACATGAACAAGATCCTGGTCTCCTCGATCTTCCCACAGGCTGCGCCAAACCATCCTCCTTTCTTTACTCGATGACTTAATTCCCAAGGTGAAATTCCCAGCCCCTCAACTCTATCAATACCTTGGACTTACCCCAGTGCGAGGAGGAGTAGCATGTGCAGCTCTCCTGCCTCTCTCCACCCAGACCCACCCTCCAACTGCGGTGGAAAACTGCACTTCCAATCTTCATCCACTTGTTGATACTGACTAAGGAGAAGGGAGTGAACTGCCTCCTCTTCCAAGCAGCTGTAAGCCTTAATTGGGGTCAGCAAGCAATAATTTATATAGTTTGCCTTGTTTAAATTGCAGAAAGAATTCAGCCACTCCGTCCAATAGCAAGGGGGGCAAGGGAGAGGGAACATCTACTAAACAAATCACAGCGCAGCACAAGAAGGATTTTTTTTTTTTTAAACCTGCTTGGAAAGAGTGCTAATAACCACACATTCAAAAATGTGTTGACATCACTCGCAGCAATGGGCAGTGGCCCAAGGATTACCCCAGGGACAGCAGCTTGTTCCAATCAAGAGCAGAACAGCAGTGCGGAAAACAATGAAAACATTCCCTCCTGTGGGATACGGATCCAAGCTGGCTCACAAGCCATGACCACTGTGCAGGAATATTCGCTGTGAGAGGAACTGTCATGCAGTGACCTGCAGGGAAGGTATTTTCTGCAGAGAACAAAGCAGAACAAATGTGTCTAAGGGAGTTTTATCTCACTCACAGCTCTCTGTTTCACAAGCAGGCTGACTCCAGGCCTGCTGCACATGCTGTATAAATAGCCTAAAAAGCATTTATGTTGAATTTATTTTAAAATTTTATGTTAAAAAGTTATCTGTGTTAATTTCCCCTGCGTTTTTACAATATATGCCATGATGGAGACATTTGGTTTGGAGACATTGCTGTGTAAAGTGCAACCTGCAGTGTAAGTGCTCAAGTCCTGATGACTTGGAAAGACACTTGTGGGTGCACCTCAAGTTCATCTGCTGGGAGAACTTTCTCTTTGTATCACATTTCAGTCTATCATAAAAAATAATAATCTATTTTTACCTGGAAAATGAATTATATTTATAATCTCAGACATTAAAAATGGATCAGTGTAAATGGTGAAGAGCCCTCAAAGTTCATCACAAGGCACAGAAGAACACAGGTTTTTAAAAAACCCACAATTGGAGACACTATTTTGTAAAATCTGAAACAAAAAAATTATATTTTAAGCGGTAATGAGGGCATGGGGAGAGAAAGATGTTCTTTCTGACCAGTAACAGCTGCCGCTAGGATGCCATCACTGTATAAATAATGGGAGGTGGAATAACTCTTGTCAGGGGCAACTCAAAGTCATCAATTTGTTTTCTTGTTCTAAACATCCCACTGAAGAAAATTCCCTTTCCATTTTTTGTTTTTCTGCCTCTTCTACATGGAGGGTTGCAGAAAGCAATTGTAAGAATACAGATTCTAATTGGTTTGTTTTGGTTTCTTTCGGGAAGGGAAGGGAAGGGAAGAGAAGGGAAGGGAAGACAAAGATGAAATATAAAATATCCAAGCATGAAACCTGTGGTACATAAAAGATTAGAAAATCACCACAGTTAATTTCTGTTCATTGCGGGCACATCTCTGGCACATAACTATTTGAAATAAAGAGGAAATTCTGCTTTTNAGTTCCTGCCACTGGCTTGGTGAGAGAGCATTCCCTCAGGAGAACAAGCAGACCAGGGCTTGTAACACACAGGAATGATTTCTGAGTTGGAAAATCCTGAGGCACAAATGTTTGAGGGCTGGCATGTGACTAGGCAGAGGTGTAACTCTTAATTTCCCTGCTTTTCTGCCATCCCCCTGGCTGTAACATGTTCTGTTGGCACAAAAAACAGTATGTGTTTTCCTCTTTTCTATTAAACGGAGGACGCAGACTACTGTGTGTGAGAGAAAAAAAACAGCAAACAAACAACAAAACCCACACAAAACAAAGCAGAAAAAAAAAACCCAAAAACATTCTTCACTTCATCAGGGAGAAGGAAACACATCCCTGACTGTGTGCCAGGAGCTGAGTGTGACAGCACAGCCGTGTCCCTGCATCCCCAGCATCAGGAAAGCTGTATCCTAGGCAGGGATATACCACAGGGAATAGGAACACCCAGCTGAGGGGTCCGGGTCAGGGACGTAGGAAGGAAAGAAGACAAGCCAGAGGAGAGAAACTTGTTCTGGTTTCGCAAGCTGAATAGTACAAGCCACAGGATTGTGGTCCCGTTGGTAAATGTGCGAGCGATAATGGGTGTGGACCGACATCAATGTTTTACCGAGCCTGAAAGGGATTTCCCTGACTTCTAGAAATAGCCGTGGCCCTTTATTGCAAAACAATAAAACACAGCTCAGCGTGTGCTGAGACCACAGGTTGAGTCAGACGGATGCCAGTGAGGAAACTCACCCCGAAATGAAATGCAGCCATCCGTGCTTCTCTCAGCAGCATCACTGAGGGGCTAAACTGCTCTCAAACCAGATGAAAAGCTTTCAGAGGAATCTGCAACCAAAAAAAAAAAAAAAAACCAAAACAAGGAAATACACCTGAAATCTCTGAAAGGAAGCAGTGAAAATCAGCTAATTCCAAAAAAAAAAGGCAAGCATTTTTATTTGAAGGGGTAAAAAAATGAGATAGACACAATAAAATATTTTTGACCTTTAGAAACACTGATTAGGAACAGAACATCTTGTTTTTCATTATTGAGTGAAAACATTTAGTTTCTCAGATCAAGATGCTGAAGAAGGACAAAGCTCTAAAAACCCTTAAATTGGCATTTCTGCTACAACTAAATGTGATCTTTTTCTTTCAGCACGATTTTCCCAAGAATAAAAATTGGGTCATTAATGAGTCTTCTATAAGGGGGTCTGCACAGGTTTGGAAAAGTCTGAAGCCATTTCTTACAGTGTTCATACTACCTTACCTAGACTGTAATGATCACGCATTTAATTTTAAAAAAAATGTATTCCTGGAATATGCATTTTCTTCAAGTCCTACTGTCTCCACCTCCTCTTTAAATTAAAGATCTTGCTATGCTGGACTCCTCAAAGTGTTGATTTGAATGTGTTAGTAGGGGAACAAGCATTTAATTTCATAAATGAAAGTTAGGACAAAGCCAACTAATTTGGAGGTATCAGGGTGAAATATTCCCATATATATCCATCCAACCTACGAAATGAAAACTCCTGGCTGTCATTCTGAAAACCATTGCTCTCCTCTCTCTTTCAAAGCCATGAGGTGAAAAAGGCAGAAGTTTATTCATCTTCATATTATGCTAAAAAAGTGTTTGAACCAGATTTGTCTTTGCTAAATATAAAATTACCCCCTTCATCAGCAGAATATTATGCTTTTTACTAGAGAGACTGGAAGTCCCAAGCACTGTAGTCACAACATCATGAACCTAAATCACTATACGTTAATTTGACAGATATTTTTTACTCAAACTTATTTCTTATGCAGCCTTATGGGTAGTAATGAGTATTTTATTTAAGCAGTTCCCAACCTGCACCTGTCTAGCATCCTAATAAACAGTACTTTACTTGCCCAGTATATTAGAAATTTAGCATAGACTTTATTCTTCCAGAGTGTATATCCATTCCTTCTAATTTTTGCATCATAATAGATGCAACGAAATACACATCCGAACAGAAAGGAAAAATGAGCTGAATTAAGCTTAATGAAACCGATGATTGTGAAATTAAACTAGGACTTACTAAATTAACTAAAACTATGCTGTCTGGGTTATCTATAATGGTGCTTTGCAAGACGAAATATTGCCTGCAGACACAACCACTGTCCTTCAGGGCTGATCATACGAAGATATTTATTTGAATTAGCTGAACTTTGGATGTATGGGAGAGGCATGAGGGGTTGTTTGTGGTTTTTTTTCCTGCACAAGCTGGTGTGTAATTTTCTGGGAATATTGGATGCTGATGATCAGATTTAATGATGGTTTAAAAAAAGTCATATTATTGCACCTTGCTAATTTAGCATAACACTCCTTTTCACTGAGCATGGCATGGTTTAATAATTGGATTTCACATAGATTTTGCTTAGTCACAAAATGAAGAACAGAAGAAAAAGTGAAAAGGAACAATTACAATTAAGGTCAGAACATCAGGAAAGCACAAGAGACAGGAAAGATTGGGAAATTTTGGAAAATGTTAATTAATTTCCTTTCACGCAGACCTTCACCTGAACCATTCCTTCTTGAAGAATGAGTCTGCTGGAAGGAGTATTCACTGGATGTGGAGTTTGCATTTAATCTCCACTCATCAGAATATCAGATTAACTGCAATAAATGTGGGGACCTGGTTGAGGGGAATGTTGTTGCCAGATCTCCACTCAGGTCCCCTAATTGTCCCTGGGTTAGGGTTCTGCAGAGAGGTTTTGGGAAACAATATCCTCCTGCAGTGACAAACAGCACTATCATCCTTCATCAGCTGTATTGTGCCTGACATGACCATGAGGGAGCTCAGGGGTTCAGTTCTAGCAGGGAATTGCTAGAAGTCAACATTGCTCTGCAGCCAGGGGAGCTGAATTAGCTCCAGATCAGGGCAAATACTGCAAAAGCATTTGCATGGCTTGTGCTGATTAAATCTGACAAGCCTATCTGCGTTACTGCAGTTTAATCTGTGATAGTGTTTGCATTTCAAAGAGAAAGATGGGCTGGAAGAAGAAGGAAGGAACTGATTCAGCACAGTGCTCGAGCAGCTGCAATTACACTGATCACAAACATTGGGTTAAGCCTGTACCAAGTATTTTGCTGATGGGAGTAGAAGACTCACAAATGCCCTTTTATTGTAGAGAAGAGGTTTCCACTTGCATCTCCTGGATCAGATGAGTAAGGAAAATTGTATGCTGATGTGGTCTCATGCACTGAAGCGCAGACCTTCTGCTGGCAGCTCTTGCCACATGGCAATTGTACCAACGGTCTGAATAAAGAGCAGTTTATAACCACTGAAAACCTAGCCAAAACTTCAACAAAATATTCTGCTGTCAAAATTTCTGCTGTGAGAAACATACAAATGCAAAAAGGTGAAAGATGGCAGGCAGAGAGAGATCCAAGCAGATGATATCCACATGGCAAGATGCCAAACCCCACCATTCCATCTGCATCTTAGAGATGTGTGGAAAGATCCCTGTAATAAAACACTTTGCAGGCATTGCAGTGGAAACTGAGACACTAAAGCCAGTGATTTTGGTAGACAAGAAGGTCCTAAATTTGAGAAATATCTCTGAAAGACAGAGCTTAGAAGTACAGCTGGCTCTTTGGAGCTCTGTGAGTTTGAATTTCACCTTTAATTTCTCCACTTACAGTGGGAAGCACCTTCTTTCCTTTCCATACATTGAATTTTTGACATGAAGTATTCTCCTAAACTTGATACTTGTTGTCTTGACTGGTGCAGGTAAATAAAACTTCTGCTTGTGATCACTAAAATCCTTGGAGTCATTTTCTGGCCCTTAACATTTTAATGATCTCTTCTTGCTTATGAAAGCCTTTCTTAGATAAATTAGCATGACAGCTTCACAAGCTGGGGGAACTCTTCTTAAATCCCACTTCACAAATTAACTGTCATAGTAATTGCCACTAAAACCGTCGGTACTGGACTACCTGTGCACAAAGGCCACAAACTGCTTCCCTGCAGCCTGGGGTGCTTAGAAAACAGAGAAGGAAGAGCCAAACCATACAAGAGTCACATAGCAACCTCCATTATAGAATTTTAATAATTATTTCATGGAGCTTTATAGATGATCCTGGCATCAGTGAGAGATATCTGTGGTGACTTCCATCTTTTCAAGAAAAAACAGCTTATATGTAAGTGTAGTGGGTATTTAGCCACTGTCATTTCAGTGAAGTAAAGCAAAACTGGAGTTGGGGCCACTATTAAAGAAATTGATTAGATAAACACTGTGAAATGTGAACAGATGTGTTAAATAAGTAATCATGTTTTCCTTCATAAATAAGTAATTGAAGATTAAAACATATCATTTGAAAAATACATACAAGAGACCCCAACTTTTTACTTTTTTTAATAAATAAATGGTAAGATCGAGATTTTGGATGGCAGAATCAGCATCAGTGGCACTACGACAAATTGAAGAATTGGTCCACCATCTGTAGGAATGCAGAAATTAAGGTTCCCTTCTTTGCAGTCATTAACATGCATTATCTACCAGGAGAGATCTCATGATCAGGTTGAGACTCTGGCTTCAGTTGGACTGACTCACCAAATGCCTGGTGGTGCTTGCTGAAGTAAATGGCTTTCCACAAATTTACATGATGAAAGAATAACATATTTGTGGCCAAAATCCATGTGGTCCATTAGAAGCCTGAGTCATAATTAGTTCAAAAGGACAAGAGAGCCTCAGAATGCCTGAGTGTGTCATTTTATCATCTTCAGGTCTGCAACTCCTTCACTGCTTTTAACAGGACTGAAAATACACTGCTGACCTGCTTCTCCTGGTTTGATAAAAGCTGGGTCATGAACACAGAGATGGGAATATTACAACAGCTTCATTGTACTCAGTGTAATAAATGGAGCCTTTCCAGATAGGTACAGGAAAATTTAGTACCTGAACTCATTTCAGAGAGTTCAACATTTCATATTTAGTACATCTGACTCCAGAAGTCTTATCTTCATTAAAAATACAAACCTGCAAGATGCTGGTCTGTTAATAAGACATGTCCCATGCACACATTCACCCATAGCAATACATACGCGTCTGACCAAGGATTGCAGCATGGTTAACCTTATTTATACAGATTGAGGATTGGAGACCAAAAAAACAGTTGTCTTAATTTGCAAGGAATCAAAACTTGTCCAGTCTTCCTGCAAACTGGGAAATGCTGACATGGTGGAGTGAGACTGGAATTGCACCCTGACAGGCAGGCATCATCAAACCTTTCCTTTCCTTATGCCATGACACATTTCACAGCTATTTGAAGACCGTGGTCCCCTACTTGCAGGATGTCTTTGTCACCTTGGTTTCAAAGCAGAAGCAAAGCCAGGGAGGCCAAGCTTATCCATTTCTGTGCTGATTTTTCTCCATGCAGCACTGGTCCCCCACTTTCCTCCAGCTGGCATTGCAGAGCAGCCACAGAAACACAGGCAACAGGGCTTGAGCCAGGAGAAAACTCTCATAAATGGGAATTTTTCTATCCAGTTTGTCTTGCCAGCACCAAGACAGCCCTGCTTCAATTTGTTACAATATATTTGGCTGCCTTCATTCCCCTGGTGCCTCCAGTAGGGACAGCAACAGGAAATAACTGATTAGAGAGCACCATGGAGAAGAGCCCTTCTCTGAGAAGAGCCCTGGTCCCTAAGGCCAAGGAGAAAGTTTACCAAAGTAAAGAGAGTTCAAAGCAGCCAAATGCACGAGGAAAAAAAGAAAAATTAAATTATGGCGAGGTGAGAGACAAGAGGAGAAAGAAAGTGGCCCCCAGATTTCTGCTTCCGCTTTTGAGTTTACTGAGATGTCACGTAGAAACAGAAGGGAAACAGAAAGTTTTGCACCTTTTTTAAAACCTGGTGCGCACAAGGAGGAGCTTGCCCCACTAAGACAGGAAATGTACAGCCTGAGGTATTCACTCAGTGTGTACAGTGAATTTCAGGGAACACTAGACATGAAGCTTTAAGGAGTAAAATGTGTGGATCAGGGATTTGTAGCCACTCTTGAGCACAGAGTGGCCCTTCAGCCCTGTGTCTGTGTCCCTGACATCTGTCTGAGAGAAAGTTCAAGTTGTTTTGGAAGAGACTCTCAAATCACATTTCCAGGTGTATGAAAATGAGGAGAAAGTCTGTTACCTTGCCTGACATTGTTATGCAATTAACTGCTTTAAATCATCACCATTTGAAAGGCCTCCTTTTAGAAACAAACTCAATTTCCCTCACGGGTACATAAATCTCCCTTTATTTATTTATTTGTCCCAGATGTTTCTTTTGGGAGGCTTTCCTGCTCTTATGTTTCGTTATTCTCCAGGAAAACCTGAATCCGAGAGCTCCTACCTACCGAGGGGAGCCAAGCAGATGGAGGTCATGCAGTCACACACAGGCACAGCAGAAAAAAATTGGCTTTTGTTGCAGCAGAGCTCTCCTGGCTCCTTCTCCATCCTTGCAGAGCTGGGGCCACAGAATAATCACCCCTCATCCATCCCTGCTGCCCTTCCTCTTGAAATTCAGTTCTATTTCACCAGTTCTTTGTTAACCTCTGTGTTTCCCTCAGAGGGAAAAGAAAAAAAATCCTTAGTGAAATCTCTAGGAAATATTTGGCACTCACTGAGTCCCTCACATTCGCAGTATTTTTCTTCTTAAAGAGACTTGTGATGCTGCTATGACTTTTTTGCAAGTTGGAAGCAAATGCTTATCACTATTCCCAGAAGGGGGAAAAAAACAAAAATCCTTAGGAGCTTTGGGCAGTTTTAAGGAATCAGTTTCCAGAAAGCACAACTGATTTACAATGATGCAAAGCTGGAAACAGCAGCCCAAGCTCTCCCAGGGCTCACCTGTGAAGGGCTCTGGAGACCCTCTGGGTAGAAGGTGGCTGCCTGAAGTGATTTAGTTATGTATTTTTTAGGAGAATTTGTATATACAACCTCCTCCTCCTCCTCAGACCCCGTCCTGAGGTGGCGAGGGATTAGTCTTGGTCTCCTTTGCCATCTCATATGGCTCAGTCTGATGTATTCTGTCACACCTTCTTTCCACTGCTGGTGTCCACCAGGCCACGTCTTCCCTCTCATCCCTTCCACCCCTAAAAGGAAATAAAAATGAGCAACCCTTTTATTTCTGCCTTTCCGGAGTAAAACGACCCTGCAAGCACCTGAAAGTGCTTTCGCCACAGTGTGGAAAAGCTCTCAGGGAAATGCAGGAAGCTGCTGGATGGAGCCATTACCCAGGGAACGCGGTGAGCAGGGATCAATAATTCCATGCCTCAGTCGTGATGAGCACAGTTTGCCTCAAAGGAACCATAGAAATTACTTCCCACTGTTGGTTTTTGTTGTCTGGGCTCTGGTTGTTGGGTGTTTTTTGGGGTTTTGTGGGGTTTTTTGTTAGTTGGTTGGTTGGTTGACTTTTTTTGTTTCAATTTCTTTTTGTTTTTTTAAATTATTTTTTGGGGGGTTCTTTTTTTTATTTTGATTTTTTTTTGTTTTGGGTTCTTTTTGGGTTTTGGGGGTTTTTGTTTGTTTGGAGGGTTTGTTTTTTGTTTTTTGTTTTTGTGTTTTGCTTGATATTTTGGTTTTTGCCTTGTTTTGGTTTCATTTGGTTTCTTGGGGACAGGTTTTTGTTTTTGGGGTTTTTTGCTTGGTTTTTTGTTTGGTTTTCATTGGGTATTTTTGGTTTTTTGGGGTTTTCAGTTTTGGTTTTTGGTTTGGTTTGGTTTTGGTTTGGTTTTCACTTTTTTGTTTGTTTGTTTTTTGGAGGTTTTTTGCTTCTTTTTGTTCGGTTTTGTCTTTGGCTTTCCTTTGGTTTTTGGATTTCTTTGGTTTTTGGGAGGGATTTATTTGTTTTGTTTTGATTTATTGGGGGCGTTTTTTGGGGGGGTGGCTTTCTTTCTTTTTTTTAGTTTTTGTTTGGTCTGGGTTTGGGTTTTTTTGGTTTTGTGGGGGTTTTTTTAGCGTTCTTTCTTTTTTTGTTTCCCTTGGGGAGTTTTGAGGTTTTTTTGTTTGGTTGGGGGGGGTTGGGTTTTTTTTTGTTTCGTTTGGTTTGATTTTGGGGTTTTTT